>WNYC01000001.1:684614-1156586 GCA_021396375.1 Sporothrix mexicana
ACCTATCAAAATGTTAAAAAAGTATGGTAAAAAAAAACCAACCCAAAAAAAAAAAAATGTTTTATTTTTCCCGGTTTTTTTTTTAAAAAAAAAAACCCCCCCCCCCCCCCCCCCCCCCAAAAAAAAACCGTCGCCATGACCTAAAAGTAAAAGGCCAACGTTCAATCTGAGGGTTAGTATTGTGAGATGGTCTCCCCAGGCGTTCATCCTTCGGAGGACTGTCTGCTGTGAGCACTGTCTTTGGTCGTCAGGCATGAAAAAGACAGTGCAGGAAGTATCTTGCAAGTACGGCATACTCCGAATCTATTCGATAGGCCTGGGATGCTTGCGCAGAGAGTAGAAATAAGAACAGACCAGCTGCCCCCTACCTCCTTCCTAGAGAGCCTGTGCGGTGGCGAGGCGGGGGGAGTTGTCGAGATGGTTGTTCAGCTTGTGGGCAGAGGCCGTTTGAATTATTTGGTTGAAATAAAAGGAAATTGTCTAAACATCTCGCCAAATCGTCACCATCGTCACCATCTTTGCTGTGCTTTATTGGAGGCCACGCGTCTGATGCTGGATAGGGACACAAGAAAAAGGCCCAATACTCTTGACTAATAAATCAAACTAGGGGAGTATCTTACAAAGTATTGGAGAATACGCGAAGAAAGACTTGACAGAAGGACTGTAGCACGACCCGATCGAACTCCAGGCCAGGCAAGCACCTCGTATTCTCCATTTTCCCTTTTCACTAGGAAAACTAGCAAGGCAGGCTGTTCCTTGGCAGGGGAAACCAGAAACCAACAGAGTGCCACCCGAAGAGAAGAAGACAAAAAGACCGCAGAAAGATGACAGGGAAGCCGGAGGTACCTGGAAGATACTTTGTGCAAAGTTGCTCAGGTTCTGATTCCAGATTCTTCATGGTGATGCCAGTCCAGGCTGGCCTGGATGGCTTTGGATGGCCTGGACTGCCTTGGACTGGGTCTTCAACGAGCAGGGATGTGGTGAATAGGGGAAGGGGGTGTGAAGAAGAAAAGGCATCTGTGGAAAACGGAAAATGGAAAACAGGCAACGAAGCTAGGCGGGAAGTGTTGACTCCCGACTCCGGGCTCTTTGACTCTTGTCAATTAAAACTGTCCGTGTCTTCCTCGCAAGGTTGAGTGCGTGTTGGGCCTCTGTTTCTTGCGAGGCTGTCTGTGATGAGGGTGTGTAAATACACAACATATTCAGCGAACAAGTCTGTCCGCGTGAACGGACTGGCAGGACTCTCTGGCAGCCTCTGCAGGGATATTCGTTGATCGGAGATGGCACGTTGACGACGCTTCTCCTCTTTCTTTCCAGTTTCTTCTAGGCCTCTTTTCTATTGATCTCGACACGTCTACTCCGTAGACCTCTAACGGTACGGGGTAGTACTTTGTAGTTTTCCAACAAGAACGCGTCCACGACTCAAGAGGCCCAGCGTCTTCCGCAATTACCGAATTTACAAGTGCTGTGTCCACCTCTGCGCCTCTGACCGTCCGAGCGGCCAAGATGTTGAGGATAGAGAACAAAGAACAAATAAAGCTCGAGAGATGAGGTGCGTCCTACACCGAAGTAACAGCGCAGGATGTCCAACGGGGAATTTTCAAATCAATAGTCTGTTGGCCTTTTTCTGGGTAGTATGAGTTAGAAAGGAGGGTGGGCTCGTTCTCACATCTCGAGCGGCTGTGGAGAGTACCAGCAAGAAATAGGAAAGAAGAGGCGAGACTTCCAGGTTGTTGCTTAGATGGTCGAAGGAGGCCGACAAAAGGGTGTAGAACATGTAAGTTATGAATCCCATCCCCGGGGAGTATGTCTCTCGGTGTTGAAAGAAAACGGTGGACAAAAACGGTCATCATGAGATGTGGTGCTGCTAATATCATAGCTCGGCATAGCCGTGATAAAATATGTGCACCGTTAAAGGACTTCATCGTGGTTTATACCTTGATAGCTCAAACAAGAGGGAATGTTTCTGTCGTTGCTGCGTGGATTCAATCTCTATGTTCCATTCGTGATCGTTGTCGTCCTGTTCGTGGCTAAGAATGGAATCCAGAGACACGTTGACGATTATTCATCCCATGGTGATGTTATGACCCTATCGACCTTGGACTAATCCACCATGTACTTTTATGGCTTGTAAAAACTGGTTCATTGTATTTCCAATGAACAGTAGTGATCGTTTTCTTCGTAGTGGGAGGGTGTGCTTTTTATCTCAAGGTTCACGATGAAGATCGTGTGAGAAACACATCCTCCTGATAGTTAACTGTGGTGATCCCATGGGCTACTATGATTCCCGTGGATTTATCGTCCTGTTATTCAACTTTTTCTTGTTTATCATCTATTATTCGGTGCCTAGGTGCCTTTTATTTTTAAGAAATTTAACATTTGTTTTCAATAATATTTTGATTATTTTATTTGTAAAAAAAATATTGTCGCCCATAAATAATAACCGAATGTGTGATGCTGTTGTGATACAAAGTACTGTATATAAAGTAAGCCTTGATTTCATGACAGAGAAAAGAAAAACACATAAGAGAAATACGTGAATGAATTCATCATGTTTATTAAAAATATCACAGTATTTTTCAAGCCACCATGAACGCCTCTCTAGAGTGACCATATCTAAATGTCTATGAACAGATTGTAGAATAAAACACCACGCTACACAACCCAAGTTCCATTAACTCTGCTGCATCTGCTTCAGCCGAGCCTCAGCAGCGCGTGCTCGCCGTTCACGCTCGAGGCGCTGCCGTTGCTCGGGTGTCATACCTCGAGACTCCTCCTCGCGGATCTCCTGGGCCGACTTGAGCACACCGACCAGCTTTTTGCCGCCGCCGCCGACTGTGCCCTTCTTCTTCTCTGCGGCCGCCTCCTCTTTCAGACGCGCCTCTTCGGCTCGCCGCCGCTCCGTCTCCTTGCGGGCAGCCTCGCTCTTTTCGCGGGACTCGCGCTCCTCGGCCTCGGCACGGGTCATGGGCGCCGGCACACGGGCGGCGTCCCAGTCGATCTTTGACCCGGACTTTGACAGCTCGCTGCGGGCCACGCGGAAAGCATCCCGCGTGGGCCGGTCGCCTGCCAGCTCAAAGGGCGTCTTTCCGTCGCCGTTGGTGACGGCCGGGTCTGCGTCGGCTCTTAACAGTAAGGCATTGACGAGGGCAGGGGAATTCTGGGAAGCCGCGTAGTGCAAGAGAGTAGGAGCATGGTGGTGTTGAGCCGCATCGGGGGGCGCGAACCGGTAGGTAGCCGCCTCGAGCTCGTTGGCCTTGAGGTAGGCGAGAAGGGCGGGCACCTTGGACCGGCGGGCGAGCGCCTGGAGCTGCGTCGTGTGCATCAGCGCCGTCTCTTCCTCCTCGGCACGTTTGGCTGCCGCCTTGCGCTCCTGCTGGCGCTGGAGGCGCTGCTGTGCTGTGGCGGCCGTCTGCTCGGCTGTGAGGGAGGCCGTCAACGAGCTTTGGGTGCTGTCCTCGCCCTCGGCGACGGGCAGGATCTCCCTGACCTTGAGGCGGGTCAGCTCGATGAAGCACCGCATAATCTCCTTTTGCGTCGGCCGGCGCGTGTTGAACGGGAAATTGCGCAGCCGCGGGTCGTTCTTCTGGAGCACCTGGTCCTCGTAGGGCCCGAAAAGCGTGCGCTGGTTGGACGTGCCCGAGGCGCGCACAAACAGCAGCTCGGCCGAGTCGAGCAGCGGCTTCCAGTCTTTGAGAAGAGCACGAACGTCGTCCACCAAAGCCTGCTCGTTGTACCGGCGCAGCGTCGAACCAGCCGAGTGGGCGGCGCCTTTGGCGTTGTCGTTGGCCGACTGGCTGCCGCCCTGCTTGCGACGGGTCGTGTACCGGTGGAACGTCTTGTGAGCGAGCACGGTGGCCTCGCGGTTCATGGGCACGGCGCCCGGCTTAGCCTTGCGGGGCGCGAGGGCAATGACCATGGCGGCGACGTGGCCACCGCCGATCATACAGAGGAAAATGTGGCGGCCCGCGTAGGCAGCCGATGAAGCAGCATTGGCGGCAGCCTTTTCGGCGGCGGCGTTGTTGGGCGGCGGGTTCATGGGCGGCAGCTGGCGCGAGTGGATGGCTGCGAGCAAACGCGCAGACCGTTCGGCCTCGTTTTCTTCATGGGGAACAATGCCTGTCTCTGGGTCGGCGGGCGGCGACAGCTCTTCGGCCGAGAACATGGCACGGTAGGCGCCAAAGTAGTTGTTGGGCGGCAGCAGGGGCGAGCTGAACCAGATGAGTGGCTGCAGAGATGCGGCTGCGGCTGCTTCCCGTTGACGCTGCTTGTGGTTCTTGGGCCGGCTCGTCGAGACGGTGCCGGCATCCGATCCGCTGTCATCGCCCTCCTTTTGTGACCGCCGCTTCTTCTTTTCTGCGAGAGCCGCTTGCTTCTTTAGGAGGGAGGCCAGGACGTTGGTGCTTGTGGTTGTGCCAGTGGTAGCAACCGAACCAGCCTCGCTTCTCGTCTCAGTTTCGTTGTCTTCGCCATCCTCCTCTTCCTCTTCGTCCAGATCCGACAGCTCGTCCGACTCGGACCACTCCGACCCAGATATGCTCTCGTCAAGTGTGCCGACAAGCCGCTCAAACTCATCCTCCGAAACTGGCGGCTTGCCCGCCAGCTTTTGTTTCAGGTTAAAGAGGTGCAAATCTGACTTGAAATGGTCGCGCTTGTCGGCATGCGACGCAAACGTCAGGTTGCACAGCGCACAGGATTCGCCAGAGGATGTGACAGACGATAAAGAGGGAGAGCCTGGGATTTCGCTTCCTGTTTCTGACGCCGCATCTGTCGATCCATCGAGTCGTGGAGTGTGCGATCGCGCTGGTGTTGCCGATGACGACACGGCGACTGTTGCGCCAGATGTGCTGTCCTTGGGGACGGGTGTGAGTGTGGGCAGGACGTCGGCCGGCAGGCCATACATGTACAGCGGCCGGCGCAGAAACTCCTCCTTGCGTTCTGCCATTGTGTTTGTCGAAAGTGGTTTTGGGGAGGGAAAGTTGAGGAGTCCGTTGCGACGAAAGTGATAAAGCTCGAGAGCGGGGCAATGCAGTCGAGGCTGTCGCGAGGGAACGGAATGGCTGAGAAGTGTCCGGAAGAAAAGAGCGTCAGAGCTAAAGAGAGAGCGCGCAGACACCTTTTGTAGGTCTGCTCTGTCGATGCGGAATGCTGCTTTGTAAACGAGGAGAGGCGAAGCAATGTGAGGCCCGATGCGAATGTGGTCCTGCCGTGCCGGTTTGGGTGTTTAAGTGGAAGGAAGGTGCTTTTATCGATAAGCCCCTCCCTAAAAAGGCCCCAAGCACCAAAACGTCACTGTCGGCCAGCAGCACTGCCACGTTTCTAAAGCAAATTTTCGCTGTCAACCACCTGCCAGTGAGTCAACCGGCGCGGCGCGAGTTGGGGTTTGTCTTACACAAAAAGCGGAATTGGCTTGGCCTTAAAAGCAAAGATGAGATCATAATGAAGAATTGTGCATACTGGACGACAATAAGTGGCTGAGAAGAGTATACCCGTCATACATGTATATTGAGACAGAACAGAAGAAAGCAAGTGAAAATTGAGGCAATTCTTGAAATGAATAGACATGATTACTAAATAAATCGTGGCATCTTTCACACATCACTGCCATTCCCTGCTCTTGCAGCTCTTGCTGTGGTGAGAATGCGATCCACGTGACGACGAACATGTAGTCCACGACGACGACTCGCTCTTTCCTTCATTTTTCTTCTTGTCTTTCTTGTCCAGTTTCTCCTTCCTCTTCTTGTCTTCCTTCTTCTTTCCCTTTTCGGAAGGCTCCTTGTTTTTACCCCTTTTTTTGTCCTCGGTCTTGTCTTTCTCGTCATCTTTTGTTTTCTTCTTCTCCTCGCCCCTCTTCGATTTCTTCTTCTCAACCTTGAGGCTACTCGGCCACAGACCACTGTCATCGCATTCCACATTCCAACCCTCAAATCCAGCAGAGTCGCCATATCCCGGAATGTCGTATAACGAGCCATAGCCTGGATCATTGAATCGGCTGGAATAGATAACCTGGCCTGTCCCTTTGGCCTCCCGAGTTTCGACATCACCAGCACCGCCGGCTTCTCCAGCTTCATGGCCCGTCTCATAGCCAGTGTCGCCACTGCTTGAGTGAGCTTGGTGGATATTCTGGGTTTCGATGGGCGGGATGATTTGGTTTTGGCCCTGGGCTAATGCTGTGTTCGTGCTGTTCAGGCTGATATATGACACAGTGTCGGAGACAGCCCTTCGCCGTTCAAGAGTTGCCAGGTGCTCGGGGTGGATGGGATGTTGCACAAAGTTGAGCTCGGGTGGTGACCGTTGACCAGGATGCTGGTTGGAGGAGCTGCCGTCATCAGACATGAACAGCTGGTCCACTTCGCGGAGGAGAGGACTGTCGAGAACACCTCTAGCACTTCCACGTCCGCTGCCGCTGCCACCTCCCTTCTCGGCTTTGATTTTCTGCCACTCCTCCTTCATGGCCTGCTGCCGCTGCCACTCGCGCTCGCGCTGCAAGGCCGGCGAGATGCGCTCCCAGGAGCCGGTGCGAAGTCGGCCGGCATCGTCGAGGCGTTGGCGGAGGCGCTCGAAGCGTGAAAGGCGCTCGTCGTCGCTGGCGACGGCAATTTTGGCCGAGGGCGGGATGTGTTGTTTGGAGTGACGGCTGGCAGCATCGCCATCGACCACGGCGACGTTGACGCCGACGTTGACGCCGCCATCATGCCACTCTCTTGCGACTTCTTTTCCTTTGCCTTTGCTGGCTTTGCTTGATCTGCTCATACCGCTTCCTCCACCCATTCTGCTCGCTCTACTCATCTTGCTTCTCTGGCTTCCGTGAGCACTGGGACTGCGACCGTCTCCCTGGAACCAGTTGCTGGGCCCTTCGCCTCCGTTGTCTGAGTCGCTGACAGGGGCAGGACTGCCGGGAAGAAAGTCGCCAGAGACTTCTGGGCCGGGACTGTCGCCCCCGCCGTCGTCTGTCCCTCCGCTGCTGCTGTCTCCTGCGGTTCCTGGGCCTCCACTACCGATATCACCGCTGCCACCAGACGTAGTGGCTGTTCCGTCTCCCAATCCACCACTGCCTTTGCATCTGGTACTGATTGTTGCAGCGATTCCTCCTCCACCATCACCACCACCGCCGTCTCCTCCACCTCCGCCACCTCCTCCGGGCTCATCAAGCCTGGCAAACATGCTGTTGCCTCGGTATCCACGACCATAGTACGGTCCACCCTGAGGTCCGTACCCTCTTCCGGCCGGGCCCCAGAGCCAGGTTGGCGCCTCGTCCCCGACAGTCTTTCCATCTTTGTATGTCGGTTGGTGGCCCTTTTCGAGCAATTTGAGGTCGGCTGAAGTTATCCGGGGCATCTTCTCGTGATCCTTTTCCCACTTGCCGCCCCAGTAGCCCTTTTCTTTGACGCGCATCGTCTGCATACGGTCGGCAAGGTCGCGCATCGTGTTGCCTTCGCCTTCCTTCTCCTTTTCCTTTTCTTTCTCCTTCTCCTCTTTTTCTTTTTCTTCCTTTTCTTTTTCCTTCTCCTTTTCTTTGTCCTCCTTGTCAGGGTGCACACGATAGTGGTCCATGTTGCTGGCCGGGTGGCCCGCATAGCCGCGATGGGGCGGCATACCGGGCAGGCCGCCGCCGCCGTAGTGACCGTAGCCTCCGGCACCGGCACCAGTGTAGCCGCCAGCTCCGTAACCCGTGCCGTAGCCCATGGTCGCTCCGGTGTAGTCGTAGTCGATAGGGACAAGGATCCCGCCGGCCTGGCAATTCGGGCAACCAATACCTTGGCAAGCGCCACAAACGACAACTTGGGTCTTGACGCGGCAGTGCCGATGGCGGTGTTTGTGCTTGCGGAGCGCGCGGTAGGTATAGTTTTTGCTGCGTTTCTGTGCCCTTTTCGCCTTCTTCCTTGCATTTTCTACTTTCTGCTTCTCCTTCTCCACCTCCTTCTCGGGCGGGCACCGCCGTCGGCAGATCTCCTGGATCTCCGACTTGCTGACCTTGGGGTCAAAGTACATGTGCCACTTGGTCGGGTTTTTCTATCACCAGTCAGCAGTATTCACGTCGATGGGGGACAAGGAAGGGACATACATCGCCCGGAGCTCTGGAGAAACCCCAGATCTTGCCGCCCCATTTCTTGCCGTCACACCAGTGCGGCTTCGACCGCTGGAAGCTCAGGGACCGGCGCCGGCACCACATCCCGCCGCACTTTTTCTTGCAGGTGCAGGTGCAGGTGCAGGTCGAGGTCGACGACGAAGTCGATGAAGTCGACGAGGAGCAGGTGCTGTCTGTGCCACAGTCACTGTCGCAACTCTCATCCGTCGTCGACCTCGTGCTGGCGGTTGCTGCCGTAGTGGAGGTAGACGTGGACGATGCCGACAACAGTCCCTTTCGGGCCAGCTCCTCCATGCACTTTTGCCGCACGCGCTCCTCCTCAAAGGCCTGCCACCCGTAGGGGTCGTTGGGGTCGGGCATGACGGCGTAGCCGTGCTTGAGGCCGTACTGGTTGGCCGGGCGGGACGCGACGTCAGCGAGGTTGGCGTGGTGCCGAGCAATGTCTGACATGGTGGTGGTGATGGGATGGACGGAAGGAAAATCAAATGGTGAATTTGAAAGACAAAATATAAGTCCTGGCAGTGGCAGCAAACAACGACGAGAGATGCACCGAGACACGAAGGAGGATAACTTTCACCGTATATTTTGCAAACTACAATGGACAAAGACGAGAGAAAACGCTTCGTGTTTAGATATAAGAGTCGGCCTGAACATACGGCAGGGTCCTCATCGACAGAGTTGATTCTGACATACGCAGAATTTTCTACGAGCGAAGTTCGGACGATAAACGAGCGTCTAGATGATGGCCCAAAGATTGGATGCCTGGATATCAAGCGATATCGTACACAGATTGTACACAGATTGTACACAATGCATGATTATGAGCCTCAAGCAGTATTTCCTGCAGACGATGATGGACATATGCCCCCCAGATACACAAAAATGGGGATGTGTACAGAAGCACGGCATGAAAAGATAGGGCCGGCCCAAACTCTATGACGTCGGTGAGCAGACGGGGCTAGGATTGAGGTCAAGAAAAGAAGATACAAGGTCGGATGAGCATCGTGGAGGGACAATGGCGATGGGATGAGGGGTGTTGTGCGGGTGTTTTGTTGGGATATGGTTATCTTGTGGTACATCTGTTGGGCTGCAAAGTCTGTTTGCGACCACATCTGTTCTCACCAATGTTCACGATATGTTTGTGTTCTTCTTGTTTGCTCGACATGTGCACCTCCAGATGAGCCTCCACCCGGAGCCTGTGCTTATTGAGATGCTACATGGCGATAAGCATAAGTTGAGGCTGCAAATGTAGACTTTATGTCACCAGAGAGTATGTGATAATATGTCATTCATTCAGGCACAGTGGTATATTAGTTTGGTCGGGAATCAGGATGGGGATGAAGATTGCTGATTGCATTTCAAAGAGACGGACAATCGCTTGCATGGATAGTCAATCAAGACCAAAATGGCACTACTGTCAAGGCCGTAAATCAATTTCAATTATCGTCACATGTTGGGCCTGATGACAAGGCATCACTGAAGGGAATAAACACGAGAGAAAAGGAACACAAAAGTACAGTACACTCTCACAGAGGCTCGTACTACTTTGGCATGCTGGCAGCACCTCTCTGCGAACCAGCATCGGCAATTGTTGTCATGTCTGTGCCAGTGTCAACATACGTTTGTGTCCAAGCGCCAAGTACCACATATTCCTCAGAGTTTGTGCCAATCGCCCCTCTTGTACCCTTGCTGGCCATTCCGCCAGTCCACACGAGAATAAATGGGGCTGTAACTCAGTGGTAGAGTGCTCGCTTTGCATGCGAGAAGCCTAGGGTTCGATCCCCTACTGCTCCAATGTGTTTCTTTTTGGTTGTCCATCTAGAATTCTGTGTTTTGTATTTTATTTTTGTTTACAGCGTATTTCTTATTTGTTTGGCTTCTTTTGTCCCACTTGAATTCTCATCACCCACCAGACAGCTTGTTTTGTGACTTTTCTTTTTACCCCTCCAACCCCTCTTATTGTTGACCAAACAAAGCCAGTTGCACAAGGTGAACAACGACATGGAAATGCAACAAACCAGGTGTCAAGAAAAAGAAAAGAGCAGGAGGACCAAAGAAACGTCGCACAGCCTCGTCACCACTGTGTAACCATCGCCTTATTGTATCTCGTTCATGTTCGTCAAAGCCACGTCGATGGCACGTTGAATTTAATTTGAGAGCATGTATGCTTGTATTTGTCTAAAAAATTATGAAAAATGCGGTATCATTCTATTATTTCACCCGACCTTAGGTTGCTCTATTTCCGAATATGCAAGCACTCTTTCTCTTGAATGTATAAAAAGTAAAAAATGTAGAAAATGTAAAAAAATTCTATGTACATATACACACGCCGCTACTCGTCGTCCTTGGACACAACGAGGGGCTTGCCGCTGGACGCGGCCGAGACCTCGTCGAGCACGCCGGCGGCGGCGGCAAAGAAGCCCAGGTACGACTTGCTCGGCGCCAGCACGCGGCTGAGGTACTCTGGGTGGAACTGCACGCCCACGAAGAAGGGGTGGTTGCGGATCTCAATGACCTCGACGCGCTCGCCCTTGTCGTCCTTGCCCACAAAGACAAAGTCGCCCGACTTCTCGATCGTGGCCATCTTGTCCGGGCTGACCTCGTAGCGGTGGCGGTGGCGCTCCTGGATCGAGGGCACGTCGTCGCCGTACATGGCGCGGAATTTGGACCAGCCGGCGGTGCCGGGCTGGAAGACGCACTCGCGCTTACCGAGGCGCATGGTGCCGCCCAGCTTGGTGCGGTCGACCTCGGGCATGTAGACGATGACGGGGTTCTCGCAGCCCGGGTGGAGCTCCTCGCTGCCGGCCCCGGGCAGGTTGCAGACGTTGCGCGCGTACTCAATGACGGCGAGTTGCATGCCCAAGCAAACACCCAGGAATGGCACGTTCTTGGTGCGGGCCCAGGTGGTGGCCTTGATCATGCCCTCGGTGCCGCGGATGCCGAAGCCACCAGGGACCAGAATACCGTCGGCCGTGCACACGGCGTGCCAGGCCTCGTGGAACTTGGCGGGCTGCTCCTCGAGCGCGGTGTCTTCGAGGTTGGACGAGTCCACCCACACGAGGTTGAGCTTCTTCTTGCAGAACATGGCGGCGTGCTCAAGCGACTTGCCGACGCTAATGTAGGCGTCCTCGAGGTTGGTGTACTTGCCGACCAGGCAGATGGTGACGGTGTCCAGGTTGCCGCCGTCCTGCGCGCGCGTGCGCGACACCCACTCCTGCCACATCTTGGTGCCGTTGTCGATAAGCGCCTTGGACGGTTGCGGGGCGCTGGGCCCGTTGAGCTCCAGCAGGCCGCTGATGCTCTCGCGCAGCTTCTGCTGGCGCAGCAGCAGCGGGACGTGGTACGTGCTCGACACGTTGTGGACGGTCAGCACCTGCTCCTTCTCGACCTGGCACATGTTGGCAATCTTCTGGATGACGGCGTCCTCGAGCGGGCGCTCGCAGCGGCAGGCAATCAGGTCGGGGCGCAGACCGGCACTGCGCACATCGCCCACGGCACGCTGCGTGGGCTTGGTCTTTTGCTCGCCGTGGGGGCCGGGGGGGATGACGGGCACGTATGAGACGTGGATCTGCATAAAGTTGCCCTTGCCGACGCGGCGGGGGAACTGGCTCATGGCATGGATAAAGGGCGCGCTCTCAATGTCGCCGACCGTGCCACCGAGCTCGATGACACAGACGTCCGGCTTGTTGCCCGACTCGTCCACGGGGATCTGGGCCACGCGCTCAATCCAGTCCTGGATGGCGTTGGTCAGGTGGGGGACGACCTGGACGGTCTTGCCCAGATAGTCGCCGCGGCGCTCGCGCTCAATGACCTGCTGGTAGATCTTGCCGGTCGTCAGGTTGTGGTCGCGGGTCAGCGTTGTCAGCAGGTAGCGCTCGTAGTGGCCAATGTCGAGATCCATCTCGCCGCCGTCGTCGGTCACGTAGACCTCGCCATGCTCGGTGGGGGCCATGGTGCCGGCATCAATGTTCATGTAGGGGTCGATCTTGATGCTGGTCACCGTCAGGCCCATGGTCTTGAGCAGAAGACCCGTGCTCGAGGCGATAATGCCCTTGCCGACACCCGAAATCACACCTGCTGCTGTTAGTACTCTGGGAATCCAGCCTCAATTGAACGTCACAATGACAATGGCAATGCATTGGGATCCAGTCCACCCATTCCCCATGTCCCCATGTCACCATATCCTTCAGAACGGTCAAACTCAACGGCCATCCCGCCTATTCGTTCCCCCTCTTGCTTTCTTCTTTTTGTTTCACGCCGACATTGTTGACTCGATCGTCTGTCGACCCCGGTCTCTCCTCGTCCTCAAGGTCACTCACCTCCTGACACCAGCACGTACTTCATCGTGCCGGTGGTATCCTGGGTCTCTCTTAAAAAAGATTTGGGGGGAAAGGGTTGAGAAGAAAGAAGGTTGGAAGAAGAGAAAAAAAGATGCAAGATGCAAGGGTGCAAAATTTCTGCTTCTTGCTGGCGGGGCAGTCCTTTGTTCGGATTTTCCTTTTTCGTTCAACTTTCTTTCACTTCGTCTTCTTCTTTTCTTCTTTCGTAATTGTTTCGGCTTCGAAATAATCGTCAATGTCTTCTTTAAGGGAGTAGGACCAGGAGGAGGAGGAGAGGAGAGGGGGGGGGAGAGAAAGGGAGAAAAAAAAGAGAGAGAGAAGGAGGGAGAGAAAGGAAAGAGAGGGAGGCAGTAAAAGGGAACGGCGAAGGCAGGTTCGATGGGGCAAAAGTCGAGAAAAAAAAAAGTTTAAGTTTCTCCACGTGACCTCGCTCACCGCGAAACGCGACGCGTTCGATAAGAGGTACATGTTATCGCACCAAAATTGTATGTCCCCAAAAGTACAGGAGGGGCGGTCATGTGTTCCTCGACCAATCACATTTTGATACGCTAATAAAAGTCTTACGCTGGACCTGTTTTTAGTGAAATCTTTCACGGCAAGACGCTCTCAACCCCTCAACAAGCGTGAAAGGGCACTCTCCAAATCCTCGTTATCTGACGTCTGACTTACACCAGCAGTCGATCAACAATACCAACACGACACCATTAGATAACTGTCAATTTAAACTAGCCTGACGCGTCGAGGAGTCAGAGAAAAAGAAGGCTTTCTTTACTAGACAAGAAAAACAAACATAACGCCCATCTCGTGCTTAACCATCCAAGCAGGTAAATATGAGTCAAACGATAAGTCCAAAAAGGGCAGGCCCAAACCAAAAAGCAAAAGCTTAAGCAAAAGCTTGACAGCAAAAGCCAAAAAAAAAGCAAAAAAGAGCAAAAATTAAAATCAAACCCAGCACCTCACAAATGCACCCTCCCTCTGTCCCATGTTCCATTGTGCATCGTAATCATACAACTGTTGTCCCGTGTCTTTGTGTGGCTCTGAACCGCTTACAAGAAGCCCTTGGTCATACTTGGGGCTCTTGCGCGGCCAATGCTGCTCTTGCGCTTGGGGATGTCGGGCGAGATCTCGGGGTCGGTCGCTGTCGACGAGGCAGACGATACTGTGGAGAGGGTTGTGCGAGTTGTTGCTGTCGACGCCGTGTGGCCGAGGATCGACGACCGGAACGTGCTTTGCGTCCCCGTGCGCCGCATGCTGCCGCTGGCAATGCTGCCACCGCCGCTCACACTGCCGCCGGCGCTGCCCATGTTCTTCCATCCCTCGAGTTCGCGCTCGAGGCGTAGCGCCTTCTCCTTCTCTTCGCGCAGCTCACGCTCCGCCCGGCGTGCCGTCAGCTGGATGCTCGACTCGGACGCCTGCAGCTCGTCAATCGTCTTGAGCAGCTTGTCGGCCTTGTCGCGCATTCGCGTCACGTCGTCCTGCAGCTGTCCGTTCTGCTTGTCCTTGCGCTCCAGCTGGCCCTGCAGGTCCTTGACGATGCGGTCCACGTTACGGACCGACCGGTTGGACTGCGCCTGCTCCTGCTCGTGCGCTTCCAGCTGTGTTTCGAGCTGTTTTTGTTAGCAAAGGGTCTCTGTAACTGCGCATCATGCTATGTTTTATGCGGCAACTCACCTCCTGAACACGCTTGTTCAAGAACTTAATGTCCTGGCTGGCGCTCGAGTAGCCCTTGGTCTCGAGGTCCACCAGCTTGACCTGCACCTCGCTGAGTGTCTTCTCTAGCGCTGTCTTCTCCGTCTGCAGCTTGACGCTGGCATCGCGTTCGGCCGTCATGTCCTTCTGCACCTCGGCAACAAGGGCTTCAGCACGGCGCATCTTCTCGACAGCAGCAGCGGCAATGTCCTCCTGCTGAGCCAGGCTAGACCGGAGATCCAGCAGCACCTTGTCGGCGTTGGCAGCATCGCGAAGGGACGGGCTGGCACCGCGAGCAGCAAGCTCCTCCAGGCCCGTCTTGGCCTCCTCGAGACGCGCCTCGACGCTACGCTTCTCACGCACGAGCGAGTCGCGCTCCGAGGTGACCTCATCGACGGCCGACCGGAGCGTGCGCACCTGCGAGAGTAGGTTGACAATGCGGCCCTGGGCCTCGTTGTGCGCCTGGACAGCCTCGTCGCGCGACGACACAACGTCCGACAGCGTCGTCTCCAGCCGCGTCTTCTCCTTGGCCCACGTCGAGCTGTTGAGCACCTCGTCATCCCACTTGGACCGAAGCTCCTCCAGCTCTTCACGCAGCCGTGTAATCTCTGCCTGCTTGAACAGCTTCTCCTCGCGCGCCAGGTCGAGCTCCTTGGTGAGCGTCGCAAACTCCGCCTGGTATTTCTTGCGCGTCTGCTCCATGCTCGTCTCCGTGTCCTCAATGTCCATGGCACGTTGGCTGCGGTAGTCCTCGAGCTCGTGTTGCTGGCGCTTCTTGGCCTGGGTCACTGCTTCGAGATCGGTCGACAGGTCCTCAAGGCGTTCCTCGAGACGCTGGTTCTGGCGCTGCAGGTCCTCGACTGTGGCGTCCATCTTCTTGCGCTGCGCCATCACCTCGGCGTACGTCTCCTCCGCCTCGCGTGCCTGCGTCTTGGCGAACTGCTCGGCACGCGTGGCCTTGAGGACGGCCATCTCGGCCTGCTCCAGCTTGCCAAAGTACTCGTCGGCACGGCCCTTGTACAGGTTAAGGCTGGCCGTCACGTCGACGAGCTTGGAAGCTTCGGCATCAAGGCGGATCTGGAGGTCGGCAAACTCTTGGAGAAGCTGGTTGCGGCTGGCAGCCTCCTGCTCGCGAGCCTGGCCCATCTCCTGGAGCTCCGACTTGGCGTCGCGGAGGTCGACTTCCAACTGAGCGCGGTCGTGGCGCAGCTTGTCAAAGTGCTCCTTGATGTCCGTCAGCTCGGCCACGGCGTCCTTGTGGCTGTGGAGCAGGGACCGGCGCGACTCTTCCTGGCTGTTAAGCAAGTCGAGGATCTCCTCGTGCGACCGCGCCTGGATGTCGTGCAGTGAAAGCTCGCCAGTGCGCAAGGCCTTCTCGAGTGCCGATACCTTCCTCGCGGAGTCGTCGAGCAGATCGTGCAGACGGCTGTTAGCCTTTTCCAGCTTCTCAACGCGGCTGTTGCTCTTAAGACTGCCGCCGTTGAGTTTGCCAGCGCCGGCCGACTCGGCGCGCTCGAGCTGGCTCTGAAGGTGCCGGTTCTGCATCTGGGCGAGCTGCAGCTGGTTCTGGAGCTCCTCCATGTCAGCCTTGAGATCCATGCGGTTGTTGAAGCTGAGCATCTCTGCTGTGCGGTCAGAGCGAGCAGAGTCGGGCATGGCTGAAGACAGTTGACGGGGCGGCGTCGAGGCGGTGTTGTTGAGGTGGCTGTTGGAGATGCGGCGGCTACCGTTGGCCTTGTTCTTCTTGGTCTGCGTGGGCGAGCCGCTGTTGAAGTATGGTGCCTCGTTGGGATCGATCTCCTCGAGGCGACCGCGCTGGAGAACAGGGGAAGATTGCTTCTGGGCACGGAGCTCTGCCAGCTGGGCCTCAGCATTACTACGGCCAGCCTGTTGGACACGAAGGTCTTGCTGCAGCTCCTCAATCTTGCGCTCCAGATTGAAGAAGTCCTTGCTGGTCGGGAAGCGCTCCTTGCCGCCATCTGTAGGTGCATTGACGACGGGCGATGCAGGGTCGACTGTCTTGAGGATGCGCAGCATCTGGCTGCGGAGATCGGAAAGCTCGCGGTCGCGCGACTCGAGAGTAGCTTGGACAGTCCGGAGTGTGCCTTGGGCCTGGCCACGCAGCTGGCGCTCAGCCTCCATGGCCCGGTTGACCTCGGCGAGCTGTGATGTTGCGTTGGAGGATACCTTCTCGGCGTTGCGGCTGCTCTTGACCTCGCGGGCCACTTCGTGGTTCATGTCTTCAAGGTCGAGGTTGAGCTTCTCCACCTTCTTCTCGAGGGAAGCAGCAGTCATCTGCGACTCGCCGAGCTGCTTGTTGAGCTTGTTGTTGAGCTCCTCAAGGCGTGCCTTCTCGCGCTGCAAGATCTGGAGCTGGCCACGCGAGGCCTCGCCGGCGCGGGAAGTGGACCGCGCAATTTCCAGGCCCTTCTGCTGAAGCTTGTTAAGCAGAGCCCGGTTGTCGTTCTCAGATGCGGTCAAGCGACTCTTGACGGTCTGAAGCTCGCGCTCCATCCGTTCCTTGGCCTGGTCATTCTTGAGACCGAACTCGCCCGACGATACAATGAGCTTATTCAAGCTTTCGACTTCGGAGCTGAGACGGGCGCGCTCGCCTTCAAACCAGCGCAGGCGCTCTTGAGCAGCATCGAGGTCACGCAGAAGGCTCTCCTCGCGCTCCCTTGCCATCCGCAGAGCCTGGCGCTCACCAGATGTCTCTGCCTCCAAGCGCGCCTCCTCGGCCTCAGCCTTGGCAACGCGAAGACGGCGCACCTCCTGGCGGGCGTCATCACGCTCCTTCTCAATGGCCTTGCGGGCTTCCATTGTCCGCCGAAGAGTGTCCTGCTGGGCATACAGCTCCTTCTCAATGATGATCTTGGACTCATTGAGGTGATCAAACTCTTCTTGCAGCTTCTGGTACTTGTGTTCGCTCAACAAAAGCACATCGTCGCGTGACTGGCGCTCACGGCTGAGCTCCATCTGGATCTTGTACAGCTCCTCCTTGAGATCCTTGATCTGCGACTCCAGCACACGGCGGTTCTGATCAGCCTGAGCATCCTCCGAAAGGCGTGCCTCAAGTAGCTTCTTGGCATCTTCTGCCTCGCGACGGAACTGTGATTCTTGAGAGCGCATGGCGACAATCTCGGCCTGGACCTCACGAAGGCGGGATGCGGCCTTCTCCTTCTCTGCAGCCAGTGTACGGCGATGGTCTTCAAAAGACCGGCGCTCCGCCTCGTACTTCTTGTTGTCGCTGCGAAGAAGGGCAAGCTCGCTTTCCTTTTGACGCACGAGATCTTCGTAGTCGGTCGAGGTTTGTGACAGCTGCGCTAGGCGCTGTTGGGCGTCCTGGTTCTCCAGGGCAAGGCGCTGCTCCTTTTGCCGCGAAGCCTGAAGCTCCTTCTGGGCAGTGGCCAGCTTGACAACAGCATCCTGGTCGACGGCAAGAAGGCGGCCCTCGAGATCACGCGCTTTGCGATCCTTAATGGAAAGCTGGCTCTGCAACATCTTGACTTCGTCGGCAAGAACCATCTCCTGCTCGCTGCGCTCGGATTGTCTTTGAGCAGCCTCGTCCATAGCCTGCTCCAGGCGGGTTATTTGCTGGGCAAGCTCCTTCTTTTCTTCCTCGAGGCGGCCAATGAGGGTAGCAGCCTGCTCGAGCTGCATGCGGTACTTCTCGACTTCGTCTCCGGCACGTTTCTTAGCATCCAAGAGATCGTCAAGCTGATCCTCGAGGCGTTCCTGATCATCGAGGGCACCAGAAAGCTTATCCTCGAGCTCCGCCTCGCGCTGCTGCAGGCGCTTGAAGATTTCTTCCTTGTCAAGAGCCAGAGCGCGCTCGCTCTCGAGTGTTTGCTGGATACGCGCCATCTCAGCAAGAGTAGCACGGCGGTCGTCCTCCAGTTTCATGCGCCCTTCAGCGTGCTGCTGCATTTCGTTCTGCAGCTGGCGAATGGTCTCGTCACGGCGCTTGACCTCTGAAGCAGTGCGAGTAGCACCGAGAAGGGGGCGCATCTTAACAAGCAACTGCCACCATGGGTTGTCGCAGAGATCGAGGTAGGCATGGAAGTTGCGCTGGATGACCCGAGTTGCTTCAGCGCGGTAAAGGCGCTTGTAAGCAATACGGCGTTGGCTGAAGCCACGTGCGACGGCCTGGAAACGAGACATTATCTCGCTGATCAGAGCGTCACGCTGCTCTTCCAGCTCGGCCAAAACACCAGACCGGAAGAAGACTTTGGTGAGACCAATACGGAAGAGAGCCTTGTCCATGCCGAGCTTGTCAAGGATCATAGCAGCTGCCGCCTGGCCCTCAAGGTAAGTGCCCTTGGGCATGTCACGGCAGAGAACCTCGTACCGCTGGCGGAACTCGGCAAATGGAAGACGGTTGGGGAAGCCTGTGCGGGCAATACGAATACCCTCCAGCACACCGTTGCAACGAAGCTGGTCGAGAACAAGAAGGTTGTTGAACTGCTTGGGGCGCTTTTTGTGGTTCGGCAAGATACAACGAACAAAGTGGGGGTGTGTGGAATGAAGCTGTGCCATGAGTTGTGAGAGCTGCTCCTTGTGTCTCTGCGCGACTGTGCGGAAGAGACCCTTCTTAACCCGGCTGCTGCGGCCGACAACGGCAGTGCTGTGGTCATCGTCGTGATCGGCGCAGTCCACAAACAGGTTGGCGACGTGCTTGTCGGTAGAGGCCGCGAGAAGGCGAGTGATGTTGTCGTTCAGGGGATCCTTGTTCTTTTCGAGCCAGTCGTTGGTGCAGTACTCGACCTCTGCAGCGTAGTGCGTAAGGATAAAGCCGTTGCGGAGTCGTGATGGGCGATACTTGGTCGACTTCTTCTCCCAAAGAGAGTTGAGCTTCTCAGTGAAGGACTTGTCAGTGGCCTTGGGCATGACGCAGTCTTCATCGAGGCAGGAGAAGATGCCGATCGGGTTGGACAGCTCGATCAGGTCAATTGTGGGTTGCAGGTCACGGCCAAAGTCGATGAACTGCCACTCAATCTGTTCTCGTGCGTACTCCTCTTGTTCGAGGACAAACATGTGGTGGTTGAAGAACTGCTGCAGCTTCTCGTTTGTGTAGTTGATGCAGAGCTGCTCGAAGCTGTTCTCCTCAAAGATTTCGAAACCAGCAATATCGAGCACGCCGATGAAACGTGAGTCGTCCATACCCATCATGCCAGCACGATCCAGCTGACGGTTGATCCGCGTAACAAGGTCACCAAAGCCACGCTCGTAGATACCCTTTGCCAAAGCATCGATAGCCAGGCGCACCTGCTCGGGGGTCTGCACCTTCTTAACCCACTCGCGACCAGCCTTCACGCGGGGATGGAGCAGACCCTCAAGGAAAGGCTCAACAGGAACACCAAGAAGTTTGCAGAGCTTCTCGGCGTGGATCTTGGCATCAGGAGCTAACCGTGCCTGGTCCGCGCCGCGGCTCTCATTCATAACAGTGATGTTGCCGAGATGTAGAACGGCCGCAATGGTCCGGAGAATGGCCGTCTGGTCCTGGTCAGAGAAGCCCATGACCGAGAAGGCCTCCATGAGAGACTCCCACTCATCCTGGTCAGACACGCCGCTAATGATGTCATTGCCTTCCCGCGTGTAGGCAAAGTCCTCCACGCCCATGCTGTCCAGCAGCAAGTCTTGCCGCAAGCGACGGTCGGCACCCTTGAGCAGTTGGTAGAAAATGTGGTAATTCCGCTCTTGGCTGTTGATGTGGACAACGCGCGACTTTTCGAGGAGGTACCAGTCGATGAAAGCACCAGCGATGGAACCGTTGTTGTGGAATTCGATGCGAATGAATTTACCGAAACGGGACGAGTTGTTGTTGCGGACGGTCTGAGCGTTACCGAAGGCTTCGAGGATCGGGTTGGCGCGCAGGATCTGGGCGGAAAGGTTGGAGTGTGATGAGCCCCGGCTCTTGCCGGTCGGGTTGTCGCTGTGGGCCACTGCGGCCAGGTACTGTATGACTTTTTTGGTGTTTTCTGTCTTGCCAGCACCGGACTCGCCAGTGACAAGAATGCTTTGGTTCTCGCCGTCGTCGACCAGGTTCCGGAATGCCTCGTCGGCCATAGCGTAGATGTGAGGTTTGGTGTCTTCCCGGCTGCGGCCCTTGTACATGTTGATGTACTCGTTCGAGTAGATGGGGAGCGGGCAGTAAGGGTTGACAGTGACCAAGAAAAGGCCGGAGTATGTGTAGATGAGGTCGGCCTGGTACCGCATGTGCAGGTTGTGCACAACAGAGGCCTCGTTGAGGTGCGTCAGCTCGGCCATGTCGTTCGCCTTATCGAATTTGGCGGGGTTCACTTTGTCGACGCTCTCGGCATCGATCTCGCGCTGCTGTAGTTAGAGAGGACAAGTTAGCGATCGGATCTTGTAACTTGCGGCATGTTGTCCAAGTGGTGTCCCAAGTCAAAACTTACAGTGCCATCCTCGCATTGCACGAGGATACGGTTGCCCCCAAGTTCTTCGACGATCCAACCCTTGACAAATGCAGTCTGGGGATCTTTCAGCCAGACGTAACGCTTGCCAGAGAAGTCGTTCTCGCCCTCAATGCCGCGCACAACGTCAATGCTGCGCTGCTTCATCTCCTCGGTCTTGATGAACGAGGGAGCAAATGTGCCAGACGCTGGTGTACCCTCACGAGAGCGGTCGTAACCGCCAGTTCGTGAAACACTTCCTGACCGGGCAAGGCCGTTTATGCCTGATGGTGTTGCTTGTGACTGAGAGCGGCTGTGTGAAGGTCGTCCCGGCGATGTGGGAGCGGGTGTTGAGAAGAGCACCGACTTGGGCCGGCCACCGGCGTTGTTGTTAGGAGGCGCCGGTGAAGCTGACGGGTTGCGGGCAAAAGGGTTTCCACGCTGCTGCGCAGAGAACCCGGAAGGCCCGGCCATGGTGGGCTATTTTGTTGTGGTGGGAGTTCGGGTGAGTGTCGACAGTCGGGGGACGGGCCAGGGTTCCTCGGAGGGCAACATCCGCCAGCAGGACGTTGGAGGAAGTTGTCGAAGAGAGGCTCGTCGGCTCGTCGTGGATAGCTCGTCGTGATGTGATCGTGACGCAAGATGCTGCGAAAAATGCAGGCAAGTTTAGGAGAAAGGGAAAGAAAAGAGAAACGCAAAATCAACCGAAACGCGAGTGACGGTCTACCATGCAGTGACCGTTGAACGTCGCGCCGTTGCAAGAAACGAATGTATCTAGGAAATGTGAGGAATTGGAGAACTGAAGAATTAAAGAGTCCAGGAGAAAGAACCTCTCAAAAGTGTCGTAGTCGAGGCTCTCAATGGCATGAACACTTGCTCGTGTTTGGCGTTCCTCCCGTCCTAGGCTGTTTGGCCCGCACTTTCCTTCCTTGCCCTGTGCTGTGGGACTGATGCCCCCCAGTAAAGACAGGGCGCTTGTCCCACACCGGTTGCCACGACAACAACAAAACAAAGCCCAATTAGGCAAGGGGTGCAGCCAGGTGCCGGGTGGGGTGAGCCTAACGGGGCAAGCGCGACCAGACACGGTCCTTAGATAATCCGCACCGAAAGTGCAACTTTGCTCAAGCTGCGTTCTGCTGATCTTTTTGTGGTGCTTGGTGTCCGGCGCGAAGATGGCTGGACAGGCACGACCTCTCAAATCACAATAATCTCAGACAGACATTTTGCGCGGCGCAAGCACAACGCGCCCTGAGTCGCAATTTTGCAGTGTTTGAGACTGCACGCGCATGTGTTCTTTCCTTACGCGTCTCTTGCTCCGCCTTTTCCTTGCATCGCAGACTACATTTGGTCGATCTTTGTTTGGAAGGTACAGTTTGGAGCATTTTGGCTCTTGCCTTCATCAGGCTGCCTGCAACATCAGGAAGGCAGCAACGGCCGTTGCCCCTGAACCCAACAAACCCATCGTCCTTGCTCAGTATTGACGCAATCCGACAACATTCCCCAGATGGTTTCATCAAAAAGTGTCACAACACAACGTAGACGATCGATGCAGACGCGCAACAAGACAACTTCTTGATCAACCCTTGTGCAAACCCCCAAAACGCAATGGCGGGCTATCCATATGGCCATGGCCAGTGGCCACCACCGCCAGCCCCTCCCCAAGAACAGCCTCAACCACCCTACTATCATCAACAATACTCACAACAGTACGAATACCAGCCGCCGAGCGGCACTCCTCCCGTGTACGGCGGCGACCCTTATCAAGCACCCGCAGCCCAACATCAGCCTTCAGCCGGATACTATGGAGCCGTGCAGGCGGCGCAAGCTGCGTTTGACCAGAACTCTCAAGTGTCTGGTCTGGGTATCTCGGTGGATTCACCAGGCCAGCGGAGTCCAAATGCAGTGGGTGGCGAGCTGAGCTGGAGCGAGGCGTTTGGTACATCCAACTCTGCGGCACCTCCATCCCAACCCTCTTCACATCAACCATACAGCCAGCCTGCCCAGTCACAACCATACAACTACCACCAACAGCCCCCGCCTCAACATTCCCCACAGCCACCGCCGGTCCAGCAGCAACCGCCGCAGCATACTTACTCGCCAGCGACGTACACTGCACCGTTGCCCTCGTCGAAACCGAACGCTGCCTACAATCCGGAAGCCGCCGTGGCTACGAGAGAGAGTGAACCGGAGGAAGGTGAACTCAGCGAAGACATGGACGATCTCTACGAGCCTGAGGAAGCATCTGGGTCGACCAGCAATCCGGATGCTCGGGCATCCAACTCTACCCCATCCCAGATGGCATCCGAAGAGAACCCCGCACAGATGCTTCTTGATCCAGCCACCGCTGGTCCGGTGAGCCGTGATGCTAGTGTTGTTGATACTCAAGAGGATGCATTCTACGACGAAGATGACGACAATGAACCAGGCGAGGTCAAGTCCAGCGGCAACGGGGTCTCTGTTTCTGATGATGCGGACGCCGACGATGAGGATATGGGCTACTCTGAATCTGAACCCAAGTCTGTCGAAGCTGCGGCCCAAGAGCGTCCAGCTTCCTACTCGCCACAGCTCTCTCTTGGCGAGATTGAGGACAGTGACAACCCGGGTGAGACGCAGGAGGATTTGCAGAAGGGCATTTCAGATTCGCCTGCTACTTCTACTGCGGCTGCACTCGTGTCATCAAGTCTCACGGATGACAAGGAGACGCCAAACGGAACCACGGCAAGTGGCAACCAGCCGTCTTCTGTCGGTGCAGCCAAAGATGCTCCTACCAACGGCCTGCCATTCCCTACAGTGGACGAGGCCAAGAAGGAAGCCCAAAGAGCCATCCTCCGGCTGATCCCATATGGTGTTAACTACCAGACATACATTGATGAAGGCTTCGATGAAAAGCTGATTCAGAGCTTGTTCTCTGAGCTGGGCTTGAAGGTTGTCCCGACTTCGGGTCTTCCTACCTCACCAAGATCAGCCTCGCCGTCTCAATCGGTTGAGCCAGCCGCCTCCCAACCCGAGACAGCTGGTGACAAAGATGCTCCAAAGGAAGAACGCAAGGACCGGATAGCGCGTCTTCTTGCTCTCAAGGCATCCAAACCAGCGCCAGCACCTGTTTCCATCCCCCCAGCCTCTGTTGCAGTTTCTAAGCCCGATAAACCTAAGTCGGAAAAGGGCCTCATGCTGCAGCAGAAGCTCGAGGCTCTTAGGCAAGCACAAGAGCAGCGTGCCGCAGCCGCAGCCAAGGCGGCTACAGAGGCCACCAGCCTCAGCCAGACTGTCACCGGACAGCAAGGCGCAGTTGCAGCTGCGATTGCCGGTCAAGTTGCGGATAAGACTGCTGCCATCTCTGCTGCAGTACCTTCTGCACCCGCTGGGGGTTCTCGTCAACGGCCCGTGGCATCTGACTTTGGCGGGTTTTCTGCGTCGGCGGCTAACAGCCTGCCAAAGCGGCCTCCTCCGCCACTGCAACCAGATCCTTCAATGGTTGTTGATATCAGCGATGATTCGGATGAAGATGTGGCTATGGAAATCGATTCTCAAGCCGACGAGTCGTACCTGGGCCCCACACAATACGATAACCGGCGTGATGGCGGCGCCCCTTTGTACCGCGAACAGCCTTACAGTAGCTACGGAAGCAACAGCCGGAATAGCAACGGCTACCAGGATCGTCAATACTCGTCTCCTAGGGGTGATAGAGGATATGCCCCTCCTGTCATGCCCGCACCGCCAACTGCACCAGCGAGTATGTTGGCACGAGCCAGAGACGACGAGTATACAAAGAAGATGCGCCAGATCGAAGAGATGAAGCGCAAAATCGCCGAGGCTGAAGCAAGAAGGGCACAAAATTCTTCGCCCGGATCTGTAACGCCCCAGACAGGAGGTGATAGAACACCGCCCGTTCCCGGCAACGACAGCCCTTTCCAGGTTGAGCGGCCCACCCTCCAACCCATGCGCCGGATTACATCCACGGGTTTCCTGTCTGGGAGCGATGCAGGAAATTTTCCTTCTGCACCAGCAGAAGAATCCTCCATCCGCTTGCCGAAACGAAATGGTGGTCATTCGCCGTCTGGATCCCAAGAAAGGCACCGTGAGAAGCGGATGCGCGTTGCGAGCCTACAATTGCCGCGTGTTGAAGCCAGCCTTCAAGAGAAGATGTTTAAGCTCCGCCTCCTTCAGGAACGGGTAGCAGCTCTGCAGGCTGAGATCGACGAGGGCGTCGCCGAGAAGCGGCGACTAACGGAAGACATTGAAGATTTGAGTAGCGGCCAGGAGGAGGTGTCATCTGAACGCGATGCCAGCACTCAGCCCTCCCAGTCACAGCCGGTAGATGATAGTCGAGGAATTGAGGTCGGTCTCATGGAGAGTGACAAAGATAGCAATGATGCTTCGCAGCCGTTGTCCAGCCTGGTACAGCAAGAGGAGGAGGACTTTGGTACAAAGAAGGCTGCAGATGTTCCATCCCAGGGTATCTCCAGTGATAACAAAGCAGGAGAAGCACAGTCGGCCGCTGAGGAAGCAGGCGACCAGCAGTCTGACAGCGAGTCTGCTTCGGATTCGGCCTCAATGTCTGATTCGCAAGACGTTAGTGACGACGAGGATGGTGATATCGAGATGCTGGACAACGAATCAGATGAGGCGGACGATGCAGACGAGGAAGAGGCTGAGCAAGACAGAGCCCCAGTCATTGGTGATGGAGATGTGGATGTCGTCGATGGAGACGCTGTTGAGGAGTTGTTCCACAACGAGCCCCCGCAAAAGCAGCAACAGCACTCCACCGCGGTGCCGGCAAGGGCGACCGCCAAGCCGCCCGCGTCAAGCAAAAACACTGCCAAGCCGGGCGTGTTTGTCCCCTACGAGAGCCCGCTGCAGTACTTCGAGTCATACCGCTTCCACCCGCAGTACAGGACACTTGTTCCAGGCGGCTTCCGGTCCTTAACGTACAGTGGTAAGATCCAGGATGATATTGAGCTTTGCCCCAACGAGCTTTTGGGTGATGGCTGCTCGGACCCGACATGCAGGTTTCAACACTATGCAGCGATTGTCCCCAAGGGTAAGTTTGCATTCTAATTCCCCTTCAATTTTTTGTTTTCCCTATGATCTTCTTCTATTCGTCCCTCCCTTTCTCACTCTTTCTCCGCTCTGCTCTCCCGTTTGCTCTGCGCTTTTCGACATGACTTTAGATGATCAAATTCTTGTTGAACTCGGTCAGTCTGACGACTACGCCTACGACCAAAAAGCGCGGTTTGTGGACGGCCTGAAGGATCTTTTGAAGAGATGCCGTGACAACCAAGAGCGCGACTTCGACAAGATCGCAGAGGCCATCATCGACTTCCGGCGTACGTTCTTGGCCGACAACACGCGTGTTCTTGCGAACCTAGGAGGTGTTATCGTCTGAGATAGAGCAAGAACAATTCCCATGCGCCATGCTCTGCGCAGTCTACCCCTCCCTCCCCAAGTAGCTGGCGATTCTGGTTTTTGCATTGCTATGGCGTCTGGGTACATGATTAACGCACAGTGGATTGGATCGGATACTTTCCTTCTCAAACAGCGACAGCCATGGATGATATACAGCAGCACAAGGCAGTACAGGCGGTGTGTGATATGGAAAGAGGAGGATAGTTAAGGCAAGTGCAACAAAAGAGGAGGAAGAGAGACGAGGATGAGAAAACGCGTCATCACGCAGCCATTGCGAGTTCAAGTCCGCTCACTGCCCCTCATCCCCCCATGGCCATTCGTACTGGCCTTGCCTTTTTTGTTTTTCTTTCTTCTTTTCGCGTCATCCTGGCATCCCTGAAAAGAGAGCGAGAAAGATATCGGGAAGATCGGCAGGATAGCGCTTCTATTTTTGAGTCGCATCGACTAGGTTGGCTGGTTGTGAATGGCCCACCGACGTGCAGGCTCAGCCGCATCCTCACAAGGCTGAACAACAAAAGAGAGCGAATCGCACAACACAACAGAAAAAGTTGGCGGAGAGCTGAGGATTGTCTTTTTTCTTTACCGCATACGCTTTTCCTCAATCGTTTTTGTTTCATCATCGAAGATACCCCCTTGTCTGTTTTGTTTCCTTTGAAGGGAAACAACAGCTTGACGGATGCCCGACGACGTTCGGTTCTTGATTTTCGTTTTTTTATTTTTTATTTTTATTTTGCTTCCCCTTCCCGTTCATAAGTTGCATTGCGAGGCCTTGTTTTACTATTGTTATTTGCTTCCTTTTCCTCGCTATATTCGCCGACAACTGCAGCTTTGCCCTGCAGGCATCGTCCACCAAGCATCACGCCATGCTTTGTATCCGACCACGGAATATGTTTCACGGATGACAAGGCGGAATATATTATGACTTGGCCCAGACGGTCGACATGGGGAGGAATATCGGTTGGTGGGAGGAGAAGACAGAAAAATTAGGTGCGGGTAAAAGGTGCTGGTTGAGGAACAACTGCATCGAGCAAGAGATGGGAACTGGACGCTGTTTTTATGATCGTAACTCGTTTATATTTGCACATTCATTATCGGAGCGCTTCGCACAAAAATTATCGTATTTCTTTTGCTTTCGTTTTTTGTTTTGAAATATTTCATACGTTTTTGACCTTGCTTTCTTATGTTGAGAATAATATTGAAAATAATATTGAATAAAATGGCTGTTAAGTTTGGTTTCATACAGTCCCATGTTCTTTAAGCTATTTTTCATAAGACAAGCTTTTTATCACCCGCCTTGGCCATATATATGAAACTTTGTTTTTCTACAACGTGGAAATATCTCATGTACATTACTTCCGCATTGATCAAGCTGAATTAAATATGGAAGAAACCAAGGTGAGCGCCACCAATAGATCTAGACCCGCCGAAAACGCCAACACCAAAAGAGAAGATACCCACAGACGGCGTGTCCCAGGCTTTGGCTTTTCCACTGACATTTACTCCGTAGCTATTTTACCACTTGACCACGATACTATTGAATTTGCTATTTTTGCAAGCTCGTTTTTTCTTTTGTTCCATAACAATTCATGTCACCGTGTTGGGCCTAGCCCTGTCTCTTGTCTGTCAGAATGCTCCGGCTCGTCGTGAGATGCACAAATAAAAAGGCTGACAATACATACTCAAGCCCCCGTTCTTGTCCTCGCCCAAGCCTCTTTTGTGCCTCCACGTTGCGTGTTTATTTTTGACTTTTTGACCTGTCTTGTGCACTGTCCCAGGCGACTGCCGCAACGTCATGCACGCTGTACTCCGTACACTTGTATTCCATATTGCTGAGTCGCTGAGCGAAGGTGGCTGACAACGATGCCAGACTTGCTGGCCCTCTGTGCTGTCAGAAAACAAGAGGACGGCAAAGTGTACGTCGTAGATCCCATGAGAATGGGGAAAATGATCTCTCAGACGGCTCATCTTGCTCGTCTTTCTGGCTGCTCGAAACCCCACTCTCTTCCTCCTCTCACCAGCTCAGGAAGCTATTCCAGACCAACTTGGACGAATGACATTGCGTCGGTGTCCTGCCTGGTTGGTGCGGCGTTCTGAGGCGCATGCATGAGCTGGTTTAGCGCCCTTTTCCAGTCTTATGCAGCCCTTTTTTGGAGGAGACACACTCCAACGTATCCCTGTGGGCCCAGCAACGGACGTTTTTGTCTGCTTGCCCACCATCACGACGAGACCGATTCAGGAACTCGATGACAGGAACAAGGACGTGCCACCATCAACTGGCCCAACTGGACCGACCATAGGAAGTCAGGGCTGCAGGGCGGGCCAGGCCACCACACCACTTCGCTGCAAGCTTGGCTTGTCAGCCCGACCCCAACTCCCAAGCAACGACCAAGGCATGCAAACCAAACTAAACAACAGGAGGGAAAAAAAGAGGGAAAAAGAGAGTCAGCCAACCACCACACGCAATGGCCGCCATCCGCTGCAACCCTATGACAGGATAGATGGACGAAAAAAGCAACAAAAGGGAGGGATTGAGGGGAACGAGAAAAGGGAAGCAAAGCAAGCTTGCAGCTTTTTACGCGCGTTCACTCCTTCATCTTTGCCCGGGGAACGAGAGGATGCATTTTGAAGAAACAGAATCGTAAAGACTTTGAGCCGTAAAATCGCAGAAACGCAGGAGGATCAACGAAACAAACCAAAAAAGCGAGCTTCCCCGATCAGGAGAGTACCCGCGAAAGTAAAGTGAAAGTGAGGAGCTCAATAAAAACGCTCATAAAAACGCGTGGGACCGTGGCTCCATGGGTAGGGAGAAAAGAAGAGAGACGAGGAAAGGCAAACAAAAAGACAAAAACACCCCCTGGCTAGTCAGTGCAGCACCACCACCAGGACACCACCAAACAGGCACCAAAAAGGTCCCGGAAAGTGCTGCCAATTTCCCTGGTTTCCGCCAATTCTTGTCTCCTCTTTCCGGGGTTATTATTGACAACAGGGAAACAGGGAAGAAAGACGAGTGAGGAAAAGAGGAAAGACCAAACGGGCGGCTCCAATTGCACCGTTGCAGTCCATGAAAATGATCTGTCTGTCGCTCTTTCCTGTTTGTTGGGTTCGCGCCCCCTCTTCTCCTTTCCACTGAGGAGAAGGATTGACCCATCTGCTTATTTCCACTACTGGCTTCGGTGCTTCCTTCCTGCCCTTGTCAAGCTCGCAGTTTCTCAGTTTGTCTTGTGGCTGGCTGCTCATTCTTTTGTTTCCCTATCGTAGTGTCGTAGTTTCTTTTCTTGGGATGGTGTGTTTGGTTGCGCTTTCCTTGCTTGGATCCTCTTGTCTCTCCTGACTGACTCGCTCGTTCGTTTATATTGTGCATTGCTGCCACTTTTGTTTCTTCTTTCCCTTACGCTCCTTCGTATTCTTCTGCTACTCCGTACATATACGATCTACACATCTTTACTCCTCAAAATTACATTCCTCAACCCCAGTCTCACCACTCTTCTTCTTCTCAGCCACACATTCACAATGAAGTCTGCTTTCGTTGCCCTTGCTCTGGCCGGCTCGGCCATTGCCCAGAACCTCTCTGGCGAGCCCGAGTGTGCTGTATGTACTTTCGCAATGCTCTCATAGATTTGATGCCTGCTAACAGCTCAGTCCTCCTGCTTGATCTCCGCCATCTCTGCCGCCGGCTGCGGCGCCAACGACGTCGCCTGCCAGTGCGGCCCCACCGAGTCCGCCATTGCCTCCCTTGTCGCCCCCTGCCTCATCAGCAACTGCCACTCCGCCGCCGAGCTCATCCAGGCCCAGAGCGCCGGCTACGCCCTGTGTTCCGCCTGGAGCAAGACCGCCGGCTCGCCCGCCTCGGCTACCGCCTCAGCCACCGGTTCCGTCACTACCGCTGCCGGCTCGGGCACCACCGCCACCACCACGTCCACCTCTGCCTCCGGCTCGTTTGCTACCACCAAGACCGCCTCCCGTAGCAGCAACGTCACCGTCACGACCGGCACCAAGACGGCCACCAACGGCGGCGGCAGCGGCACGGGCACGACGTCTCAGTCGACGGCAGGTGCCGCGACGCTGGGTGCTGGTGTGCTGGCCGCCTTTGTCGGCCTGGTTGCTGCTCTGTAAATGCAAATGCGCTACGAATGACTCGACTCGACAAAAAAGACAAAACAACACGATTGACGGACGTCTGATGAGTTAAACTGAACAAGCTTGGAATGAAGGGGTAAGGGCCGTTGCAACCTTAAAAGAGGGGGCGCGGTTCTGGGGCAGTTTGGACGCATTTTTGAATTAATGGTTGAATACTCTTTTGTTAGCTTATTGGGATCGCCTGCAAATATCCGGGGGAGCGACGAGCGACAGATGTCCCCTGTAAGATGTTGCCTTGCTCTTGATTTTGCTTCTGATTTATTTTGCAGCTTCTGCAATAATGGTTGCCATGTTTGGAAAATGGCTAATAGTAGTAATGATGATTCCCATCTTTTGATTTTCACTTTTTACTTTTTCTCTCGATTGCATTCTTTCTCTTGCTTATCATCGCGCCGCCTCCTCATCGTAGAAACTATCGCCAAGATTCAAATAATGATGGGGAATTGGGGACGCGAAGCTCCCCGTTTCTTGGCCTGTCGAGCCTCCTCTCTTCACTCACAAAAGTCTACATACATGTACTCCCTGCAACGGCCCTGCCCTGGTTTGCTGATCCCCGGCCGCAGCCTGCACATGCAGGCCAAGCCAACACGCTCAGAAAGAGGCTGGTCCACAAAACACAGAACGCGGCAAAACGATCGACAGCTTTTTTGCTTTTCTTCTGTTCGAGTCAGCCGAGCAGCACTGCACTTGTGCAGGGAGTTGTGCTTTTTATGCGTAGCTCCGCGGCGCAGATGAAATCTCCGCGCCGACCTGTTCTGAGCAACAATCGCCCGAATGTCCAATGTCGTAATTCGTCGATTTGGTCGGTTTGGAGATGCACTCCACGTGATAAGCCGGGCGTAACTTGTGCCTCGCCAAGTTGCACCGGCGGATAGTCTGGTCGCATCTTTGGAATTGTATTCGATGATGATACTAGTGGGATGTCAGATGCGAACGCCGGTTTCAAGTTGGATCCTCTTCATTGTCCCCTCTTAAACTCTTTTAAGAGAAGGAATTCCCATGTAGACTCGACTGCATTTCTCGCTCTTCAACCTCAGTTTTAAACACCAGTCACAATCACAAAATAAACCATCACCAGATATACAGAAATCATGGCCAAACCGCAAGTTTCTGCCACGGGCGCACCTCATCCCGTCCCGTGGATCTACCGCCTCATTATTAATACCTTGGAGCCCTTTTTCGCTTTTACGGGAGCCATCCTCGTCTTCATCGACCCAGCCAGCTATCTCAACACAATGACCCGCCATGCGTTTCCTTACCCGTCCGACCAGGGCTCCGTCGCCGCCTTCATTTACACCCAGCTCGGCGGCGGCTGGCTCTACTTTGCCTTTGTCGAGGCCGTCGTTTTGCGTCTCTACCCCAACGATCTCCGCCTCTGGCGCTGGCTCTTCATGGGCATGCTGCTGAGCGATGCTGCCTATGCCCAAGGCTGCGCGCAAGCTTTGGGCGGCTGGTCTACGTGGGCGGACGTGACGCAGTGGACGGTCGAGGATTGGACGGTGTTTTGGACGACGGCGCCGCCGCTGCTGGCGCGGATATCGTTTGTGCTAGGCATCGGTGTTGATTTTGCGGGGAGCAGCAAGAGTGGTGTCACCAAGAAGCGGAACTGAAGACAGAGGACGAGACAGGAGCAGAGCTGCAGAGCGGAGGAGACAAACTGACTGGCGGGGAAGGAGGCTACATATTGGGCTCTGTGCATCTGTAGATTCTGGATGAGAAGTGGTGCTGAAGAACACGACAATACCGGGGTATTTTATAGAATAATTGGGGATTTAAAAGGATCAGGATCAAGGAGGAATATAAAATGGAGACAAAGTAAATAAAGATTGAAAGATAAACAGACTTGTACATGATGCAGTGCAAACGTCGTCTCTGTCGTACAGCGTTATGAGACGGTTGGCGCCAAGCCAGTGGATGAGCCAGTGAAGCTTAGGTGCACGTGACGGTGATTGGCCAATTTGAACCTTCCACGCAAACAGCACCTCTCCTTCCTCCCTTCGCGACATCTCAACTCTGACAATTCGACACCTCGACAGCTTGAAGTTGCGCCCGCTTCGAAACCATTCTGTCCCATAGTATCCGAAAACCTCCACAATGGCCTCGTACGGCAACAACGTGCCGCCCTCGCTGCCCACGAATGGCACCGGCGCCTCGTCGACCGACGTCCAACAGACGCGCTTCGAGATCGAATGCGAGTTCGTCGCCTGCCTCGCCAACCCCTACTATCTCCAGCACCTGGCTGCCGAAAAGTACCTGGATGACCCGCGGTTCGTGCGCTACCTGGCGTACCTTCAATACTGGCGCACGCCGCCGTACCTGCAGTACCTGAGCTGGCCGGGTCCGTCGCTGCGGCACCTGGAGCTGCTGCAAGAAGAGTCGTTCCGGCAGGCGATTATCAGCCCCGAAGTTGTGATGCGGCTCGAGCAGGAAGGCATCCAGGCTGGGTTCCATTGGGCGTGAGGCCGAGCGAAGCCAGCCGCGAAGCGTGCGAAACTACAAACCTACACAACTACAAAAACCAAACCACGGCACATAATCCTAGAAGGCGTACAAATATAAAACAGTCTATTGCTACAGCTCTGGGTATTATCATTACAACCGGCGCCGACAAAAGTCGAAAGTCGACATCCTCCTCCACAACGACAGCCATGCCGGCCACACCGGCCACGTCGACCTCTAGTTCTCCCGCCACCGGTTTCCACACGTCATGCACTATTCTGTCAGCAGCGAAGCAATAAAATATCGAATACGGGAGAGGACCCAGGAGGACAGGGGAGGACAGGGGAGGACAGGGGAGGACCTACCTTGAAAAAGCTCGTCATCGGCTCGTCGGCCGACCGGATCTGCACCTGGAAAAAGGCTGCTTCGCCGCCGTCGCAGCCTTCTGTCGGGCACTGCACCTTTGTCTTTTGCGCATTGTCCCACGCGCCGGGGCCGCCGAACACGTCCTCCTTCTCCTTGCGCGCAAACTCGCGGCGACTGAACAACGGAGTAGAAATGGTGTACTCGTACGGGCACGTGCGGCACTCGAGACGGTTGCGGCCAGTCTCGGGGTGCGCCGACACCGTCAGGACGTTGGCGCAGCAAGGGCAGACTTTATGCTGTTAGTGGGGAGCAAGAGAATGGGTGAGAGAGTGCCGGTTCTCTCATGCGTGGCACCAATGCAGGAAAAGACATACAGAGAAGCATTTTGAGTTATGTGTGTGGAGATATGAAGATGAGGAGAAGAGGCGAAGACTTAAATCTGAAATATCGAATGAGTGGTTAGTCCTCTAGGGACAGGCGCGGCTTAAAGGCGCCAAAAGAGTATCTGGTAGTCGTTATAGTTCGTGTCTCTATAAAATCATATTCATCGTCATGAGAAATGAAGTTTGCCGTAGGTTTCGCCGTGATTTGTCGTCGCTATGTTCAATGTTCAATGCTCGTCTCTATGACAAAAGAAAAAATTATGAGGTTACCGCGCCGCTTCTAGCAAGATCCCCGCCACTTGCCGTCGCCCACCGCGCTTTCTGCAGCGCTTTGTTAAGCTGTTTTAGTGGGGATCACGTGGACTCGCCACTAAATCTCACAGCCTTGTATCAATTTTCATGTACATTTGTCTCATTATGTCATTCAAATATATAGTTTTTATTCTACATTGTAGTGAGTCCATATGAAGGTCTCTGCGGTCAAGTATCGCTTTTTTTCGTGAACCGAAGAGTGACGCGCCGGAGCCAGCTCTTGGTCAGCACTGTCCATGAGGAGAAATGCTGTCATCTCATATTTTCAGTTAAATCGGATGCATCCGCATGGCACCCTTGTGAGCAGACGAGAATTTCCAGTGTGAGTTGCTAAGGCTGTCACAGTGTTGTCTGCAGGTCCGAGCGACAGTTCAAATGATATGATCCCTAGTAGGTGGCGTTCTTATCTCCTTTGATCGAAATCGAAACTTACAAGGTCCAGCGGCGCCAACAAGTCCAGAACCGAATGCGGAGTCCAACCATAAAATTGTTAGGTGGTGGCATTGAAGAGTTTCCCTTGTCCCGTGAGATACAGAACAAAGGTCCTTTTTGGTACCGTGAGTGGAAAGGCGGCCGACCACAAGCCGGCATTCTGCTCCAAGGCTCTGGCTTGAAGTTAAGAAGCGAGCCGGACTCGGCGGTGGGCTGTGCCAGGGCTGATATCCTGGCGCGTGGAATCGTGTTGTCTGTTGGACCTCCTCACTTGGCGATCGGATTCACGTGCACAGTCACGCGCTCGATCCGTGGCGGTTCTGACGACGAAGACGAGGACGTCTCTCCGCCCTTTTCGCCCTCCTTTGGTGCCGGTCCCGACTTGGGCCGGTGCTTCTTATCCACGGGACACGCCTCAATCTTATCCAGCGTCTCAAACGACGCCTCGCCCAGTAGCCGACCGAACACGGTGTTAACGCCGTCCAAATGCGGCGTGCGCGCAAACGTGACAAAAAACTGGGACCCGTTGGTCCCCGCCAGGCCGCTGCCGGCCGGCGGCGCGCCCTTGTTGGCCATGGACACAATGCCGCGCGCGTGGTGGCGAAGCGCGGGCAGGCGGATCTCGTCCTCAAAGGGCTGGCCCCAGATGGATGTGCCCTTGTCTTTGTCTTTGGACTTTCCGGACGACGATGGGGCTGGCATGCCGGTCTGGGCCATGAAGCCGGCGACGACGCGGTGAAAGGGTGATCCGTCATAGTAGCCAGATGCACACAGAGCGAGGAAGTTCTGTGATATGTTAGTTATCAGAAGTGGTCGAAATCATGCAGTACGGGAGGACCTACCTCGGCCGTCTTTGGAACACTTTCGCAAAAGACTTCGATCTTGAGATCGCCCACATTGGTGTGGAGTGTGACCGACATGGTGAAAAGGAATGCGATAGTGAACAGAAAATGAATGAAAATGGGTCAGTTTGATAAAGAGTTGCCGTTCGAATATAAAAAAAAAGCACAAATTCAAGGCGTTGTTGCTGAACAGGGTTTGGCTCATCTGAACTGTAGTGCAATTGAATAGCTTTTCGATGCCTGCAGAAAAAACGCGTGCAATGTGCCAAGATTAGTCACCTGACCCAGGCGGGAGCATCCGCCCCTTCCATCCCTGTTTGTTGATGCGTCCATGCATTTGTCATGTCTTTTTTTGGCTGAGGAGCTTACGGAGTGATTAATCTACTATTAGCAGAGCTTATTTTCACCTCTTCTTTTCAAATTTGCCTTTTTGGTTTCAAATTACTTCATTTATTACGTGGCGAGTCTGTTGACTTGTGCCAAAAATCGCATGGCTGGCAAACGGGTAAAACTCCATCTGAAGACAATGCACTTTCGCAAAAATGTCATTTGCGTATTCATATAAAAGGGCATGGGGGCCGTATTTTGAAATTGCCCCCGTATTGCGTATAAACAAGACACAGCAAAAATATCCCCAAAGGCTAAATAAACTCCTTGCAAAATGTCACAGTTGCCGCCTTCCAGCTCCTTGCCAACCCCGTTTCTTGGCTCTTGAGAGAACAAGATTGCACAAAAACGGCTGTACTCATATTTAGTATGTATGCGGGTTTGTTGGGCTCGCTCGATTTGTATAATATGCACAAAACTTCCAGCCACATATCCGATATGCTTCGTGTCAGCTTCCTTCTGGTTGGCCCTGGAAGACACCCTTTTCAATATTGGCATAAATCTCCGGGTACTTGTTTCGTACACGATCCCGCAGATCTGTAGGCTGGCGGCTCGCGAGATTGAAGCTGGAATGGCGGTGGATCTTGGTCCAGGCCGGTCCATAGATTTGCAGGCCTTCTAGAATCTCCTTGTCGTCTTGTTCCGTGAACGGTCGCCTCTCACGGCGGTGGGACTTCTTGAAGGGCCCTTGGATGCCGAGTTTAATCATGTCTTCCATATTTCGGCGGTGAACACGCCGTTTACGCATCTTGGGTTGGTCTGGAGACACTGCCGTTCCTGATGAGCCATCTTGTCCTTGGCTATTGTATGATTCGGGTTGGTCGTCCGGTTCGGTCAAAAGGTCTTCCAAGGACAGGCTTGTCTTTGCTTTAAGTCGGCTTGCAGCTGTAGATGGACCTGGTGTTGATGACGACGGTGTCGACGCTTCTGGTGGTGAGACAGCCCCTGATTGATCGTTTCGACTCAGCTTGCCACGTAGTTCTTCGGGACAGCAAGTGCGGAAACGATCCTTTAGATCGCCCGCAGTTCGGCTGCTAAACTCAAACTCTGGGTCTTCAAGGATGGCCGTCCACTTGCCGAGGCCGTGTCGACTGACGCCGATGAGAAGCTGGTTGGTTTCCTCTTCTGTCCATCGCCGACGGGGCTTGGTTGCACGCCGTTTTGGTTTCGCAGAGTTTGTTGATGATGCTGCTTCTGGTGAATCACCAGCCTCGCCAGTTGTAGATCGCGTTGACCGTGGTGCTCGTGCTGGGCGGCCAGGTGCTGGTGATTTCTTAGTTGCTTTGCCCATTCTTGGTGATAGTTCGGATGCAGACGAAGTCGAAAAGTGCCGTCCTCCTACTAACGGAAGCATGGACGAAGTCATGCCCATGCCATCGCCCATCCGATCGTGGTCTGAGACCATATGTGAACTGCTGCCGGAGAGCATGCTGTCGAAAAGGTAGTGGCCTCCGCCACCTCCAGAACTGCTGCCCACGCCTCCACCGCCTGAGTTGCTTCCATACTCTGCGTTGCGATTCGTAGACTCGTCACCGTCGTATTCGGTATATGCGATCGGAGGAAACACGGCAGCGTCCGGCGGCGGTTCGTGCAAGCCATTGATTATTGGTGGAAAGGCCTGGCTCAAAGAACCAACTTGTTGACTCGACTTTTGCTTCTTTAGTGGTTGTGGTAGTTGGATTAGTTCGTCGGCGTGTGGTAAGATGTGTGGCCGTTTGCCCATGTGCGATGATGATGATGACTGGTCGTCGTGTCCGCTTTGTGCCATAAACGGATCGACCAAACTGGCTGAACCCTCGCCCAGAAACATGCGGAGCGGACGGCCCGGCCACCCACCGGCGCCTCCGGAACCGCCCAGATTCGGATCATTGCCGCCTGCTGATGGTGAGAATGCCGAGCTCAGTGTCGAATGGGCCAGGCCAGAATGTTGATGCTGTTGTGATTGGTAGTGTTGCTGTTGTTGTTGAGACTGATGTGGTTGTTTTCCGGCAGACGACTCGGGCGAGTTGAGCTCGAGCGGCGGAAGCATAAGAGCGCCGGCATCTTCGGGACTGCTCGGGGCTCCGAGTGTGCTGTGTATCGAGGGGAGATGATCTCTGTCGTCGTTGACGTTCAAGAGGTGCATCAGCCGCGGCTCGATGGTGGCCATGGTGTTGCCAGCCATGGTGCAGCGTTGGCTGTTTGAGAGAGAGAGAGTAGGGACATCTGGGTCCCGTTCAAACTCGTCGGTCCTTGGCGGGTGAAGGGCGGGGATGGTGAAGAAGTAAGAAAAGGGCGAGAGAAAATAGGATGAAAATAAAAATAAAAAATTAGAAAATCAAAATAATGGGTGAAATGGGGGAGATACGGGGGGTGGGCGTGAGAAGAAATAGAGGAATAGAGAGCGAGACCACAGTGGAAGACGACTGTGTAGCAGGAAGGGCAAAGGGAAAGGTAAAATAAGAATAAGTGGAAAAAACGACGAGTGGTGAAAATCCCAAGGGCCTGGAGTACCAAGAGTCGAGGGCACGAAGGGCGATGAGTGGGCTGACGAGACTCTAAAGAGAATAGCCCGTGGCTTCTTTTTGGGTTTCTTTTCTGGCTATGGTGCTTCTGTCTCGTTCCAGTGCGTGCTTGCTGCTTGCTGGTCTAGGTGCGTTCGGTTTCGTTTCTGTGTTTGTCTTCGTGCCGCCGGGTGGCGTCTGGATTGGGGGTGGATGGCCTTTGCGTACGAAGTTGTTGAGGTGCCGGCCGAGGTGATTATAGGAGACGGCTTCGTTTTTTCGTTGGTTGGCGTCGTTAATCGTCAATGTTGTCGTTGTGGCTGTTGCAGCCAGTGGCTCTTTCCCTACTTGCGCTTTTGCGTGCTTTTGCGTGCCTTCGTTTTTGCACTTCTGGACTTTTTCCTCTTCTGCCAGCTTCCCTTACCTTCTCAACCGAGACCGCAATTCCCCGGGCACGACCCGTAAGACACACCGCTAACGCGCGCACGAGAATATGGGAAAGATCGAACACGAGAGTGCCCGGCCGTGTGTACTGGACGAAGAACGGGCAAGGGGCAGGAAAGGGAAGGCGCGCGCTCGTCGATATCGACCGCTGGAAGTCGGTCGGCCGAGACAGGAAAGAGCGATGCTGTGCAGTGTCTATATGAATGAAGTGACAATGGAGACAAAAGAAACTGAAAAAAGAACGTGTCTGCCGTGCCTGCACGCCAAAAAGAAACAATATAGCAGACGTCCACACTGGCTCCTGCCCACACGCACGCTCTCACACACAAAAAAAAGACAATGTAATAAAAGTCGAGGCAGCGATATAAAAAGACGGGTAGTAATAACGCCAAACAAGGGAAACGCCAGAACCAGTGACATATAAAAGCCACTTAAAAGTCGAGAAAAAAATAAAGCTACAGCCACCGTGCACTAATATAAAGCGCAGCGAGGGCGAAAAGGTCTAGAACGTCCCCGTCCTCCTGGAATTATTCCGTAGCTGCGATAACAATTGAGGGGTAGGCAGACTAGGGGGACCGAAAAGCCAAGAGGGGAAGGAACAACCCACACCCACGCTACAGCGTACCAGAGTCTAGCATGGCACATGGAGAAAGAACGAAGGGCACCAAAAGGCAACCAGTGTCACAAGGGCTAGCAAGGGCCAAAAGTTACAAAAGGGCAATCACGACCGAGGGCGAGAAAGACACAGTTACAAACACAAAGGGGGCAGGCGCGAGGCACAGGGCAGAGGACAGGGTGGGCAGGACGGAATACTCCGTGCGAGGAAAATCGTAAGAGCGCGATGCCAGATTGGTGCGTGGCCGCTTGGTGAGAAATTGTTGCATGTTCCTGCGTGCTGCTCGTATTTTGCTGGACGTTGGTTTTGCGTGTTGGGCGGGCGTGCTGACTGTAAAGTATGGATCTCATCTCACTTCCGTATTTCTTTTACCATTTTCGATTTATGATTAATATTTGCCCTGGTGAATCTGTCCATCTGCCAATAGCCTGGCAATCTGGCTCTTGCCCTGGGCCAGGCCCTTGCGTTCGCTCCTACTCCGTAAGTACGGAGTACTAAGTAGTCGCATTTCCCGGGCAGCGGGGGACCTTCCCCTTTGGCCCCTCCAATTTCCACTCCCATACGACATACTGGAAAGTGCGGTTGATGCAGAGCGAGCCAAGTGCGTGCTTTCCCTTTGTCTTGGCCTGGTCTTCCGACCCAGGGCCTGGCCAGCTCTTTTTCCTCGTTTCTGGAATTGCTTGGGTCCACCTCCCGCCCTCTGTCACGATCGATGCACTCAACCTAAACACTTCTCACGCCCTGGTGTGTCGCACTGCAGACTGTGTGTGCACTTGTGCAGTGTTCTATTTTCCTTCCTCGCCCGCGACGTTACCGACAGTTAATAGGGATGGGGCGCTGCATTATGCGCAGGGCCTGTTGTTAGAGGTGAGCTTATTTTCTGCTTGGGGTTTTGGGTTGTTTGGGTTGGTGGTCGGCTTCGAGAGGATTTTGGGTTGCAGCGGTTTCTGGTTTAGCTTTTTGGGTGTTGTTAGCACTGACTTCCTTAGGGACTTTCTGCTGGGCCAGGTTCTGGAATGCATTGTCCAACGGAGCAGGGGTGGGCAAGAGGAGCATTGATTGACAAGTTGCGGAGACCAGACAGACACAAGCAAAGTGTGTGCTCAAGAATACAACGCACGCCACGGTGCAGAAGCACGCAGAACGCAGAACGCAGCACGCACACTTCGCTTCTCAACGGAACAATCCAGGCCAACCAGCATCATTCTGCCGCAAGCCACATCCTAAAAAGGCAAAAACGAAGTAGAACAATACAAGCCCACACGGCCGTCACGAGAGACACAAGGAAGTGCGAGGTACATCGTGCAGCCAGACAAAGACGCCGCGGAAACAGAGCGAGGAAGACAGGAGGCACGAAGGGAGAGAAAGATCAAAGGGCCAAAAGACCAAAAGGCGCAGACGCAAAGAGACTCAACCGATCGGCTCCGGTTGCATCACAATGGCATCCCGTCTCCCGACCATCCCCCGGCTGGTATTTACCGTCATCGAGCCTATTTCTCTGTAAGTGTGCCCATGCTTTCGTTTCTCATGCATCATTCGAGAGCGGTGGCTGCTTCTCTTGTCCCTCCTCGGCTCGGCCACCCTTTCACACCCATCTGCTAACGACCCACCTCTTTTCTCTGTCCTCAGCATCGGTGGCTGTGTGCCCGCCTTATTTGCAACCAATTGGTTCATCCGCGAGCAGATTGCGGAGGCGCCCTCGGCCCCAGCCATCGCCCTATCAAACCAGGCACGCATCGTGGCCCAGCAGCTAGGCAACGCCTACGGCCTGCTTTTCATGGTCGGCGTCGCTGTTCTCTACACAAGCACCGAGCTAAAAGTCGTCCGCAACTACCTGGTGGCACTGCTGATTGCAGATATTGGCCATGTTGGCTTGACCATTGTTGCGCTCGGCACAGAGCAGTTTGCTGCTGTCGGCGAGTGGAACGCCATGACGTGGGGAAATGTTGGTTTCACGGTATGTCTTGACGTTTCCATTACACACCCACATCTTTGTTGTCTCTACTGTCCTTTTGTCTCTGGTATATGTATATCGTGCATGTTGCATCATGCCCAACCTATACCATTTTTGATGAGGAAGCGGCGAGAGTGCAGCACACAATGCGGCATGTGAGACGTTTTCAAAAGGTATTTGCGCTAACCTCATTTCTTTTTACGCCAGACTTTCCTCGCCGTGATGCGGATTTCATATTTACTAGGGCTGTTTGGCCCAGACAAGCCAGCGGCTATCCCAGCATCCGAGAAGCGGAAGTGAAAACATCCCCACGGCCACCCCCAGTGTCCCCGTCTTGTGCTCTCCCAGATTATACCTGATGGTGTACTGTGATGCACAGTGGGGGGAACAAAGTTGAGACAAAAATCTCGCCTAGTGTTTTGTCCTTCCCATCTGCATCTCCCCTCGCCTTCTTTTATTTTCACTACCTTTGTCCCCCCCATTATCTTCTTATCACGGTTCGATGCTGATCCACGTGGTTGGCGAAGCATATGTATCCTTGGGAGTACGCAAGCCTTGCCGTCGCACAGGTGGGCAGGACGTGACGAGTAGGCCCTCGCGATCATGGGGATTGGCTGACTGAGATGTTCCTTTTCTCACAAATCACATCGTTGAAAATGGCCCGAAGAAGCGGTCAAGAAGTTTGCAGCACTACCGAGAGAAGCAAGCAGGCTTAAGTGGAACATGTCTCTTATTTTTCGGTGAGTGCCTATTGAAAGATGCCCTATGTATGGCAATTGCGATGTGTGGGCTCAGAGGCCCGGGATTTTTTTTGTGATATACGTCTGTTCTTCTAAATTATTGGTACGCGCAATGCCCTTTTGGATGCGTTTCTTTTTGAATATCAGCAAAATATCCAGCAACACCACCGTCTGTGAAACCATCCCTGAGGCCTTTTATCTCACCTTTTTGCTTTACCATCCGGGCATCACGCATGGTGTCTGGTTGTACCCAAGAGACCGAAACGAGCTTGCGAGAGTGCGAGGTGACCGAGCCAGTGGTACAGGACACGAAGCTCGCATGAAGAATGAGAAAATCGTGCGATCGTGCACGCGGACGGAATGTGCATGGGCCGAGTACGGCCCGTTTCTGATGAGGCTGCCAAAGGTACTTCCGCTGCTTTTGGCTTGAATCTGGGGATGGAGAGACAATTTGGGGGCCAAAAAAGAGCAACGACGATGCATACACAAGCAACGAGTGGCCGAGAACAAGCCAGGAACGTCGCACATCCTTTGTATATGTGCTGCCATGCGCCAATTCGGACGAACAGGCTACTATGGTCCGGTTCGTGAAGTCTCTCTGGCAGGAAAGGGGAAGGGTGGCCACGCACGCAACAAAACTCGCCACAGCAAGTCCATGAGCAGCACGAGAAGGATGAGCTATCGGGACGACATGAGCGAATGAACGACATGGGAACGACATAAACGACACGAACGACAGCGAGTACAACAACAGACGCCAAAGTATGCCGAGGGAGGTTGCACGCAGGGTTTTCGGAGGGACAAAAGACGAGACTTCTTTTCAGAACAAACTCCTAGACTCCTCGACTCTTCCCAGCCACATTATACGGTGCGATGCAATATCCTGCGTCTTACTTGTATCTGCACCTTCTGTGTGTCTTCTGTCTGCCTATCGCTGGCCGCCGCCATGCGAGGAGAGCTGGGCGCAGATGCAAGCATGCCCAATAAATATTATCGTCGAGAAGAGACCGGAAAGACGGCCCATCCTGTGCAAGGTCGTGCACGTCGTGTCTGCTGGAAGCTGGGGCTGGTCCAACGGTAGACAGAAGCACATGGCCATGTTATTCTCAAGCCTTGACGCCAAACGAACTTTTCTGTGGGCATTACGCTTCAAGCAGGTATGCAATCAAAGGATATTGCAAGATTTCGAGGTCGATGAGCATGATGAGCAAAACGAAAACCTGATATGGACCGTTTGAGATACATTTGAAATCGGATGGGAACCAAACAAAATTCAAACACGGCAGAGATTGCCGAGGCCTTAAATTTAGAAAAGTCTAAACAGCGCAAATAGTATATTAATAGCATACAAACAAGCCCCTGTTGCACATCCAGGAACTTCCGTTTCATCGTTTCGCCTGATTCAATGCCTCTGTAGTTCCTGAGGACCACAGTGCTGCAAAAAGTCTCGTCTGGAAAAAGGATGTCCAAAAATGCCTTCCTTGTTAACAGTGTCAACGATTCAAGGCAGAGTCAAAATTGAAGTTACTGTTTATTGAACGACATGAAAATTTAAAGGCATCGAGCAGTCCACTCATTCATGAAGTGTGTGGAATCATCACTAGTATGAGATGAGTTGTGATGGCGTTAGCCCTCTATCGCAGCCAAAATGCGCCCGCCGTTAAGCTGTCGGAGATAAGGCCTTACCCACGCTTCCTCCTCGTTGATGAACGATGACGGATTCGCCTCCCCGCATTTATCGGCAGGAAGCACCCAGAGAGCCAGTAAACTGCCTGATTGCCCATTAAAGCTATTCAGCTGACAGCGCGTATCTCGCGCGGAGTTTGGTGAGGAAAGAACGACCCAACATTAGCTCCAGGAGCTTAGAAATAAAGACGGAAGGCGGAAATGCGAACAGTCAACTTAGGAGAGGAGGCGATACCAGGAAGGTGCAACCCAGATTAGATCTGTCCGGGGACATCCTGCAATTGCTCGCTTCTTCGTCCTTTCTTCGCATTGACACAAAACACAGTGCTCCTTTCTCCTCCCTGTTCTCTTCTTCTCTGTGACAACTCGAGCCCACCTCACTGTCCCCTCTCACTTAACCTTGAGTCGACACTCCGCTTGACCGCCACAGGTACGCCCCGGAGTCGCTTCCGGAATCAGGAAACGATACCGGCAACAGCGCCACGCCCGCATTTTCGGCGTCGTCCGTGACTTCCGATCAAAACTGGAGAGATCGTTGCTAGGCTCACCCTCGCACACACGCAATAACCTGCGCACAAGCTTATCAACCAGTGGTTCTCGCTCTGCTGCCTCTCTGCTCCTCGACCTTACAGGTTGAAACAACGGCTGCGCAATACACCGCCGAGACCGCCCCTCCGCCCCAGCTTGTGCCAGCTTTGTCCCAGCCTTGGCCGAGACATTGAAGGCCATATTCACAATTCATATAAAGAGAGAAGAAGTAGTACGGAGTGCGACGCACGGAGTACGACGTACAAATAATAACGACATGTCAGCTCGGCAGTCTCCGGACGACGGCAGTGAAGGCCAGGCCGCCGCTGACGTCTTTGATTTCCTGCAACAGGCATATCGCCTACGAGCCGGAGGTGCCGGCGGCGAGTACACAGATGTGCCAGATGAGGGGGCGAGCCACCGATTGCTTGACGAGGATGAGGACGAGGACGACGATGACGATGACGATGACGACTATCACGGTAGGTCATATACTCTCCAATTCGACTATCCCGGTATATATATTGCAACGAAAACAAGCTCTAACTGTGATATAGATGCGGAGGAGGGCCAGGTGCACTACGATATAGAAATCGAGGAGGAGGAAGAGATTGTGGACGAAGATGACGACGACGAGGAAGAAGATGAAGACTACGAAGACGAGGAGGAAGAGGACGACGACCACGACTTTGACGAAGGTATGCATCCTCTAGTTGTTGCTATATTCACGACTCAAACTCAGACTAACCCTACTAGGCCGCCCTGTGCCCTACCTCACGCATAGGCAGTTAAACCTCATGCTGCAGGGCGAGACTTTACACAATGTTCTCCTGAGCGTGACCGACTGGGGAGGCAACTTTGACGCCAGTGCCTTTGCCAACACCCGGCGGCGACGACAGCAGCAGCGTGACCCGAACCGGTTTCCCAAGGTGCCGAGCGAAGAGGGCCGCAAGCTCATGGATTCAGGCATTTTTGGCTCAACCGAGCGGCCGCACAAGACGTACCCGACGATTCTCGACAACATGGCAGCCGACAGCCACTCCATGCACACCAAGATCGACGCGAGACGGCGGCCGTTGTCGTTGCGGCTTCTGGACCGCGAGCTCGGGGTCTGCCAGACGCAGGCCGACCGTAAGTTGGGCAAGAACATGATTGCGCAGAGCATGGTGCCCTCGACCAGCGCCGACATGGTTTTGAGATACGATGCGCCCGTCTACCTGGGACAGTTCTCCGACGACGGCAACTTCTTTTACAGCGCCACCAAGGACTTCCGCGTGCGCATGTACGACACGTCCAACGTCAACGAGTGGAAGCACTACAAGACGGTCGTGCACCCGACGGGCCGCTGGACCATGACGGACGCGGCGCTGAGTCCGGACAACAAGTGGCTCGCCTTCACGTCCATGATGCCCAAGGTGTGCCTAGCGCCCACAGACCCCAACGACGAGGGTGAGCCGTACCTGCTGGATCTGGCGGGCGCGGCTGCCAACGACACCGTCGGTGATTTCTACGACTCGTTTGCAATCTTCTCTGTGCGGTTCTCGGGTGATGGCCGCGAGCTCGTTGCGGGTACCAACGCCAGCACCATTATCGTGTACGATATCGAGTCGCGCCGGGTGCTGCACAGCTTCGAGGGCCACCAGCACGACGTCAATGCCGTCTGTTTCGGTGACAAGCAGTCGCCCCATCTGCTCTACTCGGGATCCGACGATGCTACCATCAAAGTCTGGGACCGCCGTAGTCTGGGCGACAGCCGGGCGGCAGGTGCTTTCGTCGGCCACTGCGAGGGCATTACATATCTCGACAGCAAGGGTGACGGCCGCTACATCCTATCCAACGGCAAAGACCAGACGATGCGTCTCTGGGACTTGAGGATGGCCATGAGCATGTCCGACTTTGATGCCAAGGACCCGCTGTCCTACACGCAGTACAGTCTGTACGACTACCGCTTCCAGCGCTACAACGACGACCTCTACTTTAAGCACCCCAACGACAACTCCGTCGTCACCTTCCGCGGCCACCGCGTCGAGCGCACGCTGATCCGCTGCCACTTCTCGCCGCCCGAGAGCAGCGACGGCCGCTACGTGTACTCGGCCAGCCACTCCGGCAAGGTCTATATCTACAACCTGGACGCCACGCTCGCTGGCGTCATTGACGTCCGCGAGGCCACGCGCGATACGCTGGCGGCTGTGGCAGCCGAGGAGGAGCGCCAGTCCGAGGCCGGCGGACACAACAACACGTCCGCAACAGCCGCCAGTTCCCGCAACCGCGACCGTGAGCGCCAGCGCCAGCACCGCTACATGAACGGTCCGCTGTGTGTGCGTGATGCCAGCTGGCATCCCACGGCGCCGATCCTCGTAGCCTCTTCCTTTGATGCTGAGGACATGGCCACCGGCACTTGCTCGGTGCACCCATGCGACATCACCAAGGACGGCGACTCGGGCGGCCGCGAGCACCGGCTGTATGACGACCGGATGCGGCCATTATCATCGTGGCAGACGTCGGGACGGGAAAGGTGGTGGGCGTAGGCGGTCGGCAAAGCATGGCGAAGCTAGAAGGGATCTAGATAAGATAGGATATATCCTGTAAGGTTTTGAGTAGCATTTGTAAATAGACTGGATCACGTTCCATAATGAGCATATACGCCATCATCACCAAGAGGTGCAAATCGAGTGAGAAAAAAAATTGTTTCGCTGTTTAATCAAAATATCCGGTATCCCTTTTCCTGCTCTTTTTATAGTAATTTTAGTTTCCCGGTCCAAAGTCCTGGGCTTGTTGTACACAGTAAAAAGAAGAGTATTACGAAAAGCGAAGAGGGTTTCTGTCCGTTGTCCAAGTAAATGAACGCGGGCCTCTCCCTTCTCTCGAGTTTGTAGTATGTGGGTGTATTCGCTTGTTTTTTGTATCGTTTTCTTTGTGCTTTGCGTTTCGAGTCTTGCATGTCGCAGTCGAGTGTCATATCGTCCGTTTGCATGGCAAGAAACCGGCCCAACAGGGCCACGCCTTCTATCGGTCCGCCATTCTCGTCGTACGCTCCGCTTATGCGCCGCCGACCAGGATGTTGTTCAGGGGAATGTGAACTGGAGAAGGGATGTTAGTATCCGTTGCGTGGATGGATGCGATCCAACGTAGAATGAGTATGAGAACGTACCCAGCTTGACAAAGTAGCCAACAGCACCCATGACGATGAAGCCGACACCGACAGCCTGGCTGATCTTAGCAAACTCCTTGGCATCCGCTGTACAAGAAAAGATATGTTAACATCTGCCCGGTACTGATGGTTGCTGTCGCGTGATGCACGACTGTCCGGCCCGAATCGAGATGCGTCTTTCGATATCGCAATGAGCTCCATCAAGGCGCAATCCCGACCCAGCGCCTCCAGTCCCATCCTCCATCAAGTAAGCAGTCAAAAGTCGATTCACGTACGCTTCTGGCAACGGTTCAGGAACTGCATGCCATCCTTGACGAACTCCCGAGGGATGTCGAGGATTTCCTGGATCTGCTCAGACATGATGAGAGATGTGTGTGTGAGGTGGTCGGAACAGTGGCCAGAAAAAAAGAAAAAGAAGATGCGAAGAAGAAAACTCAGATGATCCCTGAGAAAGAGAGTTCGTCGTCGAGAAAAGGAAAGGAAATGGTCGGCGGTGAAGTTGGTGATGGAAGATGGAGAGGAGAGGAAAAGGAAGGCGAGAGAAAGGGGTAGATTCAATTCAGAATAGGTGGTCCAAAAATTGGGTATTCGCGCGCGACGCCAGCTTGCACCAATTGAACTGTCCTGCTGTCCTCTCCTCTTTGGCTCCTTTCCCCAGCCCCAGCGCAAAAAGGTAATGCCAGATCGCCCGAACCCTGCTATTTGGGTGCACTGTCCCCTGTCCTACACGTGTTCCGGCCACCCATTCAACCAAAATGCACCCAAAAATCGCATAGTGCGAGAGAAGGCTACACCACAACAAATTACAGTGTAAATACTGTATTTCATACGGTATCCAATAGCTCCTTCTCGTATCGTTCTTCCCACTGGCCCAGAGGCCCTTTCCCCTTCTGTTCCAGGTGGACCTCCTTCCCTGTTTGAGCCTCGAACTTGCTGTGTCTAACTGCGTCGCGGGAAGCTCCTCCTTCCTTGGGAAGGGCCCCCTGCTTTGGACCATTCTAGCGTTCCGCCACGATTTTCGCGTGTTTCTCTCACGGTCTCCGTCTCCTCTCCTCTTCTCTCCTTTCCATTCACCATCCCAACGTCACGGCCATCGTCAAATCCCATCTCGATTGGGCACCTGGGCAAGCTCATCGATCTTCACGGTCTCCCTCTCCCGTCTTTTATTCTTTCGCCAACGACAGGGCCTGCTCCACACCCCGTCTTCGCCTAGCTGTTCTGCTGCCCGAAGCTATCACCACGAACTTCCTCTTCATCCGACCTCTGCGCTCCTTTGTACCCAATCGGCCATCCTCTCTGCCACGACAATAGAGCTTTCGCTTATCATTACAACCCTAGCCCCCCTCTCCGTCGCTCGACACAATCCCACAATCGGCCTGGCGTCGACAAAGCACACACCGAAGCTTCGCCCAAGATCGTGAATTTGCATATTGCATCATCCAACCCGAACCAAAGAAACCTCATTGAGCTCTTGTCGCTCTGCGCTTTTTTATCGCTCGACTTTCCTTTTCTCATAAATTATTTGTCTCAGCTGAACCACAGCTTCTATTTCTTTGCAAAAGCCCCACAACGCCTGTACAAGCTTCGTCCTGTCTATTGTCCTACACAAAGAAAAGCCAGACTGCAAGCACAGAGCTTCGTCTACCGCGCAATTACCAAAAAGCCAAAGAGGCAAGGAGCTTCTCTTTCTGTACTGAAAAGGGGAAACTCGCATCATCGTCTCATTGTTTATCGGCTTCGAGAAGCTACGTTTTCTCTCTCGTTGTCTGGAAAAGAAAGCCCCCCAAGGAGTGTACGTACCAATAGCTCTGTTCTGTCTTCTTGTTTTCTTCCTGTTTTTTGCTTGTCGCGGTTTCCTTCTTTGCCTTTTGCAGGTTGCCTTTGTTTCTCGATCTTGGGGTCTCCTCTTTCCTTGTTTCTGCGTCACTTTCCTGCGCTTCTTTTCTCTCTTCTTTTCCTCTGCCATTTCTTCGTCTCCAAGCTTTCGGGAGACTGCATCATGGCATCCCTGGCAGTCGGCATTGAAGATGGAGTATGTGCGAGCATCTCTTGTATCTCCGGTCCTAACCTAGGTCTCAATACAGTTTCAGTGGACACAGCAATTGCAGCTGGCATATCAATAGCCCAGGCATTGTCTTGATTTGCTCCTTTTTCTTTTCTATTTGTTTCTGTGTAACCCTTTGCTGGGACACAGAGGGTCTTTTGAGACTTAAACAACACAAGAAAAGGCACTCTCTCTCGTAAACCTCACACATCAACTCTACAACCGGCACGATGACGACCGAGGAGGATTTTGAAATTGACATCTACGGTGATGCCAACGGCAACGACGATGGTGGCAACCAACAAAACAACTTTGGTGATGACCAGAACCAGGGCTCCAACAACCAAGGCCAAGGCCAGGGCCATGACTACGATGACCAGAGCCACAACAACAACAACAACCAGGACGATCAGAACCAGTCCAACCGCACACAGGCTTCGGCTTCGCCCAACACAGCAAAACAGCAGCCAATGCAGGGCGTCAAGCGGAAAGGCAGCTCAGACGACCGGGCGATAGACCCAGGTGCCACGACGGCGATTATGGTTTCGGACCTGAGCTGGTGGATCACAGACGACGACATTCGCGGCTGGGTTGCGGCAGTAAAGTGTGAGGAGGAGCTCAAGGACATTACGTTTAGCGAACATAAGGTTAACGGCAAGAGCAAGGGGTAAGACAAAAACCACGGCGCCTTCATTCTGCTGTATCCCCCACCTACTAAACTAACCTCTCATCAATAGGCAAGCGTACATAGAATTTACGTCACAACAAGCTGCGACAGCCACCAAGCACCGGATCGAGTCACAGACGACGAGCGAGTTCCAGCAGGGCCAGCAGGGCCAGAACCAGAAGAAGTACACCGTCATCTACTCATCACCGGCGACGAACCCGTTCCGCACGCTGCCCAAAGACACGCAGGGCCGGGGCAACCAGCACAACGCACAGAACCGGAACGCGTCGGGCAACTACCAGGACCGGTCGGGCGGCAACAACTATAACAACAACTATAACAACAACAGCGGCAACTACCGGGGCCGTGGTGGTGGCAACATGTACAATAACCGCGGCGGCGGCATGAACAACCAGGGCGGGTTCAACCGCAACTTTAGCGGCGGCAACATGAATGCGTTCAACAACAATGCCGGCAACCCGATGAACTTTGGCGGCAACCCCATGGGCGGCGGCGGCTTCAACGGCAACTTCCGCGGTGGAAACATGGGCGGCGGCATGCGCGGTGGACCCAACATGCGTGGCGGTCGGGGTGGCCCGATGGGCGGCATGATGGGTGGTATGGGTCCCGGCATGGGTGGGATGGGCGGCATGAACCCCATGGGCAACATGCCCGGCGGTATGGGAGGCATGGGAGGCATGGGTGGGATGGGCGGCATGGGTGGGATGGGCATGGTCGGCGGTGGTATGCCGAGTAAGTGGCCCCGTTTGACTCTTCTTTTTACTCGTTGATGTGTATTTGGCACCCAGACTAACAACTCGCAGATTTCCAGGGCATGCACCCCAACTTCACGCCCAACTTCTTTGGTGGCGGTGCTGGCGGTGCTGGCGGCGGCATGGTCGGCAACCAAGGCGGAGGCGGCGGCAACCAGGGCGGCGGCGAGTGGCAAAACCCGCACGGCGCAAAACGGCAGCGGCCAGAATAGGCTTCCGGAGTGCCGTAATGTGTGCCAGCCGGGCCGATGGATCAGCTACAAACAGTCTGCGGTTGTCTGAGCTGACTCTTGCCCCCTCGTTCGCTTCCGCTGTGTATTTATATGGATGGGGCAGAGTGGGTAAGGCCACTGTCTCGAGCAAGGAACTAGAACATTATTATTGGTCTTCTTCTTTTCTCGGCTCTGTTCCTTTCCTGTTCATTGCTGGTCCCTTTCCTTGTATTTCCTCTCTATCTTCCTGTTCTTCCCTTTGCCGGTGTCTTGCTCTTGTCATTATTTCTGCATTTCTGCATTTCTGTATCTGCGCATGGTTGTCTTGTCTCCTTCTGCTCTGTCTCGTTTTTATTCGCTTCTACCAATTTGTGTTGCTATATATCATCTCTTATCTTTTTGCATGGTCTGCTTTGTTTTTTTACTCTCCAGATTTCCAAACTATTTCAATAAAGGCCGTTACAATTCTCTCGATTCTCTTGCATGCCAAGCTGCATCATGTCCGCGTGTCACATTCTGGTTCTTTTTTTTTCTACTGTTTAAAGGACGGTAAGAGGAACACGCAGCCGAAGGGAATTCAATCTACACACCTGCAGAGGATGTCTTGGCTATCAGCCAGAAACTCCGGGACGGCCATTTTATGTTTTTATCGTTTTGTCGTTTTGCTGCTTGTTTCTTGTTTCCTCCCCTTACCCAGTTGTTCTTGGCACTGCACGATGACCGTCTAGGATGGTTACCTCAAAAGCAAAAAGGCCCATCGTGCATACAAGTACTCTCCTGTCAGGAACATGTTTCGGTCAAAGAGTGTACCGAAACAAGGTGCCTGTTGACCTAGTATCATGAAAGTATCAAAATTCCAAAATCATGTGAAATGTCGTCGTGCTACAACGACTGCATTTCCTAGACTTTGCTTTCCTTTTCTGACGGCTGCCAGAGAGAGATGCGAGTGGACGAGGAGGATGTAGAGTTAATCAATATCCCGACTGGTCGAAACCCGTTCATAGACTGTCCCCAAAAATAATCAACAAGAAAGTCGTCATGAAAAATGGAAATGAAAATGGAAATGGAAGCATTCAGCGTTTATCAATTTTATTCTCCGAAGATTTGGCACATCGGTACTGATATTCCCCTTTGTGCCGCACAACCTTGTGCTGTTTCTTTTTAATTCAAACTCTGTGATACCATCCATGTATTGTTGGAGATAGCGGCCGTTAAAATCAGCCATGTGATCATGACTGTCTCGTGTCTGTGTTTGTTGGCGATGTTTCTCGTCGCATTCTCTCCTCACTGTAAACAAAGCATAACAGTGCAAGTACACATGTATGTACTCCGTACTCCGTACCAGTACTTGGATGTCCGCGCCAGCACACTTGTCGCCTGCAGGGAAGGAGGGTCAGTGCTACATGCGTGCCGTGTGCGACTGGGACAGAAATGCAGACGTGCAGAGACGCAGCACAAACGGTGCAGGGAAAGATCAACCCCGCCGAATCGCTCCAGAGCCCTCATGGGTGGTGGACCAATCGTAAACCCTGCTCACCACCACCTCACCTGCCGCGCCCAAGAAAAGAGCAGACTGACTGCTGAGGAAAGAGAGACCGGCACGGCTGACCACGAGAACAGTTGGGGCAGGGGCAATGGAGTAAGCGTGAGGTGGAAAAGTGAGGAGGGAGTGAGACTGAAGAGTTGAGCATGTTATTTGCATTTCCTTTGATTGTGCGTTGGACGTTCATTCCCATTCTGTCGGTTGCGCCTTCCTGTACATCACTGGCCCATAAACTTGCTCTCTTGTTTCGTATGCGTGACCATTCTGCTGCAGCTTGGCAGGAGCGATCAAGTGCAAAAGTGTAAGGAACGAGAAGGGAAAGAGCACACGGGACATCTCCAAGAAAGACCAAAAAGCCAAAAAGCAAAAAAGCAAAAAAAAAAAAAAAAAAACCAAGGCCGGGAGCGGGTTTCTCGTGGTACTGTTATGAATCAGACATTGTAAACAGGCCAATCTGGATCCTAGACATAGCGACCGTTTGGAGAACGCCATTGTCGCACAGCCTGTGCATTCATCAAACACACCGTACCCCTCCGTACACCAGAAAGAATGCGCCGAGTGGACGTGCAGACAGGCTCGAATCAGTATTTGAGATTTAAGATATACAGCGTAACCTCTCGTCACTGCCGAGACGGAAGGACAAAACGACCAAGAAAAGCAAAAGAAAACAGAAACAGGCCCGGGCAAGGTAGGATCCACCCGTGTCCTTGCTGTCCTTGTGTGCATCCGGCAGGCGCTGACGACAAAACCAAAGAAGCAAAGAACACGAAAGCCCAGAGCGGACCGCTTGCACTCCGCTTCTGGCAGTTGCCCGTTGGCGGCGGCTGGACTGAGGAGTACGTCGTAATAGGAAACAACCTGAACAGTATGAGCACGTTTATTTTTTAGTTTTTTTACCTGTTCTTACGCCGCTCTTGGAAGGTTCCGCCCCTCCCTCAGACTACTCTCAGACTACTCCCAGACTACGACTCCCAAGACCCAAACCCCCAAAATTTGGCGTCCGTAAACTTGCTCACTTTGCCCAAAAGGGTGGGACAGCAGCCAAAAGACAACGAAATCCTCAAAAGGGCCTCTCCCCCAGACTTTCTTTACTTTCTTTACTTTCTCGCCATTTTTGTCTCTGACTCTTATCTACATCATCAAATTTTGCATCTGGCGATAGTTTGTCTTTGTTGTTGTCTTTCATCCTTTCTTTTCATCCTCATCCCATCGCTTCGTTGTCGCCGACCCGCCTCGATCCCACGCATCGATCAGAGAACAACGTACTTTGTACATTGCTCCTCTACACCTTTTCTCCCGCCAGAAAGGGCCCGCCAAGATAAACTCGGTCTCGAGCCTAAAGATTAAAGATCTATCTACTTTATTTGCTTCGCCAGCTGCTCTACCCAGCGTGTTGTCTCCCGGACTCATACAGTCATATCCCTGTACCGACAGCAGCCTCGAGATTTATATATTACTCAGGAGACGGCTCTTTTCGCCAGATCGTTCTAGACCACCACTCTGCGTTTCTCAGCACGCAACCACGGACCGACAATCTTGCACGGCGTCGGCTCGTCTTCTCCCTTGACCTTTTTCAACCTATTTTAACCTGTTCTATTCTCTCAATTTCCCCCCTCCGCCACCGCCAATATGATGGACATGGACATGGGCGGCTCGGACTCGAGCTCAAACTCGTCATCGTCCATGATGATGGCCATCTTTATGACCGCCACCGACACCCCCCTCTACTCCAGCAGCTGGACACCGAGCTCGGTGGGCACCTATGCGGGCACCTGCATCTTCCTGATCATGCTCGCCACGCTCTTCCGCGGCCTCCTGGCTTTCAAGGCCCGCGCCGAGTCGCGCTGGCTCGACGCCGAGCTCGAGCGCCGCTACGTCGTCGTCCCCGGCAAGCAGCAACTGTCGAAACAGATCTCACAGGACTCGCAGGCCAAGCGCATGATTCTGTCGGAAAACGGCATCGAGGAGGACGTCATGGTTTTGAAGAAGCGCCACACGCACGTCCGCCCCTGGCGTCTGTCCGTCGACCCCGCCCGCGCCCTCCTCGACACGCTGCTGGCCGGCGTCGGCTACCTGTTGATGATTGCGGTCATGTCCATGAACGTCGGCTACTTCTTGTCGGTTCTCGGCGGCATCTTTTTGGGCAGCCTGCTGGTCGGCCGCTACATTGTGCTGATGGAACACTAAATCGAATCAACGACAACAACAACAAAAAGCAAAAAGCATAAAGCACAAGAGGCGTCACCAGCTGAGCACAAAGCAGTATCACGGGATGGGCACTGGGCCATCTTGGGTCACAAAGCCACGTCGAGGCCCAGCACTTGCACGGCAACTTTGAAAATCAGCACGTCCCATTCTTTGCTTTTTTGCTTCACAGCTGCCATCTCCTGCGTTGCTGTACAAATGATGATACGAAATGGGTTACAAAATCAGTGGCGTTCCGGTTTATATTATGGTATATCAGGTCTTTTTTTTTACTTTTTTTTCTTTCTGCTTGTCTTGCCTTTTTTTTCTGTGGTTTCTTCTAGATATCTACAATCTACAGCGTAGACGCAATTTTCAATCGAAACGTCCTTCTCTGTCGATTCTCGTGACTTTGATACGACTGGTACATGTACTTTCCCCATCCCATACCTTTTCCGTCCCGCAGGGTCGTGGCGCTAGTGAGCTTTCGTCTTCTGTGCCGTGCAGAAATGCGCGCAAATGTGCTCATCCCGCACCAGCTGAACCACAAAAAGGCACGCTACAACAAGCCACTGAGAGCTCTGGGTTTCATTCACCGAGAGGACAGCATCAGTGCATGCACTGCATGCAGCCGTTTTTGTCGTTGTTGTTGTCGTTGTCTTGCCTTACGGAAACAGCTCAAATCCAGCATAGACAGCTATCTAGGTACACGAAAGCGCAGACGGCTGTGCCCGTCCACACGTTAAGCTCAGCCTTTTAGTGGTTGTCACAGAGGCACGGCGGGCTTTCTGCCAAAGCGGTGAGTAACAGGGCCACATGTTTCGGACCACATGGGAAGGACGCTACGCACCAAACAAAACACGCCTCTTTGCCATGCAAATACGATGGAGGCCCACGACAACATTACAAAATCTATCGCCGAGCGCATCAAACATTTTGCGTCACGGAAACAGCCTTTTCGCATCTACCATGGCTCAACCAACAGCACACGCGGCTCGCGACGCCGGCCGGACAACACAGTGGATACAAGCATGCTGAACCGTATCCTAGCGATCGACGTGGAGAAAAGGACTGCGCTAGTTGAGCCAAACGTCCCCATGGACGAACTTGTCGCCGCCACCGTGGCCAAGGGACTGGTGCCGCTTGTCGTGATGGAGTTTCCCGGTATCACAGTCGGTGGCGGGTTCTCCGGCACGTCCGGCGAGAGCTCGTCCTTTCGCTTCGGCCCGTTCGATGCCACGGTGAACTGGATTGAGATTGTTCTTGGCAACGGCAGGTTGGTCCGCGCATCGCGCATCGACGGAGAGAACACGGATCTTTTCTGGGGAGCTGCATCCGCGTTTGGCACACTTGGCGTTGTCACTCTGCTCCAAGTACAGCTGCAAGAGGCAAAACCATATGTGCGACTGTCTTACACACTCCAGCAGACAGTGCTCGGTGCCCAAAAACAGATCCAGGGCGAGATTGGTATGTTTACTATTGTATTGACAGCGGTCGTACGCGGTCGATGAGGCGTGACAAATAGAAATAGACTAACGAATGGCAGCTCGTGAGGATGTCGACTATGTGGACGGCATCATGTTCTCGAAAAAGGCCACAGTGGTGTGCTCGGGCATGTTCGCCGATACGGTTCCACAAGACGGCGTGATCAGCCGCTTCTCACGCATGCACGATCCCTGGTTCTACGTTCACGTTCGCCGGATGCTCAAGAGGCTGGCAAAGGCGCCAGACGGGACGATAACTGAGTATGTTCCTCTTGTGGACTATTTGTTTCGCTACGACCGCGGTGGCTTCTGGGTTGCCAAATACTCCTTCAACTATTTCCTCGTCCCTTTCAACCGCATTACTCGCTTTGTTCTCAACCCATTCATGCACACAAGAACAATGTATCGTGCGCTACACGAAAGTGGATTGGCCGATGCCTACATGGTACAGGATGTAGGTGTGCCATATGAAACGGTGGACGAGTTTGTGGACTGGCTGGAAAATACCCTGGGCATCTATCCGCTCTGGCTATGCCCACTGCTCCTCGCACGCAGCTCTCCCGATGCAGAACACGGCCTGCATTCTGGGTTTGCTCGCGTCAGCAAAGATGGCCCGGACGGCCGGTTGATGAACTTTGGCGTGTGGGGGCCACTTCGCTCGGGACTGTCTGATCATGCAGCTTTCGTTGAGGCAAATCGTCTCTTGGAGAAAAAGGTGCACGAGCTTGGTGGCAAGAAATGGCTCTATGCACATGCTTATTACACAGAGGACGAGTTCTGGGCACACTATGATCGGAAATCATATGATGCAGTGCGCCAAAAGTACGGAGCAGAATGGCTGCCAACCGTATATGACAAGGTCAAGGTTGCAGAAAAGAAGCAAGGTGGCTCAACTGGGTTGCTTGCATGGCTTCTGGCTCTGTTTTGGAGTATCTGGCCCATGCGGGGGCTGTACGGTGTCCTCATGGCAGTGATTGGTAGCGACTACCTTATGAGCAAGGCGACGGTGCCGAAGGTGAAGGCTGTGAAGCAAACCTGATCACGTCAAAGGACACGTTGATGAGTAGAAAGGGCATTTTACGAGAAGTAAATGGAGATGATTGTCCTTGTCTCAATGGTGTAATACTGCGGTATCGGTAGATAGCTTACTAATAACCACTACCATCGTCTCGATCTGTTCTTGTGCGGTTATCGTGTTTCTCCGTTTCTGCCTTTCGCGACTCTCCCATAATCTGGGAATTGTCTAGTTGCGGTAAGCATTTAGACACGCTGCTCGCCGTTCTGCAGAGAGCACCACCGTAAATTTTGTGGAGACAGCTGCAGGATGACGGCTGTCCGATTCGACAGTTTTGGGAATGACTTGAACTGTCAGGGAATGGCAAGGAAACATGACGAGCATAAATTTTGGTTCCGGATTATGGGAGACGCAAGGGGGGCTGTTGGGATTGGGATTTGGGATTCGCTCTCTCGGATGGGATGCACTGATTGGGAACAGAAGAAATCGAGAAACGCGGGCAAAAGGCCAAACAGGGAAAAGATCCAGAAACCCAAAAATCGTCCGTGTCTAACCACTGGACCACTGGAACCAGGCACAAGGGTGACAAGGCACAGCACAGGGTGCTCACTGTCTATTAAGGTTTAGGCGTGGACTTTTGACGGGTTTGACGCGACCTTCCCGATGAGGAAGGCCTATCTTGATTGGGAACTTACACGTCTAAAAGCAGTAATTTTTCGAGATTGGCACTTGCGACATGGAAAAAGGCATCGCACTGCGGTAAACTGTTTTTTTTTTTTCGACGAGTTTCAAACGCGAAAATTTTGACGATACTGTCGATGGGCCAAAGTTGTATCCTGCCCTCAGGATCTCAGCAGTGGCTCGCCGCCATGGCTTCAGGTGCCCCTCTCAACCCCGCAGCAAATGTATTGACGGACGCTTCTGAATAGAGCACGTGCATTCACCTTCCTTTGGACGATAACCACGACCGTACCAGAAGAAGACACTCTTTAAGGATGTAAACATGGTGCCTGGAAAATATAAGCAGTCGTGAAGCAAATGCTATCTGAAAGATGCCGTATTCAACATGCGACAAGGGCCATCACAATGGTTTTGACAGTTTAAAGAGATGGATTCAATACATGGCAAGACAAATGTTTACGAAGGAAAGCACCATCTTGATATTATATTTATAGAGGGTATACTGGTCACCGCTGGTAATCGACAGATGTGAGTGGGATGTCAACCTCGCAGGGTCTTGGGGGCAGTTACTGCAAGTGACCGTCAAGTGACCTTGCCCATAACTACGGTCGGGTCTCCTGCGGAAAGGCACGCCTGCCACCACTATTACCATCGTTGTCTATTATCACCACTCATATGCCAGCTGAACATATTACTAAAATCAAATGCATCCATTCTTTCGTCTCTTCTCCTAGCGGTATTTGTATCATGAAATAAAATAACCATCTTCTTTTTGGGGTGACAAGAGAAGTACACGGTGAGCACGCCGGCCACCGGAGGGAAAGTGAGAAAATGAGAAACCGGGAAACACGAGGGAAAGCACTGCGTGGTAAAGCAAAGTGGTAGTGGTAACGGAAGCGAAGAAGCAAAACAGCAGACTTTGGACTTCAACTGAGCTGAGCACCCAACCAAGAGTCTTGCCTTCGTCTCTCTATGACGCCACGGCGACGATGGAGATTCAAAAGAAGGATGGGACTGAACGACAGAGAGAAAAGCATACGCAGAGAAAACTTTGGAAATAAAATTGAATATGAAAATGAAAACAAGCAAACAATGACAAGTTAAAGTGCCTTTGTCGAGACAGATGGATAAACGACAATGGGGTAAAGGGGTAAAATAATCGCGAGTAAAAAGACATAACGCCAAACCGCCGCCATATGGCCTCTCAAATTAGGAAAAAGGGCGAAAGCATTATATGCTGGGTATAATCGCAGCACGAAGAAAGGTCCGTGGTGGTGGAGGCGAGAGACGCCAGAGGGTCGAGGGGAAACGGCAAGATCAAACGTAAGAGCACATTGACAATGTTCGTCCCTCAACCCACGCGACACACAACAACCATGATGCCTCGGCGGGTATAAGATTGCCGAGAAAGAATTAGGGAGTGAACAATGCAGCGACCTTTAGTTGGTCCAAATTCATGACTGGTGGCCAGCATGCTGGGGCATGTTGTAGTTACCACGCTGCACGTAGTTGCTATATGCGAGCGCCTGATTGGGATCCATAGAAACATTGGGCATGTAGTTGGGAGGCATGTGCGTGTTCTGGGGCATTCCGCGGTTTTGCTGCGAGGCAAGGTGAGCAGAGCCGGACTCCTCGGGGCTATCGACTTGGTTCGGCTCGTCAACACCGTTGTCGCCGGCGGTGGTGGGCTCCGGGGCGTTCAGGCAGGCCTGCAGACATGGACGATTAGTATGATGATGCACACCAGGGCTGTTTGGGACTTGTATGGAGAGGCATGACAGGGCAAGCAGGTCGTGGAACAGGCTCAGCGCCCGTTGTATCCCCTCGTTACTTGTCCTGCTTGGCCATCCTTCCATTCTGTTATCAACTCACCTGAATCAGGTTCTTGCCCTCAGCCTTAGTGACGAGGGGTTGCAGCTTCGGTGTGGTAAAGGTGTAGACCAGACCGGTTTCTGACACGACAAGCAGGAGAACCTGGGTGCCAGTGAGGACGGAAAGCTCGTAAGCCTACGGAAGAAAAAGAAACACTGTTAGCAATCGCATACACACACGACGAGGTCAAGACAAAAGATACAGGATGCAAGACGAGGCTCAAGACGACCACGAATCCAAAAAGAGGCAAACGCAAGCCCGAAACAGGTAGGAGGGTACGAAAGTGCGAAAAAAAAAAAGATGGATGAGGCTGGGCTGCAGCTTACCTTCTTCATGATGCCGGCCTTGCGCTTCGAGAACGTAATGTGACGGCGGGACTTGTCGCTGATAAACTTGATTTCAATCTTGCGGCGCTCGCGGCCGCCCTTCTCATCATCATCGTCATCGTCGTCGACGGCACTGGGGCGTGGGCGCTTGGTGCCGCGGGTCTCTGCAACGGCACCGTTCTGGGTCTCGTCGAGGTCGGTAGGCGTAGCCTGGTCGTGCTGATCCGCAATCTCGGTCATTTTGATGACTGTATACTGTGTTCGAAAAGGGAAAATGGGATCTCGAAAACGAAGGTGGCAAGGTCAAACAAGATTCGACGCGGCGCGGTGGTCGTGGTCGAAAAAGAAGAATGGAAAGATGATGGGGGCTGTACTCTGTCGGGAGAGGGGTAAATGGGAGAAAGGGAATAGAAATTGGGACGCGACGAGGCGACAGAAAAGGCAAATGGCAAATAGACAATGAAGAGAAGAAGAAACCCGCGCGCGAGGTATCACCAAACGGGAAGCAAAAAGGTTAAAAAGGGAAGAGGAAGGAAAAGAAAGAAAGTGTAGGCAAAGATCAACACGACAAAGTGTCGTTGCAGTGGAGAGATGCTGGTTAGAGCCGTTGGCACACCGGGTCTATGCTGGATCTGGCAGGGCGTAGCCTTTTTTGCTTGCTGTCGCAGAACTCTGGTTGGGTACCTGTGCCCAGCCTGAATCGAGTCTGGTGGGAATGGGAGGTCTTGTCCTGATTTGGGAAGTTCCTCTCTTTTTGCGGCGCGACACGCTCGGTGCGTTTTTAGGTTGCGACTGTGTAGCGACGAGGGGATGGAAATGGAAATGGGAGAGATGATGTAGCAAAGAAGAACAAGAGAAACGGAAGGTGGATGCGATGAGGGCGTGATCTTGTACGGCCTTGATTGCTCAGCTGCGAGATGTTTTGTGGAAAGATTTCGACCTCGTTGATTTCCTCTGAGACAGAAAGAAAGCAGAAAAGAGTAAGAAGGGGTCGACAGCTGGGGGGAGGTATATTACTTATTTGAGGGAAAGCATCTTTTCTCTTTTAAGGAAAGAGGGAGGGAGGCAAGTGAACTTTTGTGGCACGCGCTGGGGAAGTGGGTGGGGGACACGTTCGCTCTGGGAGGGAAGGAACAGCCCAGGACAAGGGAAACGAAGGGAAGGCACGAGGGCGATAAAATGCAAGTCGCTCCTTCCCTGCCTCTGCTGAAGAGCGTTGAAATGAAAACGGGCGGCGTGGGAAAGGCTAAAACAGAACTGAAAAATTAATGGAGATGATTGACTGGCCAGGCAGAAGAAAGGAGCGAGCTAGACAAGGACGTTAGTTTGGGGGGTTCGTCTTGGGGCTGGTTGGTCGGGGTGGCGGTTGGTAGTGGCAGGCAACGCGTAGGGTCAAAATGCTGTTCAGCGGACAACGCGCCAGGGAGAGCACTAACACACGAAAGAGGAAGTAGCGACTTAGTGCAGATAGGACGACTTTAGTTTTCGTCTCCCAAGATACATCGTTTGCAAGAGCGTTCTGCACATTGCCCTTTGTATTTCCAAGATGCTAGATACTCAACAAACGTTCTGGCTCATGTGGCTAAGGGGGTGGAATATTTTCGAGAGAAAAGTGGCAGGAACGACCTGCAAGCCAAAGATATCAGTAGAGGTTCCCGGAGAGGAATGTGCGCACACACTCAGGTGTGAGTCCTGCGTCGCGCCTGCCTCCTATTCTTAGCTCCAAAGAAGGGCCCCCTCTTTCCTTTAAAACGATAAAAATACACCAGAGGAAGAAAAAAGCGGTCCTCCTTACGCCTCTTTTGAGTAGAAAGAAAACAAATGCTAAACCCGGCACACAGCGAGAGAGACTCAAGGTCAACAAATTAGGAAAAGTCTGGGCGCGGAGTAAAAAGGAGAACGGGCTACAAAAGTGTCCAGCCCCAATACGACTGTAGAGGTGCCTGACATGAAGAGAAAGAAAAGAGAGAGAAAAAGGCATTAAGCTTCATAAACAGGACACCCTGGGAGGACATGTGCAGGGCCGTGGAGGGGGTGACCCAAAGAGAAGTCAAGGTAAGAGGACGCAGCCTGGACAGGGCGGCTTTTCTGTGGTATTTGGCGGATGCGGAATGGACGAGAGACAAGACACAGGGGGGGGGGGACGGGGGCTTGGGTCTGGCAGGCTGTTGGATTGCTTGGGCCAATGACTGTCCCTGAAGAGAAGGAACGAAGGGGGCGCGGCGTTGGGTGGAACGAGACTGGATATTGCCGCTGTTTGGGGAGAATGCGCCAGTGAAGAGAAATGCACAGGCGTCGCTGTGGAGGAAGGAGCCATGGACCTTCAATCAAGATACGAAAAGGGGGGTGAGGCACAGAGGGAAAGAGCAGATGGCCAACTGTGTAGATCTGGCAGGCACGACCCTCGCCGAAAATAAAAACCACACTGACAATCAACAACGAGAAAATTAAAAATTGAGACACCGTAAAAAGATTGAAAGAAAGCATGCAATTGAATGAGCAAGACTGGAGACAGGAAAAGAGTCGAGAGAGGTTGGATTAGCTTTTCCGAAACCGGTTAGAGCATGGACAAGGGTGTCGACCAGCTCGACTGGAAAAGATGTGACAAGGGAAAAGAACAAGGGAAAACGAGGAAAGTATCGTTTGGGCAAATAGCGTGCGCAGGAATACTTTGCGTTCAGTGCGGATGGCCAAGGAACCCAGGGTAGGTGAGCTGTGGAGAGCGGAATCCATTTTTATGTGCTCTTGTATCTTACGGGTAAAACAGAGTGAAAGGTACAACAGACAAAAGGACCAAGCTAGCATTAGGAGCCTGAGATACCTCTTTCTTTTCTGTAATATATTTTGGTGCTCGTTGTCAAGTCAAGGAAAGAGCAAATGTTTGGATGCAGCAAGAGCGAAGAGAAAGAGACCAGGACGTCGTAACTCCCAAAGAAAGGCACTTGGAAAGAATGTAAGGTGTGAGTGGAGTGTTGAGGGAAAAGAAAAGGAGGAGGCAGGAGGGAGAGTGTGGATGGGCGTGGAAAGAGGGAGGGGGCAGATGTCCTGATTGGCCACAGCATCTCCATTTGAATGCGTCTGCGCGATTGGGACCCACCCATGCTTCTTTGGTGTCTCTTTTTATTTTCTTTTTCTTCTTTCTCTGCCTCGAGATGCCGTCCGCTGACGAAACAGCGATGCAAGTACAAGTAAGCCGTACCTTAAGAAATAACAGTGTGTGAGAAGCGAGAAAACGTGAACCTGTATGTATCTTTACTTGCACAGGGTATCGGGTACCCAGCATCCCACTTCACGGGAAACGATGCGCTCTATGGTGTCCTCGTTCTTTCCCCTTGTCTTTTTCTCCAAGGAGATCCAGTCTTCGTAGCTCCTGCCGTTGTCACTTCCCGCCCCCTTGCGTCTTTCCTTCTTCATCAGTGGCCCTGGCCGTTTGCTCCAAAAAGTACTTTTGCTCAGCACTTGTATTTCTTCAGACAGGGAAGTAGCGTTGCAGCCGTCGAGCTAGATGGGGGCCTAGGCTCTTACCCTTTCCTCTTCTTTTTCCATCTGGTATCTCTCATCTCTTTCTCTGCGACTCCAGCACGCAGCATCCACCTGGCGCTCGTGTTCTGCTGAAATATTAGCGCGTCTTTATGATCCACGCCGCCATCAGCTCTTATTATCCCAGCATTTTGAGTCTTTCAAGTTACAAAGGCCGTTTTGGCACCAGAGAGCTAGTGTGCCAGGGAGACCACATAGGCCATGTCGCCCATCAAGGCCAGCCAACCGTGAGATACCAGGCTGTGTGCCGGGTTTGTTTTTATGATTTGCGTATTTGTACTGTTTTGGCGGCCAGGTCTGGGCTGGCCTGGACGTCACTCCGGAACAGTCGGCGGCGTTGCTAGCCGCGGCGACAATTCCAGCGGCGAGAATGAGCACCGTCTCGACTGTCTCTCTGCCTTGCAGGCTTCAGATGAAAATTGCAAAAATGACAAGAAAAGCACCCATTTATGACATGCCGATCACATTGGCCCGAGCATTCTTCTTGGGGCCCTGGAAACTAGACATGGGGGTGCGCAGAAGAATAGACCTAAAAAAGACAATGAAAAAAAAAGAGAGAGAATAAAAAGAAAAATCCCGGGCCGGGCATCTTGTCGTGCCCGTCCGCCGCAGCACCTAGGAAAAGAAATGGCAGACGAAAACGTAGGAAAACGAAGGGGAAATGAGGATCAAGAAGCGCGTCACGAAAACTGAGCAAAAGAGGCTAGCGCGCTAGTGTTGTAAAAAGCTTCAATAGACTAATCTGGTAGCGCGCAGGCCAACCCGGCCAACTGCACGAGCGAGAAAGGGATAATAACAAGATGCCCCACAGTTGCCCACACGGAAGGAGAGAGTGGGGCCAGACGAATTTGGGAAAGAGCCACCCAGAAAAAGCATTGATAATGAGAAAGAGAGAAACAGTTGAAAGTGCCTGCTGCTGCAGTTGTCCGAAGTACATGTAGTTGCTGAAGCTGGGCCCCCTTTTGCAGGTGGAGTCAAGGCTTTTGGCGGCGTCTTCTCTGGCGGACAAGACAAGCCCACAGTGTATCAGAGACTGGGTTCTTGTAGATGTGGTCGCGTCAGAAGGCGCCCAGTGCGAGACTTGCAGGGCCCCCTGCTGCGATTTGAAAGAGAGGAATTGGAGACTTTTGTTCGATATTGACTTTTGCTCCTTCGTCGGAGTGTGGAGGCTTCAGAGCGGTATCGTCTTGTGAATGGGGTATTGCGTGTTTTTGCGCAAGATCACTGTGGACATGGAATACGGCGTACGAGTACGCCGAAATGTGGATGGACACGAAAATACAGCGCGTATTTTTAGGGGAACCTTTCCCCGCAAGATCGCTGTCCCGTATTAGCACCGAAAGTTGCCGAATCCGGAAAGGGAGATCAAGTGCTGTTGGCGGCCGAATCGTCCTGGCCTTCAGCGGCCAAGACATCATGAAGATGAAAAACGGACACAATGAAAGTCATTTGGCTTTCTTCTGGTACTTTGCTACAGTGTCCATCTGCCAGAGACAGCAGGTCACGGAAGCCAACGGTCTCGACAAGTATCTCGATGGGATTGTGCAGATGGTGCAACACGCGCCTGTCCGATGTGCACAGTATCTCCGCCAGATGTTCTCTTGACAGTTCGATTTTGAGCGCTTGTCTTTGTCTTTCTGACACATGGAAAGCTAAACCGAATGCAATAGAATCGTGGTTTATTGGGCAGCTGGGACAGAGTGGCAGCTCATCGCGTAAGCCTTCCGGCAGCGTGCTAGCATCATGGCCACACGGCAATCTTATTGACTGGATTTTTCACGTTCGTCATTTTTAGCATCTCACTTTGACTAGATTTATTTTACGTCGTATATTTTATCTGGCTCGCCGCGGACCTAGCCACAGCCCCCCCCCCCCAAAATCCATGCACCATGCTGGGCCCCGTTTGCTGGTTCCGTATGCAATGCACAAGACACCGAAGTGTGATGGACAGGCTACAGAGTTCTCTGGATCTGGGTCTGGTGGGCCGGCCGGGTGTGTGTTTTTCTGTGGTTGACATTTAGATTCTGGGAACAATTGTGCACAGAAGAACATAATTTTTTGACAACCCAATATTTATATTGGTGGAAAGGGGGATGGAAAAGAAACAAACGTGCGGCACGGAGGAAAGTGCAAGGGGAGCGCGAGGATCCCCAGAAGAAGGAAAAAAGGTCTGGTGTGCATCGCGATATGTGCTTTGAAAGTCTCACCCACACCTCGTCACTCAAAAGCACAAAGGGACGGCAAGAAGCATGGGTCCCAATAAGGCTGTGCTATCTTTATTTTCATTATTCTTTATGACTCTTATTAAGGTGCCGCTCGAGAGACGAGAAGTGATCAATCTTTTTCCCAATCTCGCAGGTGCAACATGGGCAAAGGGTTGTGTAAGTAGAAATGCGTATTGCTGCATTTGGAAATAGGGCAATCTTATGCATGGTAATTGAGCTGAAAAGATCGTCACACTTTCCATTCCCCGTAGTGGAGGTGAGAGGGGACCAGAAAAAGAAAGAAAATAGGAAAAAAGAACCAGGCCGACGAAAGGAAGCCAGGTAAGTTTTACGGGACAAGAAGAAAAGGAATGAATACTGAATAAACTGCTAAAAAAAAAAAAAAAAAGGAAAAAAAAGGGGAAAAAAAAAGGAACAAGGCGAGAAAAAAGAAAATAAAGACACTGGGAAAAAAACCCTCCCCGAATCTCACTCGTCAAAGGGATCAACTCTCTTTTTTCGTTTAACAGGGGCAAATAAAACTTAGGGCGACCCGAACTATCGATTGCTATCATATTGGGAGAGTGGAGGAGATTGGCAATTGATAACCATTGCGGAGCCCCAGGGCGAGCCCATAGCTCCTCAAGAGAAAGAAAGTCGACGAAAAAACGAAAGAAATAGCACCGCAAAGATCCACAAGAATCTCTAAGGACAGGGGGTCACCTACATGTACGTTGGAAGAAGCGAGAAAAGGAGGGGCTAGCGCAAGTGTTGCGGCCTAGAAAGGCGGAGGCATCTCATAAGAAGAGAGAACTTGAACGGCAGGGGAAGGCACGCGTCGATACCTCTTGCTCTTTGTGATTTTGGTTATGTGCCGTGTACCGTCGCGTGTTGGGTTACAGTGCATTCGTAAGATACTTGTATTTTCAGCCCGGCTGACAGAGTTCTCGCTGGGAAATGAAATTCGACAGTGGCTCGACTGGTAGTTCAAAAAGGCTTTCAGCTTCTCAAGGCCAAAGGCAAAAAGGTGACTTTGCGGAGAAGATGGTGAGAGGCGAGAAACGACAAGAAGAGCTTGCAGGGAGAGCATCTTAAAAACTGGGGCTCTTTCCTTTGCAACGAGCTGTGCAAGACGTGAAGAGAATGGAAAGAATGGCATACTTAATATGCCATGCTGTGCAAGTACGGCGGCACATACAAGCCGTTTGGCGCCCGTTGACCCCAGAGCGCAAAATGATCTGTGGCCTGTGGCCCATGAGGGCTGGGAAAGAACTGTTCAATTTTATGAATTCGGCAGTACTCGTCTGCGGGGCTACAAGTATCCCGTATCCTTTCCTTACTCGTCCATAGTTCTGCCACAAAGACACCAAAGACACAGCTGTTAAACGTCCAAAACGTGAGCGGACCTGACTCTTTCCCTTTTCAGGCGCGTCCTCCCCCAGACTGCCCGTTACAGGACTTGTGGAAAATCTACTGCCACATCTGTGTCTTATTCCTATCTAGACGAGCACACGGCACATGGACTTGGGCCCTGCGAGGACAAGAAAAGGGAAAGGATAGGCAAAGGCACCGAAAAATGGCCACAACAAAAAGAAAATCCCAAGGACAAGGGAAACGAGAAAATAAAATAGGGGGCGGGAAGAGAAGGGAGGGAAGGAGTGAACAAAGAAAGAGAGGGGGTTCCTTCCGTTGATTCTACTCGACCCCCCGAATGGCAGAAACAAAATCTCTCGCCCGATTTTTCCTTTTACCTTTTTTTTTGCTAACTCCCACTGTTTTGTCTGTCAACCATGTCTCTCTTGTCTCTCTTGCAAGGCGGTGCACAGCCCACTCCCAGTCTCCCGGAATCGAGGACGCGCGAGCAGAGTTGCACTCGCCATTCTGGTAATATCACATTGAAGAATGGTAACTCTGCAAGCATCTGCATATCCAGAAAGGCTCTGCTACCCTCCCTTTCGTTTCTCGTCTCTTTCTCCTATTCTGTACCAAGTGCTATTGCGTATGCGTTGCATTGCCATTTGGATGGCCTGGCCACAACTGCCATGCGGCAGACTGGGAAATTAACAAACGGCAAGAGATGGAAAGTCGAGATGGAGGGGGGAAACTGCCACCCACAGACTGCCTTCCGTCTGTCAACGCAAAAGAAGGAAATACAGAAGAAAGAAGCAAGAAGCAAAAGGGGGAGAGAACGTGAAAAAAGTTGAAAAAAGGAAGAAGGAGTGACCTGTGCTCCGGTCCCCGTCCATCGCGTGCGGCAGGGAAAGAGCGACCGGGGTTTGTATGTCAAAAGAGATGCTTGAGATGGTCAAGATGTGGAGTAGCGTCGTGCTGCTACTTGAACTGTGTTAAACTGTCTGCATGCACGAAAGCACAAAGCAATGCGAAAGATGAAATAAAAAAGGAGTACGGAGGAGCGACGTCGCAGTCAACGGCCGGTTCATCGTGAATTTACGGTGAGCATCGAGAATTGTTTTTGCCGCATTTGCGGTTGCGTTTTTCATACACATTTTGGTCGGAGCGATAGCTCTGTCTCACTGATGAGGGGGCTGAGATGCAGAAGAAAGAAAGAAAACTCGACAGCTGCAAGTGAAGTGTAGCCTGCATGATGAATTTGCAAAGACCTTCCCTCACGAGAAACCCCGAGAAAGCTCGGGAGACTGATGAAGAGCTGCACGAAGCAAGAGGGGTCGAGTGGACTTGGACTGAGACATGCTGATTTTCATCTCTCTTTTGCTGTATTTTCGTTATGTCGGGGCTTCTTTTACTCTCTTGTCCGATTATCCAAACAATTACTGCTATTATCTTCGTCTTGTCTCATATTGAGAGTCCCTTTTCCATCTTCAACCCAACTATTGCGCGGTTCTTTGTCATGCATTTTTTCATGCAAGTTCTCCAACGTGCGTTAGCTTGTTCTTTATGTCTTTATTCTCTCTGTCCATGTGCATACAAGCCCGCAGAGTACATGTACAAACTCATACTGCATGTCCACCACACTGTTTTCTTCAACTTGTCGTCCTTTTGGCTTTTTGGGCCTTTGCTCTGAAAGGAAAGGGGCGAACGGGCAGGACGGAAGAGCCCTTGCATGGGTCCGCCTTGGGTGGATGGTTCAAGCGAGGATCCCAGTCCCAAATTCCACTGGTCCCAGTCTCCAGTTTCCAGTCCACCCATGATGAGCGTCAAGGGAATCAATCAGGGGTGGGTGGAGGGAAAGACGAGAAAAGAGAGAGCAGAAAAAGCTAGACAGTGTTGCACTGACCCGAAGCGATCACCAGGCAAAATACCAGGATCAGGGCATGGTGACTTTCGTTGAAAAGAAGAAAAGACAGTTATGGTGTTGTGCTCGTTCCCTCCTGTAAGATGGTATGGGCCAGGTCCATACGATGAAAGATGCCTCAGTGGGCACTGTGCACAAAATTTTACGGGGTATTGATGCTGGGCAGTGTCAGTGAGGGAAATCTGCAAGATGCCTGGTCCTGGTCATCATTCATGACGGGAATATTATGGCTTCCCCTCTTCCCAAGGATTAGCCACCAGGACTTGGGCGTCTGTTAGTCTGTTCTGTTTTGTTGCCCTCTCTTTTTTTTTTTTGACAATGGGGGGCACGGATGACGAGAGAAGCCGGTGTGACCCCAGAAGGGGGCTTTTGGATTTTCGAGATGGTGTGGCGGAATAGGGGGAAGAGAGGGGGCAAACATGTTAAAAAGACAGGCCAAAAGATCAAAAACAAAAGCCGTGATATGCTCAATGCAACGGGTACGGTACGGAGCGGAGTAATTAGTATGGGGGCAGAAGTTTGAAAAAGGACAGAAGCTGCAAGGCACTGCCATTCGCACGCATGCTGCGGCAAACGAAGCACTGCAGCCCACACATTCAACCTTTCAACCAAACCAAACTTGGGCTGGTCGATGTGATGGGCGGGCAGGATGGGGCAGGCTGTGTGGATTAATGGAATAGGGAAGGATGGCGGCTGGCATTCCGAGATGCTGAGTGCACAAGTGGTTGGACGATCGAAAAAGGTAAAAAATAAACAGAGAAGACCAACGAAAGAGGCTGATGAAAATCGAAAATCGAAAATCGATGATCAGCTTGATGGGGGCCTTGGAGATGAGAACTAGGGGGGCGATGATGAATCAATCGTCAGTTGATACTTAAGAAACGGCGGAATACGAAGAGGATCGGAAGTTAGAGAAAAAAGAAACGAAATAGAATAAGAAAATTGACAGGCGTTGGGGGCGATACAGCCGGACCAAAGACCGAGAATTAGAAGTACTAGAGTAGGTGCAAAATGACCTAGAACGGCACAAAAAGTGTAGCACTGTGGCCGAGGCTCAGGGCCGAAATAGGAAAATCACGCAAAGCTCGCCGACCAGGTCACTCTCGCAGCCCAAATGTCCCAAAAATGGTCCCACCCTTTCACTCACGCACCCCTGTAGTCACCCTAGGACACCCTCCTCTTCATTGTGAGTCCACCACCCCATCTGCTCCCATCACCAAATCCCAAGTGGCAATCTTGCCTTGCAGCCGTTATCAGACGCTACTGCCGCTCTATTTTCCTGTTGGCGTCTCTTTGCAACCCCCTCCTCGCCTGTTGGCTTGGAGTGTGGTCAGAACTTCAGCTTTTCTTTCTTGGTTTGGGTATTCTGCATGGCATTCGTTGACAAAATTATTTGTCTGTTCGTTCGGTCAAGCAAAGCCCATTTTGGCCCCCCTGGAATTCTCTCTCTGACGGCGTCTGTGTTACTTGTGAATGTGGTAGGAGCGACTGGCAGAACAAGGTTCGTGTGCAGGCCGTTCTTTCCCTCTCGCTGCCCTCAAATTATGAAGTGAGATGGTTCCTTCCCGAGTTACAAAATGTGCCGTCCAGTTTGTGTACGACATAAGCTATCGTTCAGATACTCTTTGCGGAAAGGGCGATGGGCCGTTCCCCAGTCCCTGCAGCCCTCCAGGTCCTTTCCTCTTTCTCTCTCCAGCAGGGCACAGGGGTCCTTGTATCTCGACCTTTTGTCTCTTTCCTTTGTTGCAGTTTTTGCCTCCCCCAGACTTGCAAGCTATTCCGTCGTAGCGGTGTTTTACCCGGGTTCCTTCTTTGTTTAAGTTTTGTACCCTCGTTCGCTCTTCCCTTGTTTCCCGATTTTCCTCGTGTCTCTCTTGAACACATTATTTTCCGCCTTGTCTGTCCTTTCCCTATGCCGATACGCCCTTCGCTCGATGAAGAAAGGTCGAAAGCGGGAAGAGACGTTGACTTTCTAACCTCGGAGAGGCAAGGCGGGCAGCAAATGTGGTCAAGTGTGGCCGTGTGGAGACCAGTGAGCATATCAACCTTCTTTTGACGAGTATCTTGTCAAGCAGGTCAAGTAGAAAATGAAATGCATTGCGCTGTGGACGCTTCTTTCCCTTTGACGTTCTGATCTCTTCTCTCCGTTAGAATGCGGAGTGGCGTCCACCATTTGAGGTGTACAAGATAAGAAGCTGCGCTAGAACATGAGGAGAGGAAGCCGCGTGAAAGAGAGACAAGAACCGGCGTTGGAAAGAGTGAATGGGAAATGAGACCTGAAGGGCTCAAGACTCAGAAGGAAAGTACTCGGAAGGCCATGCTTTAAAGGTCATGCCTGCATGTTCTGAAAGACAGTGGCAAAAGAGGTGTGTGTGGAGAGTCGGCGCCGCGCATGCGAGGCAAGTGGAGGAGGAGGAGAAAGAGACAAAAGCGAGAAAGAGGAGCGAAAGGGAATGAGTGTGCAGGACGAGAGTGGAAAGAATGACCAAGGGCACGCTATGACCACTAACAATAACTAAAATTGCCCTAACAGGAAAGAACGAGGGAGACACGACCGCACGAAAAGGCTACTGAGTGCTGGTGTTTCGATTTCACTGTTGTGGAGTGTCCTTTCCCTTTCATGGCAGCCAGAAGAGAACTGTAAACGGACAACAGAAAAGAAAGAAACGACGGAACGGACGGGGACTACGGAGGATTAATTTGTGTCATGTTTCCTTTTTGCCATCTTTGGCTTCCCAGTCTAAGGGGCGAAACTTGTGGACACTCGCTCAAGCCCAGCTATCCAGGTATCGAAGTATCCCATCGTACTGTGAGACCTGGGGAACACACGTTGACGTAGGAACCGCGGAATCTGGGCGGCTGCCTACGCAGGTGGCGAGGAAAAGAAGGAAAGTACGACTCGTATCTCATTTCTTACGGGAGGTACGACCAAGACGATGTGCGACGTCAGAACATAAAGTGTACACCGACTTCCTGTTTCGGCGAGCTCTTTGGCTGAGGCTCTTTGCTCATCTGCTGGAAGCTGCAACCCGAGCGTGTTCTGTCTGTTTGCGTGCTTCGCAAGCATTTACGATGGACGGTCTTCTCCCTAGCTGAGGCGGGACCCGGATGCAGAACAAGACAAAAGGGCAAGAGCGACCGCGACGTAGTTTGGTTTTCAAGAACCAACAGAAAAGGACAGGAACCAGTGTCGTCGAAAACGGACAATGAAGGAACAACCTCGCGGGGCGGCAGGCACGTTGGTCAAGACCCGACAAAGGGGTACTAGTACTCAGGGAGAGGCCAGAGAAGGGGAAAGACAGGAGAGGGAGAAGCAGTCTCATAAGAGACTCTATGCAGAAAGACAGATCGAAGAGGAAGAAGGTGGACGATCAATATGACAAAATGCATCTCGCCACGTGCTGTTCTGTCTATCCAATTGAAAGCTTGTCTGGAGGAGAGAAAGGAGCTGCGCCATACAATATCGGCAGTTTGTTTGTAGAGCTTGTGCAATGCTATGTGGCGTAAGACAGTGCCTCATCCTAACGATATCGACATTGCATCGCGAGTCGCCTGCATCGCAACCATTTGTCGACATGGGGTATTTACCCTGTTTCAAAAGCTTTTCCCAACAAGCAAGTTCTGCGAGGCTGTGAAGAGCCTCAAGGAAAGCGTTTCAGTTCATATGCAAAGCGGTTCCGGGCCAAACGGACCCCATTGTTACCCATTGTCGGTAGAAACGAGAAACGGGATGCCCGTCGATCGATCGTGAATAGCCAGAAGAGACAACATGTAGGCTCGAGTCTGTTGGTTGTCGTTTGGTTTCGGGGTCCATGGCCCAGACCGTTCGTTCTCCGCCTCATCCATGAAAATGGATCGAGATCGCGAGCTGCAAGACAGAAAAGACAGAAATAGACATGGTCCGTTCAGGGGAGGGTAGGCGTACCGACCCAACGGCTGGGTGTCCGCCAACGGAAGAGACACAGGAGGAAGGGATATGAGAAAGCCCGTAGTCGATATGTCAGTTCCTGGTGGCTCGCATCCGCGAAAAGGCCGAGATCTATGTGTGGCTCTTCTTTTGCCATTTCCGTTTGCCTCAACTTTTGCCTCAACTTTGTCTCGTATGAGTCGTACAACCACCTTCCATCACGAAAAAGGTAAGGCAACGCAAAGGCGCCTCGGTGCGACGCGAGGCGTACAGGAGGATCTACATGTATGCATGTACTGAGATGGGCTCGCTGTAAGGCGAGAATGATAGCAAGCAATCACGACCGGGCCTCGAGATAATTATTGCCTAACAGGGCTTGATACATGAAAAAGATACATGAAAAAGATACATCTCGGAAGAAGGCGGGCGGGAAACGGGAAACGGGAAACGGAGAATCGATCTCAAAAACTCAATCTCTTTCAGGGCAGAAAAAAGGACTCCATTGCCCCTCCTGCATCTACTACTCCATAACGATGGAAAACCGGGGGTTGTTTTGTTGTTTTGGTTGTTTTGTCGCCTTTTCGCGGGTAGATTCAGATCGTCACCAAAACGGGAAGGTCGATAGAGTTCCGTGGACGCAGGGGTTTTGGGCCGAATGGCAGGATACCTTCCAGCGGGCCAGACCTCGAGAATGGAGTAACTTGGAGGCTCATAGGGCTTTGCATGCATCATCACGTGAAAAGCATCGCAGAAATATCACGGTGATCGCATGTAATTAAGCGAATGTCCTCCTCGTTGAGCCTTCTACGATATGTACATATAGTGTAATGATTGATGCATACATTGCATCGAGAGGAGATGATCAATGCATGTTGGATATGGCAGTGTTATACAAGGCGGCGGTTCCGTGAATGGGCACGGCGTTGCCGATGCTGTCACATATGTTAGGATGACAAGGAAGTATTTATATGACATGATTAAAATAATATGTAAACTAAATGAAACTGCCAATTGACAGACAAGGCACTCGTGAACATGGCCATCTTGTGAGATACCCAAGTATGCCAATTTAGAAAGTTGAGAAGATGGAAATGTGGAGATGTGAAAAGTGAAATGGGGGTATAGCAGATATAAAATATCAAGAGACGTCAAGAAGGACAGCTCTCATCATATCCTTTTCGCCAACATCAACGCCATTTTTTGGTGATTCACGGATGTGGGAAGGCTGCATGCAGCTTAGACAGTGGCTTCAAGCGCGTTGGCAGGCTTCTCCTGCTCACGGCCGGACGAGCCCGAGCCAGAACCCGACTCGAGCGACGGATCCGAGATGGGGTGCTCGGCCAGGACGTCACCGTGCTCGCGGTAGGCCTTCTCCATGTTCCAGTTAAAGGGGCTGCTAGGGGAGAAGAGGGCGTCGATGGACTCGAGCGAGCGGTCGGCAGTTTCGGGGTAGACTGGGTTGTTAGCGGAAGGGAAAGAAGAAATGAAGCAAAGGAAAAAGAAACGCGAGCGAAGCGAGGAGACAAAAAAGGACAAAAAACTTACAGAGGTAGCAGAGGGGTATCCAGAGCAAATTGAGGCCGGCAAACAAAAAGTATGTGCGGCTCTCGAGCTGGGCAAACATGATGGGGTTGACGAGGGTCGTCCAGCCGACACCAATGGCCCAGCCGGTGATGCCGAAACCGTTGCCCTGGGCGCGCATGTCGGACGACCAGATCTCAGTAGGAATCAGGAACGCGACGGTGCCCCAGGTGGCGGCGTAGAACAGGTTGAAGAGGAACAGCATCGTCACGGCGGCCGGCGCGTACTGGGCGACCTTGGTCGGGTTGTGGCGGGCGCCCTCGTAGACACTGGCGGCAATCAGGTTGACGGCGAACAGGCTGAAAGCACCGCCCATCAGGCAGCGCCGACGGCCCAGACGGTCGACAATCTGTGCGCTGATAATGGTACCAACAATGCCAATGGTGTTGATGCCGCCGGCCAGGCCGTTCTGCGTCAGATCGGTGTAGCCAGCCTGCTTGAGGAGCGTGGGCGAGTAGGCCGTGACTGCGGTGATACCGGTCCACGAAGCCATGATCTGCAGCCAGAGGCAGAGCCAGGCACGGCGGCCCAGGTGGTGGCCGGGCTTGCCGCCGCGGCCAAGGAGGATTTTGGCAAACTGGAGAGGCGAGCTCTTCTGGCTTTCCCGGGCGACGGCCACGATCTCCAAAAACTCGTGCTCCACCTCGTCGTTCCAGCCGCCGCGGAGCTGCGTCAGAACCTCGCGCGCCTCGTCGGTGCGGCCAACGGAGGCAAGGTAGCGCGGACTGTCGGGGAGCATCTTGATACCGGCGAGCAGCAGCAGGGCCGGGAACGTCTGGAAAGCCAGCAGGAACCGCCAGCGGACGTCCGAGTAGCCGTTGTCGACAAAGGCCAGACCAAAAGAAATCCAGTAGGCAAGCGAGATGCCCAGGTAGTTGGCAATGAAGACGTAGCCTAGGAAACCACCACGGTGCTTGGCCGTCGAAACCTCAGACACGAGCACGGGCGTGATGCCGGTCAGAGCGCCAGTGCCAATACCAGTGATGACACGCGCGACAATAATGAAGTCACTCGACTGCGTGGCAGCCTGCAGAGCGCCGCCGACGAGCGCGAAGCAAGCGGCGATAAAGAGGCCATTGATACGGCCGATGCGGTCAGCAGCCCAGCCGCCGGCGAAACAGCCAAAGATACAGCCCAGGTAGTACACAGAGACGATACCACCCTCGTGCACAGTGCTGGTGATGGTGCCGTCCGGCAGGCCGATGCCGACCTCCTCGACGTAACGGGGCGCGGAGTTAACGCCGCCCATCACACCCTGATCATAGCCTTCGAAGAAGATGCTGATCAGGGAGAACACCTGGATGGCGATGCTTAGCTGGCGAGGTGAAAACCTCTTCCAGATGGTGGTGTAACCCATGATGGCCACCGTTTGAGAGTGACGGCGTTATGGGAGACAGAGCAGGACGATGATGTCTTGTCTTAAATCGATGAAGGAAATGGGCAAGGGAAAAAATATGAGTTGGGGAGAACGACGATGAGGGGAGAGACGGAAAGGGAGGTGGAGGGGAGGCCGATATATATTTATATATCTCTCAGGATATCAATGCTCGGGTGGGTTAGTCCTCGATGAAGATCGCCAGAAAACAAGTCCTGTGCGTCTAATAGAACGTGAGAGCTGGGGCCTGTCCACGCGCGGATTGGAGAGTGGACTACAGAAACACACAAAACTCAAGCTGATATGCAGCCGGGTGCAAGCGCCAACGTGCGTGTGCGTGATCCCTTGGCTTGGTCCCTGCGTGTGGAAAAGAGGGCGAATGAGGAAAGACGAGACAAAAGACGAGCCAAGAGCCGAGGATGGGAAGGCCAGAGAAAAAGAGAGAAGCAGGAAGACAAGACAAGACGAAGACGGGTCGTCAGAGACAGAACGAGCGGGGCGAGAAGTGCGACGGCCGGAGGTCGGATGCGACTGGAGAGCGCCCGGTCGAATGACGAGATGAGAACAAATAAAATAAATAAATAAAAAGGGAAAGAAAACGGCAAAGCTCGAAAAAGGTTAAAAGGTCAACCGTGCGACGAGATCGAGAAGCCGAGCTATGACACGAGCTCCAGCCGGAAGTAGTGAGAAAAAAAACGAGTCGAGAGGAAAGAAACAAAACAAAGTGGGATCTCGTGAGCAGAGAAAAGAAAAAAGGAAGAAGCAAGAAAAACAGGGTCCTCTTTTTTTCTTTTCTTCTTTGTCAATGCCGTCAGAAGAAGAAACGAGACAGATCCTGTCCCAGGTAGGTTGCGCGTGTTCGCGGTCAGCTTGCCACAACAAGAGTCACAGCGCGGTGTCCTTGTCCCCCCTGGTAAGCTCTTCACGAAGGGTCAAAACCATGCGGTTCCTCTGCAGCATCTGGCGTAGTCCCCGGACTGTGGAGGAGAGATGTGGGACAACGGAGGTCGATTACGGAAGTGTGGATGACGGTGTGGAGGATGGCGGAGAGAGGGTGGGAAAGCAAAAGAAAAAAAATAAGAAAATAAAGAAAATCGAAAACACGGAGGATGCTGGGGAGCCAGCGGAGGAGCAGTAGCCTTGTGCCCCACATATACAAGCGTGAAGCGTTCTGGCGTGGTCAACGGGGTTCAAAGTCAGAAGAAAACCTGCGAAAGAGGAAAAAGTCAAGAGGTGAGAAGGTAGCAAGGTCACACACCATACGAAATCGGGCGAAAGATGGGAAAAGAGCAAGGAGAAAACGAAGCCAAAAAGGGGCCCTAAATGGCGCCGAAACTTGGCGAGAAATGGAAATGAACCCAATTGTCACTTTCCCCTTCCTTCTTCCCCCTTCTCAGTTTATCTTTCCCTGTCTCTCTTTCCCATCCCCAAGAAGACTACAACATACTATTGTGTATGCCAATGGCGCTTTCCTCATTGAGCTTGAGTGTCGCACCCATGCCTTACCTAGATGCTATTGAAAGTTGCTGCCTCCCCGCCGCGCCTTCTGCGTGAATGCTGCTTTCAGTTGCAGCATCACGTTGCACAGGATGTCCAGGGAAGGCAGGAAACAAAGACCGGACCGCGCATGGAAGTCGCGGGTGGCCAAGGGACTAGGCGCGGAAAGAGCTGCTGGAGACGTCAATGCTTAACAAAGATGGCAGGTATTGGCCACTCGGGGCTCCTAGGGGTCCTTTTGCAATAGAAAAGAAATCAGCGGTTAAACAAAACTTTGCATCCTTGAACCAACAGACACAATATTGTGGCAAGAGATACATATGCAAATGCCGTCACCCCCTGAAGCCAAACGAGACTGGCATGTCCGAGGGACCAAACGCGTTCGAGGTAAAACTATGCCACAAGGTGACTGACTACTCAGTAAGGCGACCCGGGGCGGGCGACTTGCGACTGGTCACTTCGGGGCATTCCACCAATTCCTGGGAAAAGTGGAGGCACCACTGCCGGACCCAACTGCAACCTTCTTGCGCACAGAGGGGGCAGCAGGGGAGGTAGGCAGGCGAGGCAGGCTGTGTTGCGGCTGGCTCGAGTAACCGTATAGCCGTGTAGCCGCTGACAGCAAAGGAATCTCGAGACTCAAATCTCAAGGCGAGGCCACCATCTCACAAGAGAGAGCCTCGTGAGTGAGCTTCCGTTTTGCCGTGTAACCTTCTCGCCATATGTCTCACTTGACTGTGCACGGGTGAGTTTCTGTCCTCCTCTGAGAAGGCATTTGCCTTGTAACCTTTTAAGCGTTTAGCCGTGTAGCCGTCCTCACTCTGCCATACAGAGTTGCTCTCATCTCGCCTACATCCTTCCCGTCTGGAGGCTGTCCTGCTCCATCAAAAAACCCAACATCTTGGATCTGCCCGGGGACGGTTGATTCCGGGGAAACGGCCTGCCACGAGCCCATGATCTCGGCTACGGCTATGCACATTTTCTGGGCGGTTATTTTTTATATTTTATTTCTTTTCTTTTTTCTCCGCTCGTTCTCCAGAAACGGGCTTTGCAATGCGGGCCCCAAATTGTTCTGGACCGGCGACGGCGGCATCTTCAGAAGCAAAGAAAGGGTGTGGAGAGCTCTTAGTCGAGTGCGGCGGATCGTCCGCCAGTGGGCATCCACGCATGGCGTACTCCGTAGTCATGCATCTCAGTGGCTATATCGGCACTTGTCTCCCTTAATGTTCTGCCCTGTGTCGCCTGTGTTTGCTTTTTGCTCTCTGTTGTCTGCTCTTTCCCCCTCTGTGGCAGCATGGCATCTTACGACGTAACCTGCCCACGGTGCTTGCCGTCATTTTGACTGGGATGATGACGCCTCCGCTCCTTCGTAATTGCTGTCTCCTCATGCCCCTTGCACATCTTACCCCCTCAAAATGACACTCGCCAGGTTGTTATTTCTTATTTGGATATGCCTCTAATACGACCCCTGTTTGTGAGTGATCGCGTGCAGCAGAAACCGATTCCATACAGTACTGAGTAGCTGCAACTGCAACTCTGCAACTCGACGAAAGTGACAGTAAACCAAAAGAATCAAGGACAGAACCATTCTTCCGTAACCTTGTGTGACTCTCACCTTGTGGTGTGAACTGATAGTCGTAGGCATGGGTCTGGCCCTGGCCAAGGCTCAAAATAGGTGGCCCCCAAGGAGGCTTTTTTTGCGGCCGCCCGTGTTGCCTCGTGCTGGTCGCTACTTCCGTTGCGGAGCCTCCTTCCCCTCCGCATTGCCTTATTGCCCTTTTTTACTCAAGGTCTTTTTTCTTTTGTCCCTTCCTTTTTTATCGTGTTGCCATCGCTAAGAACTCTTGTGCAGAACCAGGTGTTCGCTCCTTCGCTTTTTGGCTTTTTGGCGGCAATCTACAGCGGTTTCTACTTTCCCTTTCAGCCTGAGCCTGACACCCCTTGCCTTCTCCTGTGGCGAACGCCGTTCAAAAAAGACATCAACAAGCAAAAAGAGCGACACGAGGCAAGACGTAACCGACGGGAACAGAGTGGGCAACAGCAAAACAAACCGATAAAATAAAAGGGGGAAAAGGGTCAAATCCTCCAACCACCTTCCATCTCTTCTTATTTCCCCTTCCTGCTGTCCCTCTCTTTCCTCACGTGGACGACATCTAAGGATCCATAATCCCCGCTGTCGAGATAATCTGCAATACCCGTGTTTCCTTCTCACTTCCCTTCTTCCCGACAATCTTTCGGCCCTTCGTTCTTTCCTCTCTTCTTTCTTCTTGTCTTTCCACTCTTTCCTTCCTCTCGTCGACTTTTTATTCTCTCTGCCCGTCCTCAACTTTCTCCCACACTCAACCTTTTGTTTTCTTCACAACTCATATCCCCCTCACTTGTTCCTGTTGTCTCATCTGGGAATTTAAAAGGTCGATCTCCCCTCTCGGTGTGAATACTACTTTTACATCATCGCCTCTCTAAGGACAGCACTTGCTCTTTCACTCTTTCTTCACTTTTTGTTTTTCTCCCCATCCAAACTTCCTTTTTGTTGTTTACCAACACAACAGAACAAGGCTCAAAATGACCGACTCGACTTCGGCTACTGCCGGCCAGCCATTGGACGTCAAGGTCCTGGGCATGAACAGCGGCACCTCCATGGACGGCATTGACTGCGCCCTCTGCCACTTCCGCCAGGAGACCCCCGAATCGCCCATGCACTTTTCGCTTCTCAAGTACGGCGAGGTGCCTCTGGATGCCGAGCTCAAGAAGCGCGTTCTCAATATTATCAAGTACGACAAGACGTCGGCTTCGGAACTTTCCGAGGTCAACGTTCTGCTCGGCGAGGTCTTTGCCGCCGCCGCCATCCAGTTCTGCGCCGACAACGGCGTCGACCTCAAGAAGGATGTCGATGCCATTGGCTCGCACGGCCAGACCATTTGGCTGGCCAGCATGCCCGACGAGGGCATCCCGCGCTCCGCTCTGACCATGGCCGAGGGCACGTTTATGGCCTCGCGCACCGGTGTCACCACCGTCACCGACTTCCGCGTGTCTGACCAGGCCGCCGGCCGCCAGGGCGCTCCCCTGATTGCCTTCTTTGATGCCCTACTGCTGCACCACCCCAACAAGCTGCGGGCGTGCCAAAACATTGGCGGCATTGCCAACGTGTGCTTCATCCCTCCATCGGGTCCCCAGGACGCCTACGATTTTGACACGGGCCCGGGCAACGCCCTGATTGACGGCGTCGTCCGCCACTACACCAACGGCGCCCAGGAGTACGACAAAGACGGCGAGATGGGCAAACGCGGCAAGGTCAACCAGGGCATGGTCGACCGCTTCCAGCAGCGCATCCCCTACTTCAGCTGGAACCCGCCCAAGACGACGGGCCGCGAGGTTTTCCGTGACACCCTGGCCGACGACCTGATTGCCGAGGGCGCCGAGCTGGGCATGTCGCCCGACGATGTTGTCGCAACGGTGACGCGCATTACGGCGGCAGCGATTGTCGACCACTGGCGCCGGTACGCGCCCAAGGACCGGCCGGTGGATGAGGTGTTCATGTGCGGCGGCGGCGCATACAACCCCAACATTACCGACTACATGAAGGAGCAGTTCCCCAACGTCAAGATGTTCATGCTGGACGACGCCGGTATCCCCGCTGGTGCCAAGGAGGCCGTGACGTTTGCATGGCAGGGAATGGAGGCCCTGGTCGGGCGCAGTATCCCCGTGCCTGACCGCGTCGAGACACGGCGCCCGTACGTCCTGGGCAAAGTGAACCCGGGCGAAAATTACCGCGCGGTGATGCGCAAGGGCATCCTGTTTGGTGCAGGGCATGACAAGCTGGACGCCGTGACGTCGATGATCAACTATGTTGACGGCAAGGTCTTTGACAACAAGTGGGAATAACAGGATTGGTGGCCAATAAGAAAAAAGTTAAACAAAAATTACAATGAAGAGATCGGTGGGTAGATACGAAGATGACCAACGAGCGATACCAGCAACGCACATTTAGACACGAGCATTATGCATCTGCCTTTTAATAGATTTTTATTCTCCTCATGCATACAAAGTACCTGGACGTTGCACAACGGACATGGACATGCAGCATGCTCTACTAGGCTTGAGCGTACCTGACATGACCAGTAAATAAGAACAAAATCCACTTGTGATGTAGGACCTAAATAAAGGCCAATAGTGACCAATGAAGAGTTGATACGGGCAACGAACACCGTTGCCCAATTCTTGGCTAGTTTATGGTGTGCATTTTCTATTCCTTTCGTCTCTCGTACTATTCCCCTTTGACAATGGTCACATCGAGGAGCTCAGAACGTGCATTGATTTGATTTTCCCCGCGAGGAAAGCTTGTCAAAAAATCTATGAAGATGTCCCTCTTTCCTTAATCATCTGGCTGATTTGGTGCTCATATACCATGATTTGATAGTGAGATATAAAAATGAAAATAAAAATTGAACCAGACCAAAACTCCCATTATGTGGTTCTCTCATGTATGTAGCTGTACACACCGTATATCCCGTATATCCAAAAAGTAGATTAAAAAAAGCGGATGGTATTTCCTTTCCCAAAAAAGATTCCAAAAGTAAAATAAATAAAAGTAACCAATGATAGTAACCAAGGAACATAAAGGGCCACAATAATAATAATCAACCAACACCACCGGAGTTGTCCAATAATAAATAAAAATAAAAATATCAAAATCCAACTCAGAACGCCATCCCCCAAGAAACCCACCCACCTAAATAGTAATGATATTAAAGATTTAAAAATATAAACAGGACCACCGTCGCATAAAAAGCAGCATGCCACTTAGAACGACAGGTAGTTGTTCGATACCGCAAACGGCCACGTCCAGTCTTGCAAGAACTCATCGGGCAGCTGCAGCTGCATCGGCATATTGACGTTGGGCGCCACGCCAGCAGTACCGGGTGCACCGACCCATTGGCCCTGTGCAGCCGATCCTGGCGTTGTGCCAGCGCCGGGTGTGGTACCGGCCTGTTGCTGTTGCTGCGGGTCGTACATGGACGCCGCCGCTGCGGCGGCCGCCGCAGCACTGGCAGCATCGACGGGCGACAGTGGTGGCGGGCGGCCAAACTGCTGCTGCATCTGCTGGTGCTGCTGCTGGCCATAGTCCTGGTGGCTGATACCCGATGGTGGCGGCGGCGGAATGGATACTGCACCGGGACCATAGGGGCTGTTCATGTGCAGCTGGGTCTGAGGCTGTTGCATTTGCTGCGATGGCGACATGTTCTGCTTAATTTGTAGCTGCTGCTGCTGCTGTTGCTGAAGACTCGGCAATGAAGAGTCGATGGCAGATGACGAGGCAGGCAGAGTATTGGCACCATTGGCATTGACGCCGTCGGTAAGAGCATTGTGTCCGTTTATATTGTCGTTGCCGTTCTGGTTGCGCATATGCAGATAATAACCTTCAAGACGGCTTACGATGGAGCGCAACCGCTGGCCGGCGCCGGCGCCCCGGTGCAAAAACACTTCGAGGCTCTCGAGCAGCATGGCCATGGACAACAGCAGATCGCGAACGAGGTGATAGGCGCTTTCTGAGAGTGGACCTTCCATGACAGAACCCAAGATGACACCAATACCGCCAATATGGTAGATGAGAGGTGTGCTGATGGCGCGCATATAAGCTTTAGGCACCTGGTGGAACGTCTGCAGGACTTTGTGGACTACAGAGCACTTGCGCTCGAGATCGACGTCGACTTCGAGGGACAGGTGGACCATTTCCAACAGGGCCATTGTGGCCTGAATATTGGCAGCCTGGAACCCGAAAATGTCGCGGGAAATGTCGCCTGTGGCGGGCTGCAGCTGCTTAAAGATGTTGGGCAGAGTGGCATACAGTTCAGAGACACGGTCCTGGCTAGAGACCCGGAAAGAGCCAGGTGTAGTGGTCTCGCCGAGCAAGTTGAACTTGGAGGAACGTGAGCGCAGCTTGTTCAGGTTGTGCTCGAGGATGCGGTAGAGGTCGGTGGTGTAGTTCCAGCCGACCATCCAAGCGCCTGGATCAGGCAGCGATGAGGATGTCACGGCATCATCCTGCTGCATCGACGATGACGAGGGCGTCTCGTTAGGGCCATTAGCGCTGTTGGGAGGCGCAATGCTATTGTTCAAAGATGCGGCGGACGGTTCGACCGGCTGGCCGTTGCGGTCTTCGGTGAGGCCTGTCGGGTACTCGACCTTGGCGTGGCTCTCTTGAAAGTGGATGCAGCCGTCCCAAATAATAGAAGTAAAGACGTCCAATGTGTAGATTGACCAATACAGGCGACGTCGCTCCTCAATCTCGGTGGGCGTTAAGCCGGGTGTCCAGTTGGCCTCGTCGTGCCACTGATTGATAGCCAGCAGAGTAAAGTAGTGCCCAATATACTTTTGCATGACAGCAATCTTGGCGTCCTGGATGCTTGCAATACTTAGGAGCGCAAGCGCGCGCAGGTAGTCAAAGTCTCGGCACTGCAAGATGTCCTTGGGCAAAGCCTCTTCAGCTGCTGCATAAAACATCTCTGGTGGCATATCAATGGATGTGCCGCTCTGTGCGCTGCCGGGGCTCGCCGAAACGGCGCTGCTGCCAGGTCCACTGGCGCCACCTGTTGACAAAGACAATGCGCCGTCACGAGCGCGCGCGGAGGCCAGCGCGCATGCAGCCATAACAGAACAGAAGAAGGCGCGGTTGCTGACGTGCTCGAGCTGGTCAAGACGGCGCTGGAGGCGCACGGGGTCAAAGAAAGGGAAGATGGGGAAGACGGTCTCGTGGTAGACGGCAACAAGGCGCTTTAGGGCGGGAGTAGATGTGTGCGCAAAAGCCTGCCATGTAGAACTGAGGCGCTCGTTGGCCATGGGTCCGGCATCGTCCGTGCCATAGCTGGTGCTGGCTGTGCGCTCGCTCATGGTGACACGCGGGGCGGAAGGCGAAAGCGTAGCAGGTTGCGCTGGGCGTGCTCCCTGGGGCCGTGATAATGACTGTGATGTCGTCTGCTGGAGTTGGTGAGATGATGGTGGGTGATGCGGCACGGGCTTGCCGTCTGTGAGGCTGCTGCTGGCGCTCGAAAGACCGATAGTTGTGGGCGCTGTCGAAGCTTGAGGTGCCACAGAAGCCGGCGTGGCAGAGGACGGCCGAGACGGGCCGGGTGAGCCCCGGCCACGGCGTGAAGGGCGCGCATAGGTGCAGGCAATGTCAAACTCGGCGCAGTTGCGACAGCGGCCGCGGGCGTCTCCTGGGTTGTCCTGGCACTTAATCCGTCGTTTGTGGCAGAAGTCGCAGGCCTTGGAGATGCGCAAAAGGCGCTGGGGGCGTGCGCCCGACATGGTGGGCGGCGTTGGCTGGATTATCGCTGTATTACCTCCTCTTGTCTCCCTTCTCTCGTCTCTCTTTCTGTATACACCTTTCGACTCCTCCCTCAGTGAACACACGACAGGAAGCTCCCGGCGGCGGCAACCGATTGCGACATGAGGCGGCGGAGAAGTGGCCCGGGGAAAACGAGAGACCAATTGGGCAAATTGGGCAAGTTGGGCAAATTGGGCAAGTTGGGCAAATTGGCGAGGCCCGAGGTGGCGGTTGCTGTTTCTCCGAACTGCTGCCGTGCGCTGCCGTGCGAAGGCACGAGTTTTTCTGGGATTGTGTGACGTCGGACGTGCGAAAAAGTGGTGGGTTAGGGATACTGGAATCGAAATATGGTCCCTTTCCGAAGGATTGCGGCTTTGGGTGGTTCGCGGTCTGGTAAGGGCTGGAAAATGCAGAAAAAAAAGTAGTCTTACTGTCTTACACACTGGACTAAGCGCCGGAAATGGATTATGGAGCTGCCCGCCGAACGGATTGACAAGGGGTACGCGGAGTGAGGATCAAGGTACCGGAATATGAAGAATTGCGATGCCAAAAAAGAGTGAGGAATAAAGATGCAAGATGCAAGATGCAAGATGCAAGATGCAAGATGCAAGATGCAAGATGCAAGATGTGAGAAGCAAAAAGATGGAAGCAACAAAGGAGAAACGAGTCATGCCCCAACGAGTCAGGAGCAATGAGCAAAGAATACGGCAGGACCGGGTGCGGTGGCGGCGAGGAAGGTATCTTACAACGGGGGAGCAATGGGGGGAAGGGACTACTATGGGGATTGCCTGAGAATGAGACTGTTATGTGGTTTGTGGCGCTCTTACGGTCGTTAGTCAAAGATCAAAAGAGGGACCTTGCCAAACGAGAAGAAGAAGCGCCGCGACTCACAGTAGCTCAGGTCAGGTCCCGGTCCAGATCCAGATCCAGAGAAGCACCTTCCACCAAAAGATCGAGCAACCTTGCTGAACTGAGCTGAACACGCTTCGCACAGCAAGTGCGACTGGCGCGAGTGCGAGCGACAAACTCTTGTCCTGTTGCGACGGTGTGACCTGCGCGGCAGCTTCGATCGACTGGTTCTCCTGCCTCGACCGTCTTAGTGGCTACACGTGATTAGCCCAATTGCGTACGTTGAAATCCAGTTTCGCACTTTCCCAATACGGTGAATTACGGAGCTCTCAAAGCCCCAAAAACCCCCGAAAGGAGCCAAAAGGAGACAAGAAACACTGTTGCTCAGTAGTGGGTGGCGGGGAGGTGGGACTCCCGAGTGACGAAAGGGGAAGAAGACCCAACGCAGGGTTAGAAAGGTTTGCTAGCTCTGACCTCCCCTGTGATCCTCCCCTAAAGAAAACGGCCTGCGCGAGCAGTGGGACACAGACAAGTGGCTTCATGTGGGAGCTCCAGCTTTGTTCCTTGCCAATTCGCCCCAGACTTGATTCTTTACTGGACTTGTCCGCGTATTGACTGGGAGCTTTCGTGTAATGGGTCCACGTGACCAGGACTACCTGCGGATCCTCGCAGCTTTCTTCCTTCGGCCGCTGTCGTGGAGCAATAGGGGACTCGGCACTAGGCTCGCTCGCCAAAACTAGCATAGGTGACTAAATATGGGATCATCATATATAGGTTCCTATGTGACTTGCATTTGCACTTACAAGTCCGTCCATTCGTAAGTACCTTTCTGACGGAGTTGGTCTAGCCCCCAGAGATCTCTGCATGTGATTTGCGAGAGCCCATTCTGCAATCCAAACGAGGAGGAAGTCGCAAAAGGCATCTGGTCATGTTCGATATCGAGTCGAATTGCCGCCTTTACTTCACTACTGAGTATTAGTCTCGTCCTTTGCCTGTCCTGTCCTTTTCTGACAGAGCCAGGGACTGAATCATTTAGAGGAGGGGGATTTTATCCACTCCATGGCGACTACTGCACTCCTGCAGGGCCTATGTAAGAAGACAAGAAGAGGAGAAAGGAGGGAGGTGTGCAGAGTTTATGAGGAGTTTAAGAGGTTGAGCATGTCAAAATATGGGCTAGATCTTGTCGGGCACATACGTTGCAGTGCATTGCGATATACGACTTACGAGAAGGGCCAAGATGGACAAGGTGAAGGTGAAGAGGGACAAGCGACAGAGGTTAGCATCTTGGCAGAGCAAGAAACATGGACAACGTGGTACGATGAATGGAAGGCAAGTGCAGACAGAAAATACTGAGAGGGAGGGGAGGGAGAGGAAAGTGCGGGAGGAGGTGAGCAAAGAGAGAAAAGAGTCAAAAGAGCGTCTTCCTAGGCGAACATATAGAAAAGATGGCACTTTCCGAAGCAGGACCAAAAAATGTGAACAGGAATCTGAACGCGATGAAAGAAGAATTAAGAAAGAAGAAGCAAGAAAGAAGCCGAGGGTCGAGATGAGATCGCACACTCGCTCCTATCAGATACGGATGTCGGCTGCCAATAAAACCAATTGGCCAGACGCCAGGCCAATGTCGGCTCCTTTTCATTGGGAGCTGGCTCTGCCAGGACGGACGTCAGCAAAAGCAATACCAGATCGATGGCGAGGCGATTGACGAGAGGGAAGGAGCTGGAGGTTCGCACCAACCAGGAACGGCGGGAGAGAGGCCAAAGGGGCATCGGCCGTCGATTGTACTGGTATCTTGTAGGACGTGACATGTATTAGATGTAGTCCAATTTGCCCAATGGCAAAAGTTCTTGTTTATGTCAACGTGAATGGCCCAAGGACCCTTCCTCGCCTTCTTAACCCGAATTTGACATCTTTACTGTAATCAAAAATACCCTTACTTACAGGCAGTAAAGCAACCTCATCACCAGTCTGTTTGTTTCTTTATTTTCTCCGATTTGCAATGCCATGAAATAACGTTTAATGAAGGGATCTCATCACTCGTGATGCTTCTATTTTTACAATAAAAAGGGGCAAAGAAACAAAACAGACGGCAGTGATAACGGTAAGAACAAATGAAGGAAACAGGAGAGGTCACAAAACCCCCCCACAGAATTCGTATGCGTGTCGAAACACGAATCCAACAGGCCGCGTCGTCCTCTCTATGTCGTACTTCCTGCTGTGTACGGAGTCTATCCAGCACACAACGCATTTGTTGCATCGTGAAGAAAAAAAAAGTCTGGTTGATGCACATTGCCCCATCACGTCACATCCAATCTACGGGAGGGGTGTCCAAGGCCCTGGCCCTTAAATGCATAAGAGTGCGTGCGTGCACTCAAGCCACATCGAGGCTCATTTTGAGGGTCGTTCCTTCCTCGATCTTTGGGTCTGGCTCTTTTGGCCTTTTTGGCCTGGACCTCGACTTGTCAAAATCAACAGGGAAGAACTCATCCTAACATCCTGGAATTGTGTGCATCCTGGACAGGCCAGCGAGACCGAAAACTCCCTCTTGCTCCCTCTCCTAAACAGGGTTCTTGCAAAATAAAGCCCCTGCGAAGAAAAGCTTGTCGCATGTTGTTGCATAGAGACTCTTTTCTGGTGGAGAAGATGCCACACAAGCGAGACAGTGTTCCACAAGACTTGTCAGAGTCTGAACGAGCATGGCTTGTGAAGGAGACTGCAGGTCTCGTCACGCTTTCATGACATATCCAGAAAAAAAAAAAAATCTACGGTTCAATGTCAACAAATGAAATGGTCAATACTGAGGTTATTCGAGATCTCAAAAGCCGCATAACCAACAAAAGTCGTGATAACTCACCGTCGTTTTGTCTCTCTTTATCTCCTCTCATTCTTCTCGTTCTTCTCTCGTCACCCCTTTGTGTGCCCCTTCTCTCACAACCGGCCCCTGACGTTTCATGCGGCTCATGCTGGTGGCGGCGGCGTTGCATTGAGCGCGATGCCCGCTACGGGCATTTGCTGCAGAATACACAGTAAAGTCCCATTTTTAGGTGTGGTGGAAGCTTGTCACTGTCAGTTGTTAGTGGTGTTAGTGGGTGTAAGTGGTCGTAGTGGGGCTCCTGCCCGAGCTACTCTGGAGTTGTTACGGAAGCAAGAGCTAAAAAGGGAAAGTGCAGCCCTGGTGAACTCGACCAAGCAAAACCCCTTTTTCCAACCCAAACGCCCTGAAACGCCATGTCGTCGGAGATCCACCACAACACCACACTACAACAGGAGACTCCATACAAATGCATACAACTCCAAACGATACCAGACAACGCCATACAGAACAATACAATACCAATACATATGGGCCACCAATGTGGTGTGCTTTTTAAAGTTTTGGGCCTCGATTCTGGCCTCAAGTGCATCAGATTAACTTGACCCTCTCGATCATGGCATGCTCTCCCCTGTCCTTTTACCCTTCTCTCAGAATGATGTCCCTGCAAACACTGCCTGTCATGCGAGTTCAAGTCGCAGATAGGTGACGAAGCTGGCGTCACGCTTCTTGTCTCCTCAACACGGAGTCGATGCACCGCCAAAAGGGACCTTGACAATGCCCACAAAATAAACACCAGTCACCAAACAAGGACCCATATCTTTGGTCATCAAGTGACAGAATCGAGGCATTCGAGGCCCAGCTACAAGGCCCCTCCTCCTTATGACACCAATTGGCCCCTTGGCTGCCCCATCTATATGCACATATCAAGAAAAATACTCTGTGCAGCGTCTTGGTGCTTGTTTCTGTCTTGTCTCTGCCTGGTGGAGAATGCTTGGACAGAGACACAAAACAGAGAGGAGAAGAGACAGAAATAGACCACAAACACGGGTGCTCCGCAGCGGACGAAAGAAGAAACTGAGGCCCTCACCACAACCTCCGTTGGGGTGGATCCGCCTTCACGAGTTCACGGCAGCACTTGAACCCACCATGGAGCCTGTGTAGCCATGGCAGTTTCCAAGTGTGCTTGTCCCTGTCTCTCTCTCTCTCTCGTAAGTCGCCACGGTGGATGACAAAGGAGGGAGAAGGGGCAGCGCTGGGCGGAGTACGGAGTACTGTCGTACGGCGCCCCAGTATGGAGTGCATCGTGGGACATGGGCATGGGGGGACATACGGTGAGGTCGTGAGCACTGTGGGACTGGACCAAGCATCGAGACTCTTCCCCTTTTTATTGTTTTTTTATCTTTAATTTTTTTCTCGTGCTTCTTTTTTTCTTCTCCTCCCCTTCTTTTCTCTCTCTCATTCTTCTCTTCTCACCTTCTATTCTTATCACAACCCTTCTCACGGTTTCCTTCTACCTTACCTCAAATCCCCTTCATTTCGTTTCTACCACCTAGCTGTCTGTGACATCTCCATTGCCACCCTCACACTGGTTGTGTTAAGGGCTTCTTATTATTTTTATTGCATTTGTATGAGCCGTGCTTAACAGTCGTTACCATTATCCTACCATCGTCGTCACCTCAGTCGTCGTGTTCCCTGTCTCTGATCTTTCTATTCTGTTGATTCTCTTTCCTGGGACCTGTTTCATATTCCTCGAGCGTCCCGTGTCTTCTCTCATTCTTTTTACCCTATTCGTGGTTCTCTCTCTCTTCTTTTCTCTTTTCAGTCTTTTCTGTTTCTGTGTGCCGTCTCTTCTCTTTTCTCTTTTGTGGTTGCCCTACCCTCCATCTTCTTTTCTTCTCTTTTCCCTCTTTTCTCTTCTCTTCTCTTTTCTGTTCCTTTTTTGTGTGCATCGCGGGTTCGCGTCCCTTCTTGCTTCTTTCTTTACCTCCTTTCCTCGATAATCAACAACCCCAAAGGAGGTTCAACTCTTCCCTACGGCCTTGCAGGTCTCTTTCTCTTCTCTCTTTTGACTTCTTTCGACTCGCCGTCTACTCTGACGGCTTCCTTTCCTTGACAAATATACGTCGAAAACTTGTTGCTTGCAGCAAATCGACTCACGACGGCCGGCCGTCTTTTCTACTGTCAACACTCATTTTTACAAAATCAAAAGACTCAACAGCATCTAAACGAATCTAATATACCGACGACTCGACCGGGAGGAAGAAGGGAACACAACGTCTACTAGGACGCAGTGTGTGTGTGTGTGAAAGGGCGACTCGACGACATCAATAGACCGGTATTTCTTCTCCAACCGCAACCATGGCCAACAAAGTTCTCGTCGCCTACGTCGTTGCCGACATCCTCTTTGTCGTCATGGGCGCCATCATGCTGGCCTTTTCCATCATCGTCAAGAACATCCTGGCCGCCAACACAGCACCCGTCGACGGCACTGACGCCGTCATCAAGCTGTTGTACTCCAAGTTCCCCTTAAACGCCGGCATCGTCAACGCCATCTTCTATTTTGTCACCTTCTTCTTCACCATCCCCGCCATGACCATGCCCACCCGTGGCTGGCTCAAGTTCTCGGGCTACCTCGTTGTCATCACCGCCCTCTTCTCGCTCGTCATCGGCCTCGACCTCTGGATTCTGACTCTGTCCATCAAGGAGCAGTTCACCCCCATCTGGGCCGCCCAGAACTCCCAGACCCAGGACCTCATGCAAACCGCCTTCTCCTGCTGCGGCTACTTCAACAGCACCTCGCCCGCCTTCGTCACGGACAGCACCTGCTCCAGCCCGGCTGCTGCCGCCCTCGTCCGCGGCTGTGCCGCACCCATCAGCAGCTTCTCCAACGTCTTCATCGACGACATCTTTACCGGTATCTTTGGCATGTCGGGCGTCGGCGGCCTGCTCATCCTGGCCACGAGCTGCCTGCTCAAGGACCGCAAGGAGCGCGAGCGCTTCCGGTACATTGACGAGAAGATGGGCGCCTCGCGGACGTTCTAAGACAGCAACCGCCGGTAATCGGTGACATACCCACAACAAAGAAGAAGGGGTCGACTAGACTAGACGTTGTTGCCATGGAGGGTATCTCTTTTTTGGGTTCCCTCCTACTTTGATTTTTTTCTTCTCTTTTCTTTCTCTCCGCACATATTTTTAGCCAGCTGATATCTCACCATTTGGGGGTCCCTTTATATTGTTTTCCTTTTTTTTACCTTTCTTCTCTTCTCGGGGACCCTTCGTTCTTTTTCTTATTTTGATTCAGAGTCCACGGACTCATTCTGTCCTTATTTCTGCAGCGCTTCGCTCTTATTTCTTTTCTCTTTTCTTTTTTTTTTTTTCTACAAACGGTCAGGCTTCCCGTGGACAGCCTGCGGAAACACTCATCCAACTGAACATATATAACCCGAAACAAATACATACGATATAAAAAATCAATGAAACCCCAAAATTGTGGTGAAAGCGACGTGTATCAAGTTGTGTATGGGTTGGTCAGTCAGGAAAATGTGCAAATACCCGAAGCCATTGCACAACCGCTAAAGGGCCTGTTGAATACATGTTCAATCACTGTTGATTTCAACAGGTCCTTGTGGTAAAAACACTTTTAGCGAAAGTATTTCTTACTCAATGTATACCACATATTACAAATTCTACAATATAGCTCCTTTTAGTTTGATGGTGTACGTCGTACGGAAAAAAAGGCGCAATTCTATTCTGGCTGCATGCTAAAGTGCCATAAAAAAGCTGGAGAACAAAGACCCGGTATACAACGTTGACAAAGGAAAAAGAGATACGAAAAGGGAGAAAAAATCCAGTTGTGAGAAAAAATACACTCGCTGCGTGAACTTGGCTTCATATGCTTCAGAAGACCACCAAAGGCGGCTACGCCTCGCCTATGCGACCTGTTTCGCCACGGTCGTCGGCGTGCTCGTCGCTGGCTGGCCGGTGGTGTGGCAGAATAGGCGACGACACAGTCTCTCGTGTTGGAGGACGGTCTGAACCGGCATTGTTACCGTTGTTGCCACTGCCAGCATTCCACCAGCCCATTCGCCACAGACCGTTCAACGCTGTCTGTACACCGCCGCTGACTCTGCGCTCACCGGTCAAGGCCGTGGGATTGGCAGGGGAATCGGTGTTGCCGCTGAAACTTCCGCTCAGGCTTCGGCGGCTGCCGCGTCGTGCATGGAAGCCGGGAAACCCTGTAGTCTTCCGCCGGCGCCGGAATGACTTGCGGTAGGCTGCAAATGCTTCTTCGTCTGCATCGTCGCCTGTTACTACTGCGTCAGATGAACCCGGGTTGGTGCTCCGCAGTAATGACGGCGACCCGCTGCTGGCCCCTCTACGGGCGGCCGAAAATGGCGACAGGGGCGAATGCGACGTTGCTGTGGGCGTATGCGGCGGCTGTTCGCTGATTAGGACAGGGAGGGTGCTGCTGCGATGGCGTCTCATCATGCCCGACCCGCCGGATCCAGGCCTCCGTTCACTTTGATCTTCAAGCTCGTCCCATATCTCGGCCCGTTCGGTCCTGGTCCAGCGCGTCGGTGTATGTGGTGCAGTAGGTGTGCTTGGATTGGTCGTACCGGCGCCACCGCCAAGGCCAAATATTCCGCCTGCTGCTTGCCTCCGGCCCAACTTTGGTGATGTAGGATGTGTCACAGGTGGCTCGTCTGGCCGAGCAGGCGAGTCGCCGTTTTCGAGACCGTTGCCGAATCCAAACGTCTGGTAGGACGAAACATACTTGGACTTGCCCAGCAGGCTCCGCCGTTCGCCATTGCCGTTGCTTTCGAGATTTCTTTCCTCGATGTCGCCGTCGACTGCCGCCATATCGCGGCCAAGAAGAAGTGTCTCCTCATCCTCTTCGCCTTCGGTATCCTCGACAAGGCCGAGGCCAGGCGCCAGCGAGGACTGGCCCACTGCTGGCGGGTGTTGTTCGTCGCTGAGGCGCCACGATAGGGCGAGCACGCCCGACAAGAGAATGACGGTGCCGAGTGAGATGAGGCACGCGCGGAGGGGGCCAATCATGTCCGTTTGCCGGAAGTAGATCAGGCCGTCTAAGATGGCAATAATGTTGTATATGCAAAACACGAGCGGGTACAGAACTGACGTCGAGACCAGCTTGAGCCCGCGATGTAGGTAGTATAGCTGTGTCAGTGCCAGTGTGATGAGCGCGAGCACCAGTGCCCACGCCTGCCAGTGGCGGAACTGGTTGTTGCCGTCGGTGATCGTGCGGACAACCAGCTCGACCGCCGACTTGGCCACCAGCAGCGAGTGCGCCGACAGGATGCCGCTGATGCAGCCGTAAGCGAGGCCTCTCGCAAGACGGAACTTAGACGTCTGCGCAAGTGACGTAAAGAGCAGGTTGCTGGCGACCTCGACCGATATGGCAATCGCCAGGACAATCACTGTCTGTAAAGACATCCATGCAACAAAGGCTGGTCGTACAAGCAGTTCAAGCAGCTCGTCGAGGTCGTGCGCGGGGGCGGGTATTGCGCCAAAGATGGCAATGAGGACGGCGCCGGAGCACACGAGGAGCGTGCCATAGAGTGACCAGCGTGTAAAGGGTTCGCCGAGAATGAGAGTGGCGCAGATGGAGTTGAAGACGAGGCCAGAGGCCTGAAGGGTAGAGAGAACGGGGAGCGGGAGAGTGGATATTTGGATCGAGCTGCCGAGCAGGTTGGCCACGATGAACATGGCCATGCCGAGCTGCCATCTTCGTCGGCGGTGTGGTGGCCTACGTGCAATATGTGGGTCCTTCTCGTCTTCGAGGATGTGTGATTTTCGTTGGAGGGTGAGGCCGAGGCTCTGGACGCTCGTGGACATGACGCCGACCACGATTCCTAGCTGGGAAGAATTAGTAGGAGAAGGAGAGGTAGAAAGAAAGGAACGTTGAACGTCAAAGGCCCTAACATACCGCTATGCTCCCGCCAGGGGAGAGGCCGCCGAGAGAACCCATTGCGCCAGCGTCCAGTGCGCAACAAGCATCCGGCGCAGGGAGGCCGCGGCGCACGTCCGAGATGTTATCGCCAGACGGGCATAGAAAGTCGATGTGTTTTGGGGAGAACGAGAGGGTGAGGGAGGAGTAAAAGACCGCAAGATCGTGAGAAGCGGTCTGTCGAAGGGAGAAGGAGGGAAGTCACTCTGCCGTCTTTTGTCGTCGAAACACGCCTGTGAAAAAAAGACGGCTGGGAGAATCTGGGGTCGGGCTGGCTCTAGATTGTTGTTGTTATTGTTTGTCGGCCTGGCCTGCTTTTACCCGCTGAAGAGGTGAAGCAATGCCGACAAACAAAGCAAGAGAACAAGAGACAAAAGGTCACTTGGCGGTGCGCGGCTTCTCCCGTCCGGGGCACTGGGTCAGCTGCAGCAACAGGCCGCAGGGGTGGTCGATTGTCCGAGGAGCAAAAGAGGACGCGCGATGCGTTTGAGCGTCAGACGTCGTGAGACCTAGGAGCGAGAGAGAGGAAGCTGGCGGTCGAGACGAGTGTCCAGACAACTTTTCGATTGCGGCCTCACGTCGGTGCAGCGTGGTTGTTTTTGGAGTCTGCAATAAGGTAAGTTTCAGGGCGGAGAGACTGCAAGAGGCACAGTTTACGTCGTAGTCCTGCCGGTTCGTTGAGAGTTGGGGGCCCTGTTGGGGGAAAGCGGTGACGTTAGTTCGCTCGTCGTTTGTCGATAGATCGCGGTCGAGTCGTTTTTAGTTGAGTTGGCGGCGCGCTTGGAGAAATTAGGAGACGTTGACGAAGAACCGAAACAAAAGTAGAAGAAGGAGCGTGCAAAAGAAAAGCAAGCAAGAGCGGGCGTCTTTTGTGATTGATGGACGAGGAAAGATCGACTGGAATGCACAGTAGTATGTGTAGGACGCAGGCCGGATTGGCAGGCACGGGTAGTGAAAGTGGGCACCACCGAAAGCACCTACAAGCAGGAAGCAGGTGCGAATGTGCGAGGCTGATGGTCTTGTGGCTGAAAGCGGAAAGGGCGAACGAGGGACAGAGAGTCATGCGAAACCATAACTTTTGCAATTCTGCAAGAAGTCCACCAAAAAGGGAACAAAAACAAAGCCAGGGAGGAAAGAGCCTGAAGAACCGTTTGTGTGGAAAGGGACCTGAGACAAACAAATATGCTCGCAGTCGATGATGTGGACGAACAGGCGGTGGAAGACAAGAGCATATGCGAAAGCTGAGACGACACTTTGGCGCAGACGAAACACTGGGCTCTCGCTGGCTTGTGGAGCGTGAACTGGCCTTCTGGCCTTGTGGCCTCGGAATAAGGAGAGTTGACGTCTGCTATTTTGCGTGTGAAAGGCGGTTCTTAGTAGTGGACCCGCTCGAACAGGCAGGCACCGTTTCTCAACAATACGAGAAGGCGACATTAGACTGTGTGGGCCTGTGGCGCTGTATGGCTGGTGATGTATTGTCACGTGACTCAACTCTGTCATGTAGTTTCATTGGGTCATAGCTTGGCAGCTCCCCTGTAGCCGCAGCCTGGATCAACCAGCCAGTAGCTGTGGTTGGTGCTGCCAGGCGATCGCTTTCTAGCGGGGAGGCTCGACATCCAGCACAGCGCCATTTGATAACGAGTTCAGACAAAGCCGAGCCAACCTCTTCTACCATCACCACGATCACCTCCACCACGACCCGATTGATTGCCGACCTGCTTTCAACCATTGCTTTAAAACAATCCAAGAGAACCGTACCCTTGTTCTCCAGCAAACGACCTAACAAGCTGCCATTATTGCGGCTTCTTTCGTCGACGACGCAGTCTCCCTCCGAAAAACCCGCATCAACCTCGAGCCTCACCCCGAACCACAGCCTTCACGATGTCGCAGATCCACGCTCTCTCCGATGACCAGGTATGTCCGAATAGTAGGCCAGCTCGGCTACCGCTGCAACCGGTCCCCCCCTGACCAAAGAGAGCCATCCGTATCTAACATTTTCCCCTTCTTTCCAGGTTGGTCAAGAGCTCCGCAAGATGACGGCGTTCATCAAGCAGGAGGCTACCGAAAAGGCCCACGAGATCCAGACAAAGGCCAACGAGGAGTTTGCCATTGAGAAGTCCAAGCTTGTCCGCCAGGAGACCGACGCCATCGACGCCACCTACGAAAAGAAGTTCAAGCAGGCAACCATGTCCCAGCAAATCACCCGCTCCACCGTCTCCAACAAGACCCGTCTGCAAGTCCTGACGGCGCGCCAGCAGTTGCTGGACGATCTGTTTGAGACTGCACGCAAGAAGCTGGCGTCGGAAGCCTCGTCTTCGCCTGCCAAGTACAAGGAGATCCTGACAAAGCTGGTGCTGGAGGGCGCCTACGCGATGAACGAGCCCAAGCTGCAGATCCGCGTACGCAAGGCCGACGCTGCGGCCGCCAAGGACGCGCTGGCAGCGGCCGCCAAGGAGTACAAGAAGGAGACGGGCGACGCCATTGAGCTGGCGCTGGACGACGAGGTGCTGCCCGCAGACAGTGCCGGCGGTGCCATTATTGTGGGCGGCAACGGCAAGATTACGATTGACAATACGCTGGAGGCGCGACTGGCCCTGGTCGAGCACAATGCGCTGCCGGCGGTGCGGGAGACGCTGTTTGGCAAGAACGTCAACCGCAAGTTCTTCGATTAGAGGGTGCTGTGTGTAGGTAGAGAGTGTGTGAGAGCGAGATTGCATATTCATCGTTTTTGGTTTTCTCTTCATACTATATTCGGCTTTTTCTTCGTCCCTTTTACTTTTCCTATTTTCCTATCTCATCTGTACTTCGCATACACTGTTCTTAACTGGCGGCCTAGACACCCGGAGAGGAAGACACAGGAATCGGTTCTTCTGCCTCCCTCTTATTTATTGGATCGAGATCGAATCTATATATTCACCATTCTCTTCATAATTTGCGACGGCGCTCTACAAATCCATCGAATCACTAAACTTTTTTTCGGAACGTGCATGTTTTACTTGCAACAACATCGGCTTTACTCTATCGATCTGCTGGTATATCATAAAGACAAAAAACCATAATCATTTCTTCCAAAACAAATCGCTTGCTAGTAATGCCCATAATAATGTTTGACAACCGTGCCTCCCTCCAACCCTCTGATTCCAAGATTACTGTACAACGTCAATCCTCATTAGGTCCTTACTTCTTACCCATCTTCTGCATAAAGAAGTTGCGGATATCCTGCTGTTTCTGCTGGAGACCTCTCGTATCGTCTTCTGCACCGGCACCTCCACCTATAGCTTTGCCTGTGCCAGGCCCATCAAAGATGCTCTTCCGGCCAGGTGGTCGTGTCCGCACGGAGTGTGTCAGCCGGATCTGCAGCCGCTCAAAGGCCGTCTTGCTGTCGAGTTGGGCAATGTGGCCACCGCCGGTTGACTCAATGCCGTTGGCAATCAGCTTGAGCCGCCGGACAAGGCTGTCGATATCAGCATCAAAGGCGCGGGCGGCAGCAGCCGTAGCCTCGTCTGTGTCCTTTTCCTCGTTCGTCTTGTCCTTGGCCTTCTTGTTGCCGGCGGCCTCCATGCGCTGGAGCAAGGCTTCGCGGCCGAGATCGTCCAGAAACACGCCGAGCATGTCCACGAGAGCGGACAGGTCGACAAAGTTTGTATCGGGAGTCAACACGAGGTCGTCGCGGACAGTGAGTCTGGCCAGGCCCTGGGTCTGCTGCAGTTGACGGCGAGGGTCCTGACGAGCCCGTTCCGGGTCACTGAAGAAAAGGGCAGACGCCAGCCGTCTACGCATATCGTGGCAGGCCGGTGTGTCCAAGGGCAAGCAGGACAAGACGTGCCACCGGAGAGACGGCTTCTGGACACTGTCGCAGAGAGACGACGCAGTATCGTGGCACTGGAAGGTGTGTTAGCAGATGTCATCAAATGGTTGGCAACAGGTAGGAAACGTACAAAGTCACTCCAGTCGGCTGGCGACACGCGCCCAACAAGCTTCCGCATGGCCTCTTGGTAGTCCTGCAGAATATCAGGCGTCTCCTCCACGACACGGTCGATACCCAGTCGCAAAAGAATCTTGACAGCACAAGACACGGTCTCCAAACTCAGGCAGTCGGCTAGTGCCGCCACCAGACTCAAAAGAGACCGCAGCGGCGACCAGTCACGGCCCGGGTACGGTTTGTGGATGGTTGGCACGAGCTCGAGCTTCGTGGACAGATCGATGCTCTCCCAGCGTGGGCCCAGCTTCTGGAACAGGTTCAGCAGGCGCTGGGCGTCGACGAAACGACGCACCTGCTCGGGACAGCAGCGCAAGACGGCGGTGTATTCAGTGCGGAGAGCTGGCAATGGGTCCATGCACGCCTCGTTCAAGATCCAGACAAAGAGGTCCTCTGGCAACCGCGATTCTTTGGCCGTTTGTTGGGATGCAGACTGGCTGCTGGCAACATTCCCAGCGTTCCCGCTGGCGCTCGCAAGCGCCTTGCGGACCACGCCAGTCATGAAGAACTCTTGCCGCATCGACGCATCTTTCAGGAAAGCCCACCGGCTGCCGTTTGCCGTCGCTCTTTGCGGGAACTGCTGGCGCTTGGCCGGCGACGGCACAAAATACTCTTTGAAAAAGTACCACGACTCTGAAACAGCCGCGACCTCGGTGCGGTCTAGGGCTTTGCGGAGACGTTCCCTGTTGAACGAGTCAAATGCACCGCCATTCTCGCCGGCATCGCCGCTAACGCTGCCGCCCGGTGTACCGCCAGCACTTGCTACTTTGCTGTCGAAAAGGCTGTCCAGTAACGGCGTGGCCCGTCCCGATCGCCCATCAGCGCCCGAAACCTGGCGCAGCAGCCGCGCTTTCTCCATATCCTCCTTCTCTTGCTTCTCCCGCCTCTCACTCTCGGCAATGATATCAGAAACGCGGCGCGTAGACGCATCCGTGGCATCTTCTTGCTTAGCATGCCGCAGTAGCGCCTTCATGTCAAACTTGTGCTTGGGTGGGTTGGCCTTGGCCTGCCAGCCGACGCGGGCAAGCTTAGCATGCCGCACGGGCAGCGGAGACGTGGGGACGGCCGCTGCTGCTGCCCGGCGTTTCGTGACGGATGGCGCTGACGAGCTGTCGTTGGGTGAAGATGACGGCCCTCTTGTTCCCGCCTTTTCGTTTGCCTGTGCTGCGGTCAAGCCGCGAAACGGCTCGCTAAACCGGACGGCATCCCGCAGTGACTCGGCACTGTCGCCACTGATGTCGCTGCCGCTGTCAAAGTCGCCGTCGTCCGAGTCCTGGATCTCCCGTGGCACGTCGTGTTTTGACGGTTCTGGGGATAGTGTTGGTTGTAGTTGTAGCTGTGGCTTCGCGTTCTCCTTGTCTTTTGCCTTTGCCTTTGCAGCAGCAGCTATTATGTGCGACTGTATCGGGGACGGAGGAAAGGAGTCGGGTGAGCTCGGTGCCGACTCGGGAGATATTGCTTTGGAGCCTTTCGAGCTGTGGGAGGGTGTCGAGGAGGATGCTGTCGGGGCAATGTGTATTGGCATCGGCGAGATGGGGAAGGCTGAAGGTGCACCTGTCGTCTTTCGCGGAGGCGAGAAGGGCAGGGTCACCTGTTGTGAAGGGGCCGGTAGTGCTGTACCGGCATGTTGCGAGGGTTGCGCCGGGGCGCTCGCTGGAGAAGCTGCCTTTGCATTCTTGTTCTGTGGCACTGCCGACCAGTAGCTTAACAATGATCCCTTGCCCGACATCTTGAGGGGTTCTCAGATGTAGCTGAAGCAGTCGATGTCGTTCAAGGTTCAGCTCCTGCTTGATGCAGGTGGCCGCGATCGGGTTGTCGATGCTGCGTTGTGCGCGAGGTGCGGCCCGGCTAGATCAGTAGTGAAGACACGGTCGTGTTCATACTTGTCGGGCAGTCGGTGCTCGTTCTCAAGTGTGTGGTTTGATTGGTAAGTGAGATGAAGTCAAGGAGGATCTTGTGATGGCAAGAGGTCAGGTATGTCGAAAGGAGGTGATGTTGGTTGCTATGGCAGGAGCGAATGGATGCGCTCAAGTCGACAGCCGCGTCTTCCTTTGCCGCTTGATGTGGTTAATTTTTGGCCGGGCCCTCTCAATTTTGTCGCGCCCAGTCGCCTAGGAGCGCGTTTTCTGGCGCACTGACTAATTAACGCCCAGGCGGGGTGGTCCGCTGTAAGTCACTTCACTACCAAATTTAGTGCGCTAAGAGACATCACCAGCCTGGTATCGAAAAGTCAATGTCGACTACCCTCCGACAAAATTACTTACATCCGAACTATGTGATGTAGTCGGCACCGTGGCCTCAGGCTTCGTATTCAAGGTATGTTTAGACTAAAACTAAGCCAGTCTTTCGGTTGATGTTTTGAAATATTTCCGCGTGATAGCGCGTGACCACGTGGTTGTCAATGTCAACTTGAGATAAAAACTCAATCAGACTTCACTTCATTCTATGATCATATATCAGTCTCCATGTATGTCATATTGCCTTCTTGATCTTTATCTGGTTTTTGAGATACTATGTTTACTACTTGGATTTGGTCTGGCGGTGTTGTGTGCTTTATTATCTCCTAACATATTTTCAACTTTTATTTATCAATATGAATAAAAATCACTATAAATCCATATAACTCTTGATAATAAAACAGATTTTCGAAGATTTTTTTTAGGAAAAAAACCGCCCAACCAGAAAAGAAAGGGTAAAGTTATATATAAAGATATCGATGACAAAGAAATCAATACTACCAGTTCGAAATGTTTCATCAATACGGACATTAGATGCTATCTCTAAAATCGGCTCTGGTCAAGAAGATGTTTCGGGTCAGGATGATCGACAGGCAAAGAAGTCTCAACCAGAGAAGACATATAAGATATGCGGCTTACCTTAACCGAGACTCTGGGCTAGATCCCACGAGGTTCTGTTACCAATGTGAAATTTCTTTTCCTCTGGAGGCAGTGCTCCAAGTGGTGATGCTTTGCCACGAAACACAGCCTGCCGGTGATGAGGTATCATGTTCGACGACACAACGTACCTAGATCGGCACGACAGCGTTGTCAAACCGTGAGCCACAAAGGAACTGAAATTTGAAGGGTATTTTGGGTATCGTGGTGCCTGATGTGGATATAATAAGCAATACGGTGTACGAAGCGCGTGGAGCCTCTAGTTGAACAACTTTTACCGGCATCAAAAAATTATACGATCGGTACGAAAGATAGTGGGCGATCATTGACATTACATCTTGGCGGTTCACACAATTTTTTATAAATAGTTGATGTCTGCCTTGCTGCCTGTGGTATCAGTCCAAATGTAGAAAAAATACGGAGTACACGATGTAAACATGCAGAGAGAGGAAACCGGATGTAAATAAATTCATCCGCCACCGGTTCATGAAACAACAACGTCACTTGGAAAAGGACGCAGCCTATTATTTTGTGCCAGATTTTAGGGTTATGAGAAGTGACAAGCAATTACACGTGCGATATGATCGTCTCATATTTGCATAATGAATGGCGTTCTAGATGTTGCTTGGGCTAGACATTCTCTTCTTTACTCTCCAACATGCACACGTATTGCATTATTTAGTCTCCTATCATATAGAGCATCTTATCGAGTGTGTGTATATTACGTGTTCTTCCCCTCTCATATAAGCGGTGCCTGAACCGAGTTTTGCCAACATGATCGTCTTATGGAACTGATATAGTGTGTACAGGAGAAGGCAATACAGCCTGCAGGGCCGGGATGAACAAGAAAGAAGAGCCGGGAACGGTACAGGAAGAGATTGCTGCGCGAAATGCGCTTTACTGCGTGCACGTTAAAAGAAAAGAGTACGACCACAAAAACAGGGAACGGAACGCATAAAAAAGGAAAATTGAATAGAAGGAAATAATCAACGATGGAAGCCAACGGGCTGGTGCTGAGGAAACATGGTCAGCCCCAGGACCACGAGGCGTCGAACGATGCGTATGCACCAGGCTTTGGACAACGGCTATTGTGTGGGGAGCCCTGCCTTTGTGAACATGACTTCGTTCATATTCACCAATGACAAATTTGAATTGGCATGGCTCGCATTATTCATCTACTTTTTATCTTGTACGCTGTACGGGTGTAAGACGGCGAAATCATATGCGTAAACTTTAAAGCAGTTGGGCAGGGCACGGAGTATATTGTATTACGGTTCTGGGCTTCAACCAGGCGTCTTTTTGCGCTTCATGTCTCCTTTGTCTCTTGTTTCTTTTCTGCGTCTCCTGTGTTCCTGTTTTTCTTTTGTCGTGGCACAGACAAAACTACGAGTGAGTGCTTGCATACTCGCACAGATTCTTAAAGGCCGGCCGGCACAGTGACACACGGACTCTTTTTGCGTCCCTGACAAAAGACAACTGTTTGAGGTCGTGTTGCAGAAACATGTTCCATGCCAAGCCTTGGGATGTTTTGCGGTCTGCTCGCTCCTCTCCGTTCTCGCCGTTCTATGGCTGTGGCGTACATGGCAGTCTATGGAAGATCTCACAAAATAAGTCAATGTACCTATCCTACAAAGACATGAGCACATTGTCCTGCCCCGAATGCACACAATTAGTCTCTTGTGTGACCGCCAACCGTAAAGTGGTGTTGCACAGACAAAGCAGGTGGCCGTTTAGGATATATTGGGTTAACGGGGATGGCCCTTTACGCTGGAAGCACCTTGTTCTAGTAAGTAGGACCCAGCGACGTCAACTCGACCTGACAAGGGGTTCATGCTTATTTTGAGGATGACAGCCCAGAGTTCATCTTACCTTTCAGCCTAGCAGCTGCGGCGTACGGCTGTATATGACATGTGCAAAGTAGATTACGATGTCTTCATATACGAAGCCTACTTCAGTACTTTAGTAGTCGTCTGCACATCATCTGCACAAAGAACGTGGGGCTCTATCACGGACTCTCGGACTGTTCCGGGCGCTGTGAAGGCCCGCATTGGCGGAGTCTGGCCCCTGAAAGAAAATGGAAGGAAAAAGTGAAAAGAGATGGACGCCCGGCGCCTCTGTCACTGGCGTACGCTCTGTGGATGTCTCTGGTGCATATTGTAGACAAATTCAAAGTAGACCAACGAGACCAATATGCATGTCTCTTAAACGCTCAAAACGTATACCAAATGGACAGATGTAGCTTACTTACGAGTACAACTAGATGCTCCCGCACGGCCTCCACAAACTTGACAAGCTGCAGGAACTTAGGGGGCTTTGACTAGCCAAAAACGAAAATAAGAATATTGGAATATTGGCAATAGAGCTGTTCTTGGCCGCAATTACGGCTTGCGGGCTGCTTCGACTGTCCACCGGTGCGAATCCGTGAGAGGGAGCTGAGTGAATAAGGGAAGAAGTAATTACTTCTTACGTCGTATATTGAATTTGCACACAACAAACGGACTCCGTGCCACCCGATGTTCTTAACCCCGTGGTTTCGTCGAGAAGGGACGAAAGGGTATGGGCGCGTGGGCTCGTGGGTTCTTTGGGTTCTTCGGTTTAAGATGAGGGTTGTGGACAAGATAGGAAAGTCGTCTGAAGAACCCCCGACTTTTGATGCCAAAGAAACTCACAGAATCGCAGAAGGATCGAAAATCCGGAGACATCTTACCAACCAAGAACGGAAAGACCACGATACCAAATGGTAAAGCAAAACGGAGAACGGGGCTAGAGAGGAAGAAAAAATGCCCCCGTTGCTCCTTCCTTACCCCTGAAACGGGTCGTTCGCTCTTGCTGCGACCCAGACGCGCCGCGTGCACGTCCTCTCGCACGCGCCAACTGCGCTCGATGTATCGCTCCCAAACACGGTAGAGCCCCCCTTTTTTCTGTCTAAGCTGTCCAGTTGTTTTTGAAAGTGTTTTCTGGCATTCGGGAAGCCTGAAGCCTCGCTTCTTTGGGGAAAGAGGAAAAAAGGGCAAGAGCAAGAATAGCTCTTGCCTTGCCCAGAAAATCCGATGTCTCTCGTCTTTCTCGGCACGCTTGGCCCTTTCGTTTATTAACGAACCCCTGGGAAAGATGCCCTCTCCCTTTACCCCCCCAAAATCAAAAGGGGTTGTATGTCGTACTCCGTAGTTGTCTTGGAATCTGCGAGCGAGCTCTCAGGGTCGTCGACCCGTTTTCTAACCCGTTCTGAACATAAGAGAGCTCTCTCTGTCTGAGAGTCTGAGGGTTTCTCTTCTCTGGTCGCCCGAACCTCCGTAGTCATTCTTGTGTCTGAGAATGGATTCGCCGAGGGATGTGCGAGCTTCGGCGCATCGTGGAATTCCGTTGTTGGCATGTCCCCGTATGCTCCTTCCTTCACTTCAATGGTCAATGGACTGCCCTACATACTCCTTCGCATGCCCCCTGCTTCTTTCCTCATCTGTACTCCGTAGTTTTGAAGCTGTTTCGTTCTTTCCTTTTTCTCCGTTCCTGCTCCCGGGCCCCTGTTTATTCAAGACTGAGCAGAGCATATCGTCTGTCGTCCTTGCCTTCTTTTGCTCCAGCTTACATTGCTGAAGCTCTTTAAGCTCACATCGCAGCAATTTGCTTACTTAACACAAAGAAAGCGCAATCTGCAATCCTGCCAATGGGATGGCGACGGAGGCACGATGAACGAGAACAAGGCTCCTTCTTTCGACGTCTTGCCCTGGTAAAAAAACCAGATCCCCCTGCAAGCTTACAACATTACGGACCAATACACCGTCCGTTGGATTTCAAGATTCAATGCCCTGTTCTACAAACTGCGCCGACGGCGTGCGCGTCCGATTCTGTGGGTTTTTGGCACAGGCCAGTTTTACAGCCAAAAATAGGAAGGTGGAAATAGGAATACGGAGCTCAAAAGTAAATAATTACGCATGTTGTTGCATGTGGGCGTGGAGGAAACATGGGTTGTGCCTTCTTTCTTCTGGATTTCTTCCAATTTGTCACACAGCTGAGGGGACGTTAGCATGAAATGGTTCCTTTGGTGGCTCTCTGGTGGCTACCATTAAAACCGGACGGACGAGTAACAAGGCAGGAGCGACGTCTGCAGGACGCACTTGCAGGGCGCAATATATCTCACAGGTCTTGTCACGACTCACGACCTTCTACAATTATTAGTACAGACATGTCAACGGTTACGGCCAGATACGAGTAGTCTAGCGCCGGCGAAGATTGAGCGGAGAAGAGACCATAAAAAGTCCCACCCGAACCCAGGCCAATCCACGTATAACGGTTGTAGAAGCGATTTCCGAGCGGCGGAGCGTATTACGGACACTTTGGATTTCCCGGGACCATTTTGGCTTCTGCGAGACTGACCGTCCGGATTGTCAACTGCCAGGACGGCACAAAGCGAAGTTTCAGCGCACTTCCAGGGTTTGCTAGGCATCACCTTTCCTATTTCTGGTAATCCTGGCCAACGGACAACAGCGCAATGCACTGGACTCCAAATACTGAATACGGAGTACAAAGCAGCTTGTCAGGGGCTGCGCACTTTTTATCTTCTCTGACCTGTGGACTGCGCAAAGCGCACCTGCCCTGTTTGTTGGTTGGCTGGTGTGACTACCTTGATTGCCGTATGCATATCATTTGGAAACCGAGTAAGATGCATCGTATCTGCCTCGCTCATTCCCGTTCAGCAATTCGGGGCATCATCTTGGATCACCTTGCAGGTAAATGACGACCTTTCTCGGACACACCTTCCCTCCAGCCTCCATTCAGCGTGGCCAGCGCATCGTGTCTCTCTTTTCATCGCCAATTGCGACTTCCAAATCAGACAGTTTCTTGCTGTCCTTCCTCCGTCAGCGAGGCTGAGCTTGCACCAAAGTGGCTGCTTACCAACTGCATGTACATGTACTGCCCGGTCCTACATCCTTAACTCCGTTAGTATTTTTGCGGTAGGCCGTTGCCTTTGGTACCTCGGGGTACTGCACATCGCCTCGCACTTCTTTTTCCTTAGTCCCTGAGCCGCCTTAAATCTGGCCCCCCTTCGCGCCTTCGGTTTTGTTTTATGCTTTTCTGGCACCGCTCCGTCTGTTCCTTCCCTCTGGGCTCCCTGGTGGAAACACACCTAGAACCGCATTAGACGGCCATCAATGATCAATGTCCACTACCTGGCCACCACTTGCCTGCACATATGCACAATTCGCTCCATCTTTTTCTGCCGCCCCGGGCCATCCGATATTAGCAAATTAGTCTCGAAAACCAAACCCAGCAATTCCCGCCTGGTTTCCCCTCGCCTCGGTCTCTCCTGCTCCCAATCTCACTCTCATTGTCACTGTTGTTTCGCCCGTGCTCTTGCTGTTTCCAGAGGTCTTTGTCGCCTTCGCTTCGTATTTTGTGCTAATTTTTTTTGTTTCTTTCTCGGGGCGCCCTTTCCCAGTCTATTTGGTCTCGCCTTTGGCTTCATTTCCCCTGTTTTCGTTCTTTTCGCCTCGCCTTTCTCCCTTATAACCGTTTTGCAAGCTCCGTACATACTTCGTACTATATAACAAATCAAACGCCTGTGTCTGGCTCTCCCTCGCTCACAGAGCGAGCCTATTCCTCTCAGCGTCTCATACTGGGTCCCCATTCCTTTTTTTCTTCAGGCTCCACTTTTCCCTGCTTAGCCTTGGCGCCCTATTTCGTGTCCATTCTTTTCCCTCCCGTCTCCCCCTAAAACACGACGGCCTGAACACTTCCCTGTTGGCTGTCCTGAACTCGAAAACAGAACAGCAACTCTCACCAAAAAAAGGCGTTCATCCCCGAGCGGCCGACCACAACATTCCCCCCTCCCGACCGCGTTCTGTCTTTTTGGATCCGTTTACTCTCGTTTTTTGCATTTTCTTTCAGACGACGACAGACGCTGGCGACATCCTTTCGTTCTGTTTTGCACCCTTTTCTCTCCTTTGACGCCCTCTACGCCTCCCCTATCTCGCCGACTCGAGAGAAAGCTGGCCATAATCTCACTCCTCGACGCTGCGGTTTGAGATTCCCAATCGACGACTCTTTCTTTTTCCCGCCCCCTTTTTTATCCAACGACGATTTCATCGAATCGGCACCCCATCTTCGGCGTCGTGCGATTCGATCTCTTCGGATTGTATTCTATGCTGTAATTCGGAGCGCGCAGCATCGATTTCCACCCGCTTTTTAGTCGGAGTCGGGGCAGACGAGCAAAAAGGTCACCCGAAACGGGACGCGGCCAAACCGAAACCCAGCCTCTGGCTCGACGAACAACACCCGCCCCGAATACCGCATACGAACAACCCCGACGCGAAGGAGACGAACGCCTTCGTCTCTAGGATATGCCCCGAGTGGCAGCATCTTTTTGACTCGCATCCCTAATTCCCTCTTCTTCCGCCATCCCGTCTTTTTCCACAACTGCCCAGCATGATGCAAGAAACAGACAACCCGGTGGACGTCCCCGGGCAACAACAACAACAACAACAACATTATGGCGACCATGACATAGAAGTGCAGGGCAATGGCCACGGCCACGGCGACCATCTCGATCCTGGCCACGATTCCGGAGAAGCCGGCCCCAGCAGGCATAGCCACGGCATCACCATTGCAGAGAACCTGCCACACCCCAACTCGCCGCCCTCGACAAAACGACAAGGCGGCGCGACCGCGACCGCCAAGACAAAACGGTCACGCTGGGCAACTCGTAAGATGACTGTCAAGAGCAGTAACAAGAAACGTTTGTCGCTCATCGGCCGCCACGGCAAGGCCCTGAACATGGAAAAGAAGCGCGCGTCAACCGGCTCCGAGTCGCTCCGCCAGGGCGGCGGGGACGAGCAGCCCAATGGCGATGCCGCTGCCGCAGAAGAAGAAGAGTACGATGGCCCCGGCCCACGTACGCTTTATTTCAACCTGCCATTACCGGACGAGCAAAAAGACGAGAACGGCGCACCCAAGCAGACGTACTCGCGCAACAAGATTCGGACTGCCAAGTACACACCGTTGTCTTTTATCCCCAAGAACTTGTACTTTCAGTTCCAGAACATTGCGAACATCTTCTTCTTGTTTATGGTTATTCTTGCTGTATGTTTTTCACCCCTTCTGCAGATTCCCGGCTGTCCCGGCCGTCCGTATTCTGTCTTCTTTCTTTTGTCTTTAGTCTTTTTCTGTAAATGCTAACAAATACAGTTCTTCTCCATTTTCGGTGTCGAGAATCCCGGCCTGAACTCCGTTCCTCTTATCGCAATTATTGTCATTACCGCCATCCGTGACGCCATCGAAGATGTCCGTCGTACGCGCTCGGACAAGGCTCTGAACAACTCCCCCGTCTACCGTCTCCTGGACTGGAACAACGTCAACGTCATCCAGGATAACGTGTCTGCTTGGCGCAAGGTCAAGAAGGCTACCAGCCGCTTCTTCTCCACGCTCTGGCACCTCATCGAGCGTATCTGGAAGAAGGAAGACAAGTCCAAGAAGAAGGCCCAGTACGACGCCAATGGTTACGACCCTCGCGTCTCCATCGAGACCCGCCACACCCGCCGCGAATCCATGCTGTCTCCCTACAGCGACCGCAACTCGTTCCATTCTGCTCACGAGGACATTCAGATGACTCCGGTTCCCTCGCCTTCGCCCCGCCACCCGCCTCCTCAGATGCAGGACATGCTCACCGTCGCCCAGGACAACAAGACGCGCCCCACGTCCGCGTTTTCTTTCAACCCAGCTGGCGAGAGCGGCGAGTTCAACATCCTCAAGGCCAAGACCGATCTCATCAACCACAGTATTGTGCCTGAGGGAAAGGCTCGTTTCCACCGCGGTGCCTGGAAGGACCTGCAAGTTGGCGACTTTGTTCGTATCTATAACGACGATGAACTGCCTGCCGATGTCGTCGTGCTCGCCACCTCTGACCCCGACGGTGGCTGCTACATTGAGACGAAGAACTTGGACGGTGAGACCAACCTCAAGTTCCGCCAGTCTCTCCGCTGTGGCCGTTCCCTGAAGCACGCACGCGATTGCGAGCGCGCCCAGTTCTATGTCGAGAGCGAGCCCCCGCAGTCCAACCTGTACAAATACAACGGTGCCATTCGCTGGCAGCAGTCTTTCGAGGAGGACCCGACTGGTGCTGTGCACGACATGTCCGAGCCTATTACTATTGACAACCTGCTGCTGCGTGGTTGCAACCTCCGCAACACCGAGTGGGCTCTGGGCATTGTCCTCTTCACGGGCCACGACACGAAGATCATGATGAACGCGGGCGACACTCCTAGCAAGCGTCCTCGCATTGCTCGTGAGCTGAACTTCAATGTCTTCTGCAACTTTGGTGTCCTCTTCATCATGTGTCTGATTGCTGCCATCGTCAACGGCGTTTCGTGGGCCAAGACCGACGCCTCGCTTGCCTTTATCGACATAGGGGGTCCGTACGGTGGTACGCCTCCTCTTGCTGGTTTCGTCACCTTCTGGGCTGCTGTTATTCTTTTCCAGAACTTGGTGCCCATTTCTCTTTATATCACGGTTGAGATCATTCGCACCTTGCAGGCTATCTTTATCTACAGCGACGTCGAAATGTACTACGAAAAGACCGATCAGCCCTGTATCCCCAAGTCGTGGAACATTTCCGACGATGTTGGCCAGATCGAGTACATTTTCTCTGACAAGACCGGTACCCTGACCCAGAACGTCATGGAGTTCAAGAAGGCCACCATCAACGGCCAGCCGTACGGTGAGGCTTACACCGAGGCGCAGGCTGGTATGCAGAAGCGCATGGGCATAGACGTCGTCAAGGAGGCCGAGCGTGCCAATGCCGAGATTGCCGTCGCGAAGGAGAAGGCTCTGGCCGGTCTCCGCCAGATCAGCGACAACCCGTACCTCCACGACGAGGACCTCACGTTCATTGCCCCCGACTTTGTCGACGACCTGTCTGGTCTCCATGGCCCCGAGCAGCAGCAGGCCAATGAGAACTTTATGCTCAGCCTTGCTCTGTGCCACACTGTCCTGTCTGAGAAGATCCCTGGCGACCCGCCTCGCCTCATTTTCAAGGCCCAGTCTCCCGACGAGGCAGCCCTTGTCGCCACTGCCCGCGATATGGGCTTCACTGCGCTTGGCAACACCGACGACGGCATCCGCCTGAACGTCATGGGTGTCGAGCGTCACTACCCCGTCCTGACCACTATCGAGTTCAACTCGACTCGGAAGCGCATGAGTGCCATTGTGCGCATGCCCGACAACAAGATCGTGCTCATCTGCAAGGGCGCCGACTCGATCATCTACTCCCGCCTCAAGCGTGGTGAGCAGGCCGAGCTGCGCCAGACCACTGCCGAGCACCTCGAAATGTTCGCGCGCGAGGGTCTGCGTACGCTGTGTATCGCCCAGCGTATCCTGACCGAGGACGAGTACTACTCGTGGCGCAAGATCCACGATGCCGCCGCTACGGCCGTGGACAACCGCGAGGAGAAGATGGAGGCTGCGGCCGAGCTCATCGAGCAGGACCTTACTCTGCTTGGTGGTACCGCCATCGAAGATCGTCTCCAGGACGGTGTTCCCGACACCATTGCTTTGCTGGCCGAGGCCGGTATCAAGCTGTGGGTGTTGACTGGCGACAAGGTGGAGACCGCCATCAACATTGGTTTCTCGTGCAACCTGCTGAACAACGATATGGAACTTATGCATCTGCGGGTGGATGAGGACGAGTCTGGCAACACGCCCGAAGACGACTATATGGAGCGCATCGAGGCCCAGCTGGACAAGGGGCTGCAGGCGTTTGGCCTGACGGGCGACGACGAGGATCTCAAGGCCGCGCGTGCCAGCCACGAGCCGCCTGCACCCACGCACGCAGTCGTTATCGACGGCTTCACGCTGCGGTACGCTCTGAGCGACGAGCTCAGCCAAAAGTTCTTGCTGCTGTGCAAGCAGTGCAAGTCCGTTCTGTGCTGCCGTGTCAGCCCTGCGCAAAAGGCCGCCGTCTGCGCCCTGGTCAAGAACGGCCTGGACGTCATGACTCTCTCTATCGGTGACGGTGCCAACGATGTCGCCATGATTCAGGAGGCCGATGTTGGTGTCGGTATTGCTGGTCTGGAGGGCCGGCAGGCTGCCATGTCTTCGGATTACGCGATTGGTCAGTTCCGCTTCTTGAAGCGTCTTGTGCTGGTGCACGGCCGCTGGTCGTACCGCCGCATGGGCGAGTCCATCGCCAACTTCTTCTACAAGAACATCATCTGGGTGTTTGCGATCTACTGGTTCCAGATTTTCTGCAACTTCGACATGACCTACATTTTCGACTACACGTACATTCTGATGTTCAACTTGTTCTTCACCTCGGTGCCGGTCATCCTCATGGGTGTCCTGGACCAGGACGTCCCCGACACGGTCTCGCTTGCCGTCCCGCAGCTGTACCGCCGCGGTATTGAGCGCCTGGAGTGGACGCAGAAGAAGTTCTGGTATGCGCATTTTTGTTTTTTGTCCACTTTCTTTTCTGGTAGGATCTCCTGCCTCCCGTTGCTCGTTTGCTAACCACATGGCTTTTTTCTCTGTTTTAGGTTGTACATGATTGATGCCTTCTACCAGTCTGTCCTCTGTTTCTTCATTCCGTACCTGACCATGGTCCGCACGCCCTTTGCCACGTTCAACGGCCTGGACGTGGCCGACCGTCTCGCTCTGGGTGCCTACATTGCTCACCCGACGGTGCTGACGATCAACCTGTACATGCTCATCAACACGTACCGGTGGGACTGGCTGATGGTGCTTGTTGTCGTCCTGAGTTTCATGTTCGTCTTCTTCTGGACCGGCGTCTACACGTCGACGACGTACTCTCAGTTCTTCTACGGCACTGCCCCGGCCATCTACGGCCAGGCCAGCTTCTGGGCGGTGTACTTTATCACGCCCGTGTTGTGCATCCTCCCGCGCTACGGCATCAAGGCGCTGCAGAAGGTGTACTTCCCGTACGATGTGGACATTGTCCGCGAGCAGGTGCAGCAGGGCAAGTTCAAGGGCTACGACAAGGAGGGCCAGCTGATCAACACCAATGTCAACCAGGACGACGTCGAGAAGCTGGTGGACGGCACCAACTCGGCGGGCGGCTCGTCCTCGGAAGGATCCCGCAAGGGCAAGAGGCACAACTCGCAACATATGCAGTTTGCCAGTGTCGACGAAGACCGGCGGCCGATCTACCCGCCGTCCGTTGCCACACACAATACTCGTACGCAAAACGGTAGTGATGGCACCAACTATAGTGGCGGCCATGGAGGCGGCCACAATCGCCAGTACTCTGTTGACGAAATGAACATAGGCATGGCAGTTACCTCGACCGACTACACTGCCACGGCGTCGGGCCGGGGCCGCCCATCAATTGACCGGGCCCGGCCGTCGTACGACCGTATGCGTGCGTCAATGGACCGCGTTCGGGCTAGCTACGAAGCCAGCAACGACTTTACAACGGCAGCGCGTCTGTCGCGGCTCGAGTCTTCGCACTCGGCCGGCCGCAATCTCGAGGGGGCGAGCGGTAACCAGAGCCACGACAATGCTGCGAGCCGTTTCATCCACGGGCGCCTTCGCGGCCTCTCGATCATTTCTAATAAGAATAAGGCCACATAAAGAGGTGTCAAGTGCCTTGTTTATGATGTGCTATCGTTGATGACCGGTATAAGAGCCCCTTTCCTCTCTTCCTCTCTCTCTCACACACATTGTCTCATTGTCTCATTGTCTTTTATGCGGCTACATATTTTCTCTTAATTTGTTTCGAGTGCGCGTTGTTTTTGTCTTTACACTCTGGCGTTGTATGAATAGATACTTCCTGGGCCTTTAAAATAGGAGCACTTTGGTGGTCTCTTGATGTCTTTTTTCATTATCTCATTTTCCTGTTTATTGCAGTCTCCTGTCTTTTATTGCCTTTTCTTTTTCTGTTTCTTCATTTTGTGTTGTTGTCTCCTTTGCATCTTACATAGCTGCACTTTGCATACCCCTTTTTCATTTTATCATTTATCATTTCTCAATTTGTCATACTGTTTACTTTTCATTGAGTCCGTCGTCTCTTTCATTGTTACTTTTTTGTTTATACCGCCTCTTGTGACATTACTGTTTTTTACTCACTCTCGACATAAAACTTTGGTCTACACATGCACAGTTTTTCATTGTTTTCTTTGCTTGTCTCTCACACCCATGCACATTCTCTCACTTTGCATACACTCGCAATCCCACAAGCCACATACACTCTCCTTTAGTTGAATGTGCTCATGCATTCATGATCTGCATGGTTTTTAATCTACGAAATCCCCGGGCGAGAAAGGGAAGAAGGAAGAAAGGCGTATTGTGGGCGTCGTGTTTTTGGAAAAAGAAGGAAGCAGAACAGACTCAAATTTACTTGTTTTTCACATGAAAGCCGCTCCCTGTGTGTCCTATCCCTTCCTTTTCTCGTGTGCGTCCTTGTGTCTTTGGTTTCATGTTTCATTTTCCTTGTTCTCATCTTCATATTGCAACGGCGTTTGTTGTGTTGTGCTTTTGTGCTTTTCTTGCTTTCCATTCAAAATTTGCTCTCTTTATGGCTACAAAAGGATGCATTCGAGTCTGTTATCCATGGAGTTGTCTTCTCTCTTGTATATAGCTGTTTCTTGGCCATAAAATGCAAGAACAGGCTTAATATGGACACTGTATGCAAGTTAGGGATAGACGACAAAGTTGAATAAAGGCCAAATCTACATAAATATGATGCCATACACGTGATATCTGTGGACTGTTATGTATATGGCCTCTTGGAAGAAAAGATCAAAATGGATTCGTAAATCAATCTACATGCATGCTCGTAGGGGGAGTGAGTAATATGTGCTCGCCCCGTTCTGCGTCTTTCTATATGACACAACTGATACCTCCAGAGGTTCTCCCAGGTTCTCCCAGCTCCCTGCCACCCTACGCCTTCCGTTGCCGCCGTTGCCGCTCCCACTCTGCCCGGTCCTCGTCGTCACTGCCGCTAAACTCGGCATTGTCGTCGTATGCTGCTGGCGGTGGAACTGGTGGCGCTGCCGACGACGGTATCGCCGGGGGTGCACCGGGGACGGGCGGCGGTGGTGGGGCGGACGACGGTTTGCCGGCTGGTGCAGAGCTGTCGACAAAATCGCCCGCGTTCAGCAAAGCATACTCGTGCTTCTGGATGAGCTGGCGCATTTCGGGGTAGCGGGGGTCGACGAGCTGGGTGGCGGTGAGGCCGGCCTTGTTCTTGATGCGCGGGTTGGAGCCGGCCTCGAGCATCATTTCGACGAGGGCCTGGGCAAAGGGCTGCTGGGCGGCGGGCTCGGCGTTTGACCAGCGGATGACGGTGTGGAGCGGGGTGTCGCGTTCGCGGCGGGAGATGGGGTCGCATTCGAAGCCGGGCTGGTCGAGGAGGGCGTCGATGATTTCGTCTGGCGAGACGTTAGCCCGAGTCTTTTGAGTTTTCGAGCGCAACGAGGAAACGAGAAAACGAGCAACGACAAGACACTCGAGCGAAGCGAGGACACAAACACAAAGCGAGCGCAGCGAGGACTAGAAGAACGTACAGTTTCCTTGGGAGGCGGCCTCGTGGTAGAGGTGGTTGCCGAGGACGGTGACGGTCTCGTTGAGGAGGCGGGCGGACTCGGTCTCGGAGCGGCCCTTGAGGACTTCGGCGAGGAGGTCGGTGTTGTTGCGGCGGCAGGCCTCGATGAGTTGCTCCTGCGCGGTGGCGCCCTGGTGCTGTTAGTCGGCGATCGTGGAAAGGTTATAAGATATAACATATCTCGAGGAGGGACGTACGTCATGCTCTTCGTCGGCCATGTTGGGTGAAGATGCTGGTGTAGTGGTGTAAATGGGAGGAGGGAAGTGTCGAGATTTGAAGTTTGACGTTGACGATCAAGGTGAGGTTGAACGACGTTAGGTCGGTTTGAATCTCGTATCGTTGTGGGATGGTCTTGGACGAAGTGCCGTACAAGTCAGATGCCAACGAAATGAGAAAGGCTGAATTGGGCGAAAGAGGCTCAGAGAGAAGGCTGTCCTTGTTTCAGGGCTGAGCGCTACTGAGTAGGGGTCGCAAGGATAGAAAGACACAATGGAAAGACACAAGACACAAGACATAAGCAACGTCGAGAAGGAACGAAGGAGAGCTTCTGGTGCGCCTTCTGCCGCGCGCGCCTTCCTGAGAGCAGGGCAGGAGGGGGAGGGGCAAAAAGGTGAGACTGGCGCAGTCGGTTTTAACGGCTCCCAATGGCAAAAAAAGGGGCCCAATCCCCCGAGGCAGGCGCTATTTATGGGATTATGGGGCGCCAGGGCCAGCCATTGCGCACTTGCCCCGGGTCCCTGGAAGGCTCAGCACAACCAACAGTCGTCACTGCAGAATTGATGTCTTGTTGTTTGTGCTATTTACGGAAGGCGCGGACGTACTCTCACAATTAGGCAGGAATGAATGGGCAACCCCTTTTACAATTTATCTGTCAAAGGAAAATAGTAATTTTACAATTGTTACCTTGATTATAGACACATGCTATTACCCTACGGAGCATGCTGCTTGCTTTTTTGTAGCCGCCCTTGAGTTGTCAACATCACGTCTGTGCTTCCACGATCTTGTCATGTCTTGTGCAATATGGGGAAGGAGTTTGAATTATGATAATGAAAAGTATGAAAGTAAACAGAAACTGTAACCTGGGACCATGAGGTCAACCCGCGCCAAAAAAAGAAAGACTGGAACAAATATTGACAGAAGAAATACAAAGATCCATCCCATCCCATCCCATCCCATAGCCACCATAGCCTATCCCATCCTGACCATGCCTTCCTTCTCCTGCCGTCTTCCCCTTCCGTTTTGTTCATTTGTTTTTGGCGACTAACAAACCCGTGACGATTGCCATCATGAAGTAAATCAATCAAATGCAGGCATAAAGGAGGGACTCCGCGCAGAAAGGGACAAACGAATGAGATAGACATATAACAAGAAACCAAAAAAAAAGCCCAGCATGCATAACAGGATTCAATCTGTGAAGAGACATGAAGAGAGTGGAATTAAAAGAAAGAAAAAGGATAAAAGGAGAAAAAGAAAGACCATGGCTCAGGCGGCGTCTAGCTAACACGCCGCCGCTTGACGGACGGATCTGGGCTGTTGCCCGTGCTCAGGTCTGTCCGCGGGATCTCTTCTGTCAAGGCCGGACTAGGAGACTTGCCAAAGAGGTCGTGCGCGGCGTCGTCTTCCCCGCTGGCGTTTTGATTGTTCACGTTGGCAGCGCCGGCAGCATTCGGGTCAATGGCAAAGTTAAAGTCATCGCCGGAGCCGCTACCGGCCGCACCGACACCTGGTGCTGCACCACCCGGCGCGGCAAAGTTGAAATCGTCGCCAAAGGCGTTTGAGTCGAGGTACTGTCCCAGGTCAAAGTACCCGGGGCTCTGCATGCCCGGGTTGTTGCTGCTGCCCGCCATAGACACGGCGTCCTCGTCGATGCCCGGGACGCGGCCCGATGGGCTGAGGGGCCCCAGCATTTGGGTCAGGTCGCTGATCTTGGCGTTCTGCTCGTCCTGCAGGCGTTGCAGGGCCTCGATTTCGGATTGCGTATTGGAGATGTCCTGGAGCGACGGCGGAATCACAGAATGCATGTTGCTCAGGATGGGCGACAACGATGTGTTGGGGTTTGCAGTTGCCCCGGAACCGCCCCCAGCACCGGCAGGAATCGTCACGGGCACCTGGGGCGACAGGGGCACGCCACCCGGGCCGGTCAACGGTGTATTCCGTGCCAGGTTGGCCGCCGATGGTTGTTGCTGACCGCCACCAGAATTGCCGCCCTGGCCGGACATGAGACCGATAACACGGTCACGCTGGTCTGTGCTCATGTTGGCCGGCGTGTTGGCGGCTGCTTCGAGCAGGTCAATCGCCGACCCCGATGCCGGGGTATTGGCATTGGTGTCGTTGATGATCCGCATCATGCCCTCCTGTGGGTTCGCCTGCAGCTCGTGCTGCAAGTAGTTGTTGTTGTTGCCATCGCTCGGCGAGTCAAACAGTTCCGTAACTGAACCCATAGCCGGTTGATGGCCAGCCTGGCCAACGCCTGCATGTCCACCGTAGCCTCCTGAGCCAAGGCCGACATGCTGCTGATTGGGCGACAAAACAGTCGACGACCGCGCGCTGCTCCCACGGCCACGGGCACCGCCCGCAGATGGCTGTGGTGTCGACGTTCCTGTTGTCGACGCACTTTGTGCCGGGATCGGGGGCAACAGCCGCTGCTGCCGTTTAGGCGGCGTGCTCAGATTCAGGTTCATGTTGTTCGACTGCGCCGCTGGCCGTCTCGGGTCGAAATCGTCCGACAGGTCCACCACACTACCTGTGGGCATCTGTCCGTTGGGCAGGATACTAGCCAGCATTTCCGTGACGTTCTGGACGCCGCCCTGCTCCTCGAGCGACTTGCGGAAGACATTGGCCAAGAAGTTGAGAATGGCGTTGATCGAGTTCTCGTGGCGCTCGTGCATGTTCTGGAAGAGGCGCGCCTGTTGCTGCAGCTGGGCATTGTCATACTGCAACCGCTGCATCACCTTCGATATTTGCTGCTGGCGCGTCTGCAGGGTGCTCAACTCGTCCTTGATGATCTGGAAGTCTTTCTTTTGCAGCGGTCCCAACTCGCCGCCGGCATGTCCGTTAGCATCGAGAACGGCACCGCTCGCTCCACTCCCCAAATTTCCGCTGCCTGCGCTGAGCATGCCGGCGTTGCCACCCATACCGACACTGGCCCCTCCGTAGCCACCGCGCCCTCCCTGCTGGCCGCCAATTCCCTGGAGTCCGCCGTGGTGCGCCATCACCGACGGCTCGTTGGTTGCCTCGGCATCTTCGTCGCTGTCACCGTCGCCGTCGTCCTTCTTGCCACGCTTCGCTTTGCTGCCGCTCTTGGGTTTGTTGATGAGCCACAACAGGTTCGGGTGGCCGCGTCGGAAGTAGGGGTTGTAGTACTCGCTGGGGCTCTTGTTCTTGCGCTCGCTCGCCTTCATCGAGTTGTCCGACAGGCCGACGCGCTTGTGGAAGCCGTACATGTTGAGCTGTCGCACAAAGGAGGCGTAGTTGTTGTGCTTAAAGAGTTCCGGGATCAGGGTTTTCGCAAACTCGTCTTCGTCGAGCACAATAAACGAGTCGCCGTTTTCCGACCAGCGAATGAGTTCCGTATTCTTGGCCTCCTCGAGAAAGCTGCTCAGTTTCTGCACAAACGGTGGGATCTGCTTGCGCTTGGCGAGCGCGTCCTTCTTAATTTTTTGCGCGCGCTCTTCTAGGACCTCGATGCTCTCGTTTTCGCCCGGCAGGCCGGTGCCTCCGCTGCTGTTGTTGCCGCTGTTGCCGCTTCCACTGTTGCCGGCGGCGCCGGTATTGCCGCTCGTCGTCGCAGGCGCAATCGGTCCGACGCCCAGACCGGCCAGTATGGCATCGTCGCCAAACGCCGACCAGTCCGTATTCGCATCAAACGTTGGCCGCGTCACCGATGGTATCAGGGCACGGTTCGGCGGTCTGCGGGCAATGGCCGTGGATGTTTGTGGCTGGACTTGCTGGGCCACGGGTTGAGGTTGGATGTTGTGAAGCTGGTTCGGCTGTGCCGCCTGTAGCGGAATCTGTTGCTGTGCTTGGGCTTGGGCTTGCTGTGTTTGAGCCTGTTGCGCCTGCTGCTGTTGACGGAGCTGCTGCTGGAAGAACTGGCCCTGGTTGCCCATCATGTATGTGTTTGCGTTTTGCGAGAGATTCGGAAACCCATCGGGCAAACCGCCGCTCCATTGCTGAAGCAGATCCTGCTGTGCTGCCGGGTTAAAGGCTTGCTGGCCGTTAGCCGTGCCGGGCAGGATGGGCGTGCCACCGGGCGCCGGGCGTTTGCGAGGGTTCGACATGACTTTGGGTTGTGGTTGTGGTAGGACGTGGGATTTGAGGGGAAAGTTGAGATTGGACGAAGGTGTCTTCCAGTTGAAGATTGGTTGACGTGTAGAAACCGCGGATGGTTCGAGTCGTCGAGTGATGGGGTCGTCGAGTAGGAAACGTGTTCACAGGTCCTGCGTCACGAAAGGAACGACAGAGAGAATAGAAGAATATAAAGTCGCCGAGTATCAAATGCCGGAGAGATATCCAAGCTGTTCTCTTGACGATTTCACCGTTGCGATACCCAGGTCGGCGCGGTATCGATTCAGCTCTAAAGATGCTTAAAAGGAGCGGAGAGGTATCCGTATCCTGCCGCGCTGGTCGTAGGTTGTCGCGTTGCAGGTTGAGACGGGCGAGGGCGGTCGTCGAGTGTTGTGTTGGGCGGCGTGTCGCGGTCCGTTATTTTATTGATCGCGATCGGCTTCGTTTCGCGCTGTTGTTGAAGCGCACTTCGAGACAGCCGCACGAGGGCTGTAAAATGCAGAGCAAATAATGAATGAATACGTCGGAGGGAAGGGAAGAAAAGGAGTGGCGGCCGTGTGGGTTGTCTCGCCGTTGAATTGTCGTACTTGTCTTCTTCTTTTCTGTTTCTAGAAAACTATTTTTTATTGTTTTTTTTTCACCTCTTTACTTTTTTTTGCGGCTCGCTACAGGATGAGGCTGTTCGTGCAATTGGCGTGCTAGGGAAGGAAGCAGACGCAACAAAGAGGGCAGCTAGCTTGAGGAAAGAGCAAAAAGAAGGAAGGCGGTGTGGTTGTGTGCTGACAACCTCTCGTCCCCTCTCTCCGAGACCCCAGTAATATTAGTGAGTTAGTGAGTTGCTTAATATACTTGGGGAGTAAAAGTGTCCACAGCAATGTCGCTTCTGTAGCGGAGTTTGGCCATCTACAGTTGCTTCGTCCGCTACGGCGGGCGGCTCGAACACCTAAACTACTAAAGCTTCTAGCGGTCAAAGGACAATGATGGCGCCAAGGGCGATGCTCTTATTCAGTGTCACTGGCCAATCACGGCCTGCGCTGAAATGCTTGCACAACAGAAAAACAGCAGAAATTTTATGATGTGCTCTTTCCTTCTTTCCTTGCTGGGCAGTTAGTTGTTGCCCGCATGTGTCGTCCGCCCTTTCTGCCTAACACAACGAGAAAAGTGCAATTCATGGCTGGTCGCGCTTTCCTGTCGCTCATCTGAACGAGATACAAGGCAGTCGTCACCGAAGCTAACTTGTCACGATCCCCTAATCCGTTATGCTTCCATATTAGGAAACATCAGATATGGACAGGTGTTAAACGTGTTAAAGTCTCAACAGCCCCGTCGGTCTTCGGGTCATTCCGTGGTCTCAGGCCTGGGCGCCTTTTTGGGACTACTCCACTGTAGATGCCCTCGGTCACTGAACCTCCAGTTACACCGAGCCTCACGCCTATTACGATTATTACGACGAATGGCAACGAAGGACAACGAATTATGTCGTGCATTTTCAAATACGCTTTTCGAGTCCTACGCCCTGCCAGCCTTACGCCCTATGATCAGGCAGTTACTTTAGACAGCTTTTAGACAACTCAGAATATGCAAGAATAACAGATGCCTTATTCTTCTGGAACATAGCAATCAAATGGGTATTGTATTCTACTTGTACATCGTCTCATATTCCTCATCTAGTTTTTGTGTCAGTCTCATCTAGCACCTCGCCCTGAAGCTGTGGCTGCCTGTGACAGCTTGGCATGCCGTGCCTGGTCGCGCCGTCCACTTGACCGGTTGTTGTCCCGCCGCGAGCTGTGCCTCTCTTCTCGAAGGTTCTGTGCCTTTTCGCGTGGGTCAATCACAATCAGTTCTTCCTCGGCTTTTTTGCGGTAGCTCAGATCCTTGCCCAGCTTGTCGGCCGCACAATTGAGAGTATGTGACATCCAATCCTCGCCGTCGCTGTCGCTCTCATGGCCGTCCTTGCCGTCCTTGTCCCAGGGCCGGCAGCTCTGGCAGTTGGCGATAAAGTGCAGGTCGCACACCGTGCCGTCGCCTTCGGCTTCCTCTCTGGCACCCTCCGTTTCCGGTGCTGGTGCTGGCATCGTGGTCTTTCCGTTCGCATCTTCGCCCAATTTTGATGTGAACGCATCCAGGAAGCGCAGCGTCTTCTTATCGTGGCTTGACAGGCCGTTCTTGCGGTCAAATTTCTTGCCGCGCCGGGCATCTGACGGAATCAGATTGTCAAGGGCCGACTTCTTATCTTCCTTTTCGCGTTCTGGCTCCGTAGCCACATTTCGCCGCATCGAAGCTTTCAGTGCTGCAATCTCGGCATTGGTCTTTTCCAGGGCCGTCATCTCTGGCTTCCGTTTTGGTGCTGCTTCCCGGTCGGACTCTGAGTCGGACATGGACACATCCTCGTTCCGTTTTGAGCTTAAGGGTTTTGCCTTTTCTGTGTGTGTTGGTGTCGATTTTCCAGAGATTGATCTGGAGGGCAATGCCGTGTGGTGTGTACTTTCTGTGGGTGCTGGTTCTTGCTTCTTCTCACCCTCCTTCTCTGTCGTGTCGAGCTTGGCCTTTTTGCTCTTCCCCCGTGACGAAGCTGCCAGGTCACCTTCGAGATCATCCTCGACATCGTCACCGAAGCTTAGCAGGTTCTTGTTGACGCCCTTCTTGCGCTTCGTTTTCTTCTTGTCGTCGCCGCTTGGTTGTGGTGCACTGACAGCGCTCTGCCTTGTCTGCTTTTCGGCTTTGCGCATGTCCGTAAATGGGTTCGTCAGAATCTCGATGCTCGTGATCCGTGTCGGGTACAGCGGCCGCTCCGTTCCCTCCTGGACATCGCCCTGCCCGATCTTTGTCAGGTTGTAGATTGTGGCGCCGTTGACGCGGCCAAAGACTGTGTTCTTGCCATTGAGCTCGTCGGCCTTGTCGAGTGTAAAGAAAAACTGGCTGCTGTTCGTGTCTGGCTTGCCCTCGTTGGCCATGCCCAGCAGACCTCTCCTGTTGAACTTGAGACGCGAATGGAACTCGTCCTTGAATCCAATGCCGTGTGGACCGGCGTTCGCACCTCGGCGCTCGTCCATGGGCCACACGTCCAGGTCGCCTGACAGCGCGCCCCCGTCAAATATGGACTCTCCGCCATTGCCAGTGCCGGTCGGGTCGCCGCCCTGGACAATGAAACCCGGAACCAGGCGGTGGAAGATGGTGTTGTCGTAGTAGCCGTCAAGGCAATGCTGCATAAAGTTGCGGCTCGTCAAGGGCGTCTGTTTGGCAAACAGCTCGACGGCAATCTCGCCGCTGGTCGTGTGCAGGATCAGCGAGGCCGTCGGCTGTGGCTCGGTGTCGTAAAAGGTCGACATTGTGGTGTCGGGGTTGATTGAAGAGCAGTCGTGTGGTCAACTTCGACTGTCGTCGAGCTCTGATCACTAAATTTATTGTTTAGCCACCCGTGCCACTGAACGGCGGCTACCACAGGCCTAAACGTGACTGGCCAATCAGATTCACGTGACATTCAAAACTGGTGGGGCAACAAGCTGGGCTCTGGGCTCTGGGATTCAGAAGCTGGCAGATAGTGATGCACAGGTCATGCAGGTTAGCCGGAACCAGCAAAGAGCTTTCTCCTGCCCTTTGTTTGGCCCCTCTTGCAAGCCACACTGTGCGCTCACCCAAAAGTCCCGCACTCTTTCCCAATCCACCCTATCGGCGGGCTCCAACCACACACCCTGTGCTGTGCTGTGCCGACCTTGGCTGCGATAGCTGTTGCCTCGTCTCTTTCTTCCGTCATTTTACAACCTCACCCCGTTGCATCACGAGCTCTTTCGACGGCCAACCCCATCCATCGACGCCTTCTCCCATCTCGAATTCGGTCTCGCTCTCTCACCGGGCCTCCTTATTTCTTCTACCTTCTTCGTCGACCGTCGTTTCCCGCCGTCTGTCTCCAGCTGCGAGACTCCCAACCACCGGCACAATGGACCCCCGTGTATCTTCGTCCTTCAACATCAACCCGCACGTCACCTACAACACTGTCGGCGGTGCCAATGGTCCCCTGGTTATCCTCGACCATGTGCGTCTTCGTCTTCGTCTTCGTCCCATCTTTGTCTAGCTAGAAGCGTCTCTCGACACAACAACTGACATTGAACCGTCCAGGTCAAAAACCCCCGTTACAACGAGATTGTGAACATTACGCTGCCCGATGGCTCAGTCCGTGCTGGTCAGGTCCTTGAGGCCAGAGGTGCGTCGTTGCCTCCAAAACAATACTTCTTCCTTATACTAGAGCCAATGCTAACCTCCCGTCTTCTCATACAGGCAGCAGAGCCGTTGTCCAGGTACGATGATGCAATCCGATATCGAGTCCTATCGTCGACGACAACGACGAAAGCGACATCGACGACTCGAAGCCAATTCGGCTCTAGGACATACAGAATGCATACTAACAAACTCAGGTGTTCGAGGGTACGACCGGTATCGATGTGAAGAAGGTAAGCCGCGCACAGATGTTGTTTATCTGATGACGTATATATCGTGAGCTGTTTTTAACTTAGTCTCCCTCCTCCAGACCAAGGTCGAGTTCACCGGCGAGAGTTTCAAGCTCGGCGTCTCCGAAGACATGCTGGGCCGTATCTTTGACGGTTCCGGCCGTGCCATCGACAAGGGCCCCAAGGTGCTTGCCGAGGAGTACCTTGACATCAACGGCAGCCCCATCAACCCCTACTCCCGCGTCTACCCTGAGGAGATGATCTCGACTGGTATCTCGGCCATCGATACCATGAACTCGATTGCCCGTGGCCAAAAGATCCCAATTTTCTCGGCCTCGGGTTTACCACACAACGAGATTGCCGCCCAGATCTGTCGCCAGGCTGGCCTGGTCAAGCGCGACGGCGTCACCAACAAGGGTGTTCACGACGGCCACGAGGAGAACTTCTCCATTGTTTTCGCTGCCATGGGTGTCAACTTGGAGACGGCCCGCTTCTTTACCCGCGATTTCGAGGAGAACGGCAGTCTGGAGCGTGTCACTCTCTTCCTCAACCTTGCCAACGATCCTACGTGCGTGCACCCACCGACATGCTATTGGTATTTCACCCAGCTAACCAAACAGGATCGAACGTATTATTACCCCCCGCCTGGCCCTGACGACCGCCGAGTACTACGCCTACCAGCTCGAGAAGCACGTCCTTGTTATCCTGACCGATCTGACTTCGTACTGCGATGCCCTGCGTGAGGTCTCGGCCGCCCGTGAAGAGGTGCCCGGTCGTCGTGGTTACCCCGGTTACATGTACACGGATTTGTCCACCATCTACGAGCGCGCCGGCCGTGTCGAGGGCCGCAACGGCTCCATCACCCAGATCCCCATTCTGACCATGCCCAACGACGATATCACCCACCCCATCCCCGATCTGACGGGCTACATTACCGAGGGCCAGATCTTCGTCGACCGTGCGCTCGACAACCGCGGTATCTACCCGCCCATCAACGTGCTGCCGTCGCTCTCGCGTCTCATGAAGTCGGCCATTGGCGAGGGCATGACGCGCAAGGACCACGGCGACGTGTCCAACCAGCTGTACGCCAAGTACGCCATTGGCCGTGACGCGGCAGCCATGAAGGCGGTCGTCGGTGAGGAGGCGCTGTCGGCCGAGGACAAGCTGTCGCTGGAGTTCTTGGACAAGTTTGAGCGGCAGTTTATCAGCCAGGGCCAGTACGAGTCGCGCACAATCTACGAGTCGCTGGATCTGGCGTGGAGCCTGCTGCGCATCTACCGCAAGGACATGCTGAACCGTATCCCGGCCAAGATCATCAACGAGTACTACCAGAGAACGGCCGAGCGCAAGGGCAAGGCAAAGGCGGACAGCGCCAACAAGCCGTCGGTGACGGACAATGCCGAGGAGGAGAACCTGATTGACGCATAAAGCATAAAGCGGCAGGAGTAGTTGCGGGCGTGCTTTTTGCGTTTTTGATTTTTCCCTCCTCCCTCCCAAACCATATATAATACGGTGCTCATGTCATGTCATTTGGGGAAGGCGTCGTGTGGTAAGAAAGGGTCCTAGTCCTGTGTGTTGTTCTGGACTTGCCCTTTTCTCACCTCGCGGCGTCATTGCATTTATCATTACCATCTATTCACTGTGTTTGCCTTTTCTCTATCTCGTTTGCCTTGTGTTGTTGTTTCGCGTTCGGCGATGTCTGTGGAGGAGGATTCGGAGCTATAGGGTGCTCGTGACGGGTATATCTGCATTATGCGGCTGTCTTGTCTCCGTTCACCCCTCGCAAGGCTGCAGGGACAGGCAGGATGCTGTTGTTTTATTTCATTTTTGTATAGGCTGTTATCTTTCCGTATCGCGCTATGCTGGCACAGATTAGACTATTTCATACATCATTTCACATATGAGAGCGTGTACATACTGATGGTGAGGTCTGAATATGATCCGTTGTTTTCGCCGTTTGGCCGTGGTGTTGTTGTTTGGAATCAGGGCACCTTGATCTTTTGTTCGTAGTACTTACTGCTCCCATCTTTGACAAGGCTGAGGCCCCAAGCCCGCACCTTTCCAAATCGGATTCAGCACGCATACAATGGCCCAGTTCAAGTACTAATTGAATAAAAATAATGACAATAAAAATAAGCAAAGGCGACTAAAATGCAGAATACGTCGCACAATCGAGACCAGATGAAAGGTCACAACCCTCTACGGCCCCGCCCGGAAATAGCAGTGATCGTCCGCTGTGTCGAGGAAATACAGTGATGACCTCTCGATGGGTGAACATGCCGCGTTTTCGAGTGACGCGCAAGCCAGTGTCGGCGAGTTTAGCTCGAGGATAAGCAAAATAATATTCTAAAAAAATCATTGAAGGTTTAGACAGTTGAGGAGGCTGAAGCAGAGTCTGCTGAGTATTGTTGCGAACCCATGGCTGCGACAGAGATGTCTTGGATGGATGAATAACGAATGCTGGTAGACGAGGGGACTTTTGTTTTCAGCTCAACAACTTTTACGACTTTTTCTGACTGTCCGGTTGACAGCCGTATCTCACCGCCGTCCGTGCCAGCTGGCAGATCGCCAAACAAACGTCGATTGAGTTTACTGCAGTCTGTCGTAAAAACAAGAAACAACGTGCATGTGAACTGCAGGTAGCAAAAGAGCTATGCCTATTCGGAGCTTGCCATTCGATCCAACACGAGAACACAAAAGCTCGGGAAGGACGAGGAAGCTAATAGCTACGCCATGGAAACGAACCAGTGAGGGGAAGCGAAAAAGATGGAAGAAAGACGTTCATGGCGCGCATATTCGTGCATACGAGTACTTATCTGCCGTACTTTGTGCTCGTGGTGAGCGTGTGACAGCATACTACTGCGTATGCCAGTATCTTTGTGACAATGTCGTTCAGCTCAGATCACAGAGTAAAAAACACGGCGCAATCCGTACTTTGACATGGTTGCAGCCGTGCAATGCGACTCGTCGCATCGGCGGAATTCTGTGGGCTTTTGTTTTTGTCGATTGTTTCCAGCTCTGGATTGGGTGGAGGAAAGAGTCAGTCAGGCTCTGACTGGGATCAGAACTGAGGGAGGGAGCGGCCGCTTCTGCACGCTGACGCAAGTGGAGTTTGGGATTTAAACTGGGGAGGCACGGCTCCAAGTGTGCCGAGAGAGAACGAGCGAGCGACCGAAGAGAGGCGAACATGCCCTTTCTCTTGGAACGAAGAAAAAGAAAAGCGCAGAAAAAAAAGTGGAAGCTGAAGAGGAAAAATACAAGAAAACACAGCGCTCCAAAGAAGTTCACGGCAATGGCAAACGGTTCTTGCCTTTCTTGTGTCGTGTCGTCGTGTCGTCGCCCTTCTCATCTTTCCTCATGTGAGGTGAGACCAATGGGCGAAAGCGCCCGTTTGCGGACATTCTGGGGATTGCGGAAAGCCACGACAGGGTCTCTTTCCCGACCAGGTTCTTTATCAGCGACAATGGGCATATTCCATATTGATAGTCAGAGAGACACACACACGACACAGAATTAACAGCATATGTCATAAGGGAAGGTGCGAACGGGCGCCCAACAGAAAGAGCGCCCCCCGGGAAAAGTACGCGGAAGAAAGCAGCAGAAAGAGGAGAAATGGCAAAAAGCGAAGCTTCCTAAATAATGAAGCATTTCCCTTAGCTCTTGGCGTTCGCGCTTCACAGGCTCATGGTTTTGCTTTTTTTCCCTCTTCTCTGATTTCGTCCGGACGAGGTCCCATTGGCCTAGATCGCATCAGGTCTAGCGGCGCAGATATCCAACCACGCCGATTAGTCCTGTCACCCACACCCTTCTCTGTTGATGCCCTTTCCCTCCCTCTCCCGTCGTGATGCGCGGCCGCCACTTCCCTTTTTCTCACTATGCTCCCTCCAGTCCTCATCGTCAGCGAATTTTGGGCTGTCGCAGAACCACCCGTTCCTTCCCTCTTTGGTAGTAGCTGCAATTTTGGGAGTCTCCCAGAGCAGGTCTAATACCTGCACCTGCCACTGGCGATTGGGCTACTTTTCCCGTACCTGCCGCGGATATCTTTTTAGCTCGTCTCGCTCCGTAGCACAGGAACCACTCTGCGCGCGCTGTCGCGCCGATGCATCAATAGCTGCAATATCACAGTAGCACCCAGGCACCGTAATTGGCAAGAGGTAGCTGACGATGTCTCTTGCTCCCTGTTTTGGGGTGTTTTTGTTTGCTGCCCTTTCTTGGCGCTCGTCGTGCAGGCCTTGCTGCAATCAGACTATCGTGAGCTTTTACGTGGTTGCCCCCGTAATGCCCACACACACACCCTCCCCACCCGGCAGCTCGGCCTGAAAGGGCCTTAACCTCTTTTCTATCTTGTGCCTGTGTGTTTGTGTCTCTCACTGTGTCTGTCTGTGCCTGCCCTCACTCACGACCACCACCCCCTTCTCTCTTGCCCTTCGTTCCTTCCCGTTTCTGTACCTGTCGCCCCTTCCCAAATTTCCCCCAAAACACAAATTAAACCATCGCGTACTGCCAGTCTCAAAAACCTCCCCTTCTATTTCCTCTCTCTTCTCTCTTTTTCTCCCTCTCTTCCTCTTTTTTTTTTTTCTTTTCTCCTCTTTCCATGTCACCGCCAGTCCGCCAAAACTCTATTCAAAATTACAACATTGAGGCTTTTGACAAGCTCAGATAATATCACATCCTTTTTAACGTTTTACGTTTCAGCTTTTTAACGAATCCTCCCGAGTCGCATCGTCGTCCTCGATCTCTTACGAAAACATCACCACTTTTTTTCTTCTTCCGTCCCACCCTCACAAACAGCAAAAATGCGCAACTCGGTCGTGTTTGTCGCGCTCTCTGCGCTCGGCGTTGCTTCTGCCACCTCGAACTTCACAATCAACCCTGCCAACGTCCCGCTGACCCAGCGCTGTAAGTCTTGCTGTGCCTTTTTTCTGAATCTCGATGCGCCTCACTTCCACACTCTCTTGCGCGCGATTGCCGCGGGAAACCTGTGGCTTTGCCGTCGCTTTTGTGGAATACTGTTCCTTTCACTTCCAATCTCATGATCCGTGCACAATGGCTAACACAAGGATCCTTTTCCTCTCCACCAGCGAACTGGTGTACTGCACAGGGCAACACGTGCTCGACTCTTTGCGACGGCTCCCCCAAGGCCAACAGCTGCGACCCCGTACGTGACATGACGATCTCGAGAATCTCTTGCGCCTTGATGAGTTGACTCTTACTGACAATGCGATCCAGAACACCCTGAACTTCAACTGTCTGTGCCAGAACGGCAGCGCCCCCGGTCTTGAGTACTACAGCCAGACTGTGCCCACCGTATGTTCTTCCCGAGCCCGTGATCATTTATTCTAGCATCCCTAACCTTTCTCAGTTTATCTGCGAGGAGGCATACTCCGAGTGCAACGCCGCCAACGTTGGCAACGCCCAGGCTCAGGCCAACTGCACCACTAGCATCCAGGACCAGTGCGGCTCTCTCAACCCTGACAACTACACCGCTGCTGCCCCCAGCACCACCGCCGAGGCCACCAAGAGCACTGCTACTGGCAAGGCTTCCGGCACCGCCACCGGTGCCACCACCAGCGGCACCGCCGCCCCGAGCACGACCGAGTCTAAGAACGCCGCCATGCCCACTGCTGCTGCCCTCGGCAATGGTGCTGCTGCTGTCGCTCTGGGTCTGTTTGCCTACCTCCTGTAGTAAACGGGCGGTTTCGAAATAGCCAAGCGAGTGTAATACAATACCCCCACGTCAGATTTTTGTCATTACAAAAATCCAAAATTTCAAAAATACAAAAACTCAAAAAATTAAACACGCAACGGCTGCATGGTACTCGGAGACACGGACATCGTCAACAAATGGAGTGACTGTGGCATACTGCGATACACCTTCCCCTAGGCTGGGTAGCTGGGCGACGCCATAGTCTTTGCTCGTTTCCTTTTGCTGTGGTGCCAACTTTTTTCTCGCCAAACCCTTTTTCTCTCTTCTTTATCATTCGACGCTTTTGATCGACTTGATGTCTTCTTTTCTATGCGTATTTATTGTGCACTACTTCTTTTTCAACATTTCACGCCTATCTACTCAAAGGGGTGCCGGTCCAACCAACACAAAACCCGCAGTGCTTGCACGCGGTACTAATTCCACCACGACGAGGAGACGACGCAGACGATAACACGGCGGCGGGCATGTTCGTTTTGACGAGGATGGGATGGGGAGGAAAGGACAGGATGAACGGGACGGGCGGGAGATGGTGAATGTGAAGTCATGAAGCGGGTTCCCCTGTGCTGATAGTTTTGCGTTTACCCCCTTTTGTTAGTTCTTTTATCATCGATGCGCAAGCTATTTACTTTCTTTGCTCCTTTGCTCCTTCTTGGTTCTTTGGCGTTTTTCTTTTTTACCCAGCATTGAGCGAGCGTTGAGTCAGTATGTGGATGTAATAAAGGTGAAGGATGGACAAATATCCCTATACGATGTATTTCAAAGGATGTGTTGACAATGCAGAGCACACGCGACAATTGTCTTGTTTCGCAAGGGGTCATTGTAAACCGTAAAACAGGCCGGCAAGCGAGATGCAGAGAGAAGCCCAGATGCAGTGCCAAGGTTGCCCAGAAACGGTGTAGAAGATGGCAAGTGTGCAATGTGACGATGGAAATATGTACAACTTGGTTCATTGTTCCTAGAATGCAAAACTCGTTGAATGCAAGAAGACGGCCACTGCCGTCTTGGCGGAATTGTGGCTTTTTGCAGGACAGATCCATCTTAATCATAATGTCCCATCCATTCTCAGAAATACGACAAAATACACGTACTTTTCTGTTGGCTCTCCCTTTGACAGCGAAATCTGCCTTGCATTTACACTTTTCTGGAGAACGATCGATTTAGATCCCGCGTTTTGTGCCAGGGGTCTCAGCCTCTCGACCAACCATCCAGGATCGATGCACGTGTTTTTCTGGGCACAAACAGGGAACAAGATCAAGAAAAGAGGAACCACTCTGTCGTCAGACAACGATCGACACAACATCCTGACCACCCAAACCAGGTTTTTGGCCAAGTATGCAGAGCACATCCAGTACTTTTTCACAGACTGTCCCTTTGCTCCATCTTTATCAGGGTTATCACGTTTATCACGCACATCACCAATTTAAGGTTAATTCAACGTTCTTTTCATCAATCGTTACAGTACTTTGTACGTATCTCATCTAGAATGGGAGCCTCACAAGCTGGCGTCCCTGTTTAGCCACTGCCACTTTATACTTCATACACTGTTCGACAGCCACGAGATTAAAAAACAACTTTATAACTTTTCGAAATTTCGCCACTTGACAGTGTTGGCCATCCTGGCCGGGGTACAGATAACAACCACCATAGAATAATGATGAAGGGGTAACAGGTATTGGGGACACTTGTAGAAATGCTATGCCGTTTAACGAAAATAACGTGTTAGGGAGTAGTAAATATTACATTGTAATTAATACAGGAACCGTGGATGGGATGAGGAAGAAATATCAAAGCAAATGAAACATATAGAAAGTCAAGCTCGACCGTTTAAAAAAGCAAAGTAAATGAATATGAATGCTCCGCCCATACAACTATGCACTCTTTCCTGTCAGACCAGACTCGGGGGTGCATGTCGGGCAAGTAAAGGTAGATGCAAAACCCCGGTTAATGATGAGGATAAGAAAGACGGACAAAGGATAGAAACAATATGGTAGGAAAGAAAACAAGCAGAATGAGAACAAAATGCCAAAATGACAACAGACAGATTAGGGTACAGGCCAACATATAGTCGAAACAATAGGGCGGGTGTAGCAACAAGCAAGGTCAGGCCAATTACTCATCAGACTTGACGCCAGTGTTGCCAAATCCACTGAGATCCCAGCCCTGGTAACGCACAGTAGGCGCCGAGGGGGCATCAGGCAGGCCATGTTCCTGGCGGGGCTGCTGCTTCTGCTGCTGATGGTGTTTCTTGGCCAGAGACGGCGCCGTCGGCAAGCTTGCGACGCCCGACGCCTCCTGCTGTATCTTGCTGTTCTTGTTGTTCTTGTTCTTATTGTGGCCGCCAGGGCTGGTGGGAGCGCCAGCCGGTGCGCCGGCACTGTTGGTGCTGCTGTTGCCAGCGTTACTGGCAGCCGCCGGCAGCGGCGCATTGGTGACGCCGCTCATCATGCCCTTCTCCTTGAGGTACTGCAGGGTCTTGACAATGGTCAGGTCTTCCTGGTCCTTGTCGTTGAGCACCAGGCGCTGGCGCAGCGTCATACGCCCGCCGTTGCGCTCGCGCTCTTTGAGGGCGGCCTCCCGCACCGCCGGATCGTGCACAAAGCGGCACTTGCCCTTTTTGCCACACGTGCCGCCGGTTGAGTAGTACTTGCAGTGCTTGGTGGGGTCCGCCTTTTTCGCTGCGGGCGGGATCACGCCCTTGGCCGCGGCCTCGGCAGCTGCTTCGGCGACAGACGTCGACGAAACCACATCCGTGCGGATGGGTTTGGCCTCGGGAGCCTCGTCGTCCGAAGACACCACGTCCGAGTCGTCCTTGCTGTCGCCATCATTGTCTCCATCACCGCCTCCAGCGGCGGCAGCGCCCTCGGCATCCACGTCGCGCATCTCGTCACCTTCGTCTTGCTGCTCGCGCTTCCGCTTGATGCTGGACTCGACCTTTTCGAGCTGCTTGCGCAGCTTCTCGGCCTTTTGCTGCTGACGTTCCAGTGCCGTCAGACCAGAAGTGCTCTTAGCACCGCTGGCAGTACCAGCATCAGACTTGGCACCGGCATCTGCTGCTGTTGCTGCCGCCTTGTTGCCACTGTCTGCATCGCTTGATCCTGATCCGCCTGCCTTGGCCTTGACACGCTCCTTGGTGGGGAAGTTGCTTCTCCGCTCGGCAATCCATGCCGAAACATCAGTGGGGCTATAATGTTAATAAAATTCCGGGGATGGGAGGAAGAAAACAAAACAAAGGAAAAATGGAATAAAAGCAAAACAAGGCGAGAATGGCAGGGAAAGCATACTTTGGAGCGTCAGGTCCGATCAGTTCAACCAACTTGGCCTCCTCGTCATAGTCCGATTCTTCCGACTCGTGAGACTCTTCGTTAGGCGTCAGGCCGAGGGTGTTGGTCTTGCGCTTCTTCTTCTTTCCAGCGGACGCGGCATCAGGCTTCTGATGGTTGTTGTTATGGTTGTTTCCATGGCCATGGTTATGGTTATGGTTGTGGTGGTTATTATGACCACCGCGGCCGTGGCCGTGGTAAGGGGCCCCAGGCTTTCTGTAACGGGTCTTGTTGTCAAAGCCACCGCGGCCGCCACGGTGTGCGTTCCCCTGGTACCCGCCCCGTGAGTTGGGGTGGCGGTTGTTTTGGCTGTTCTGGTGGCCGTGGCCACCCTGGTTGACGCCATGGCTGCCGCCGTTGCTGTTATAGTACGGGTCATAGTGCGGTGGACCAGCCGAGGCACCAGGGCCAGTAGGAGGGTAGGTCTGGTAGGGCGGGTTGTAGCCACCCGGGCCTGGCGGCGGAGGAGGCGGCGGCACTCCTCCCTGCGGCGCCCCGTATGGCGGGGGTTGGTAACCTCCGCCGCTCACTGGAGCTGGCGATCCGGCGCCGGCGCTGTTCTCAAAGCCGATACGGATAGGAGGGCCCATCATGTGAGGCTTTGAGCCTGCGCCCCCGCCACGCGAATCGTGCTGGTAGCCTCCACGGCCTCCACGGCCGCTGTAACCGCCATGTCCGTTGGAAGGAGCGGACGCGCCGTTCCACGGCTGCTGCGAGGGAGGGCCGCTGGGCTGCTGGTACTGGTGGCCGCCATACTGCGGCTGTGAAGAGCCAGGGCCGCTCGGGGGTTGGGCATATGAGGGAGGCTGCTGACCGTATGAAGCCGGGTGCTGGCCTTGGGGAGCCTGGCCCTGCTGAGGCGGCTGCTGCGGGTAGCCCTGGGGAGCGTGTGACGGGGCGTGCTGTGCGTAGTATCCCTGGTGAGGCGGCGGTGCGTGGTGCTGGCCCTCATGGGAATGGGAATGAGACCACTGCTGAGCCGAGGGCTGCTGAGCCGGGCCTCCATACGGTGCGGGTGCACCTCCAGCGGGTGAACCTGATCCGCCGCCATAGTGGCTCTGCTGGCCATACTGCTGCGGGCCATGAGAGCCGTAGCCACCATATCCAGGCGGAGGAGCGTGGTGTTCGCTTCCTGCACCGGCATGTCCACCTCCACGTCCTCCTGAATAGTATCCTCCGCCACGTCCGCCGCGTGTAGGGGTGCTGTGTGACTGGCTTTGCTGATAAGCAGGGTATTGTTGCGGTTGCTGTCCGTAGCCGCTCGGTGACTGAGACGGCGGAGGAGGCGGTGGGCCGTATCCGTAGGAAGACATTGTCGATGATGCAATGTACTAAGGCCCAGATAAAGGAAACAAATGAGAACGCAACTGGGGATTCAGAACAACTGAAGCGAGAAGAGAGCAGAGAGGAAGATAGCAAGAGAGAGAGAGAGAGAGACGAGGTCGAGCGAAATCAACACTATGTTGAGACGCGGAGTCAAGTCCCCTCAAACACAAAGAGGCGGCTAGCCACAGGAATTTGCGAAACCTCAAAAGGCGAACGAGAAGTCTTTTTGCTTCTGTCGTGCGACGCCGTTACCCGCACAGCGACAAATGCGGTAGTGTAGATATGTGTGTAGCTTGACGATCAGGTAGGAAGCAAAGTTTGCAGAGAAGTTCAAAGGTCGCAATAATGGCCGAGATTAAGAACTAGTACCAGCACTGGCCCTGATACCGGAGACTCGATGGGGATGGGGGAAGAAAACAAAGAGGTCTTGAAAGACGATGGGAAAGGGAAATGACAGAATCGAGTTGTCAGGGGCCGATGGAGTGATAATAAATATAAGCGACTCGCAATAGCCACGCTCTAGAGGATAACAAAAAGGAAATGGAAGAGAATCCGTATCGATGGTGATGGCGGAGGATCCCAGGAAAAGGGAGGATGATGTGTCGAGATACGATACTCGACCAAAAAGTGTCGAGGTGTCTTGGTTGAAGACTTGGAAGGAGATATTGTGGGTTAGAAGGGCAAAACTAGAAATTTTATGGGGCGTTGGGTTTTGGTGGCACAAAGAGGAAGCAGCGCCCGAGCGCGTCAAAGGCGGTCAAGAGTCCGTCGATTTTAGCTTATCTAATATGCGGCAGAATAGTTACGCGTTACCGAAACGGCTAAAAATATAGGTGACACTGGCGGGCGCGAGGCAACTAAAGCTCCACTGTAACTTTTTTTTCAGTCGTCCCCCTCCAAAAACTGGTGATGACTGCAGTTGGTTGTTGAACTTCTTTGACGATTCCTGAGCTTCAACGGTCCATATTGCAATCATAAAGTTCCAGTCGGCTCCAGGGACGTCAGGTATTTGTCTGTTTAGGACCAGAACTCCACAGAAACCCTTCACCATGTTCATTCTTGTGAGTATCTCCTGGTCATCCTCTTCTCATCATCTTCCTTGATCTCCATATTCTCGATTGAATATCTGAGGAGTTATAAGGAGGCTTGTGTCAAGACACAGAGGATTTTGCTGACCCTTCTCAGACCAAAATTGCCGACCTGGTTCGGATCGATCCAAACGACTTCTCCAAGCGGAGTATCCATGCGATCGAGGACAACATCAACGCCAAGTATGCCAACAAGGTGATCCAGAAGATTGGCCTCTGCATCTGCCTCTACGACTTGCTGTGGACTTCGGAAGGCCTCATCGGCCACGGCGACGGCTTTGTGAACGTCAATGGTAAGTCCTGGCCCCGTGGCATAAACACAGCCTCCTTCACACAGTCTTCTCTAACAAATGCAGTCGAATTCCGCCTTGTCGTCTTCCATCCGTTCAAGGGCGAGGTGATGTTTGCCCGCATCAGCAGCTGCAGTCCCAATGGCATTCACTGTATGAGCCCTCTTTCTTGCCGTACTATATCAAAGTCAAGTATCTAACCCGTCAGTGCGCACCGACTTCTTTGACGATATCCTGGTTCCTTTCGACGAGCTGCCAGACGAGGCAGAATAGTAAGTCTCTCTCCGGATACGGCTTTATGAGGCCACCTGCTAACAGACGCAGCGACATGAACCAGCAGCTGTGGGTGTGGAACATTGAGGACACACGCATGTACTACGACAACCACGAAATGGTGCGCTTCAGGGTGATTGACGAGGAGTGGCACGACCAGACGCCAACGAAACCGATTGAGCGCGGCGAAGAGCCCGACGAGCGGCGCAATCCGCCATACCGCATCCGCGGCAGCATGAAAGACCCGGGCCTGGGCGTGTGCATCTGGTGGGACGAGTGAGCAGACGAAAGCGAGGTACAAAGCGACGGCCCACAACGAGGCAAAGGGACACTATCAAGCGGCAAGCCGAGCACGGTCTTACAAGAACAGGACGGGCGGTACGTAAAAAGAGAACTCCATTGGGGTGATCTATATACAATGCCTTTGGCCGTCTCGGGCCTTGTGCTCATTATTCTGGTTTCGAAGCCTTGGGGAGCCACCGTTTCCCAGGTCTCCCGGTTTTCCAGATATCCCGGATTCCACCTATGTACATCCCCTGCCCTCCACTTTTCTCCCTCAAAGCACCAATCCCCGCGCTGTCTCTCATGCCTTACCGGCACGGCTGAGCAGGCGTTGCTCGACATTGTCCAGCACCGAGTAGTGCTCGACGACAGCCAGGTTCTCGACCTCGGCCAGGAACTGCTTGTCTGGGTCCTGGCCGGGCGCGCCCATCTGGGGCATCTGGGGTCCCATCTGGCCCATTTGCTGGGCCATTTGGCTGGCGGCGTTCTCGTTGCCGAGCAGGAAGTTGAAGACGGACTGCAGGCCAAAGATGCACAAAAAGTACCAGCTGATGCTGGACATCCAGCGGGCGTCCATGTCGCGCGTGGCGACGCCGGCCTGGAGCATGCTCTTGAACTTGATTGTGAGGGGGAAAGGGAGTTTCACTGGAAGTAGGGTTAGACAATAAACTAAAACAACTGTGCAAAGAAATACCAAGAGCACCCACTAATGACATAACCGCTGAAGAACGCATTGATCCAGCTCATGATCAGCGTGTTCGGGATGATCATGGCCATGTTGCCCTTCATCATGCCCATCATGCCGTCCATGGCGTTGGGATCCGTCATGGGGTTCGGCGGCGCCTGGCCGCGGTTCTCGGGCGCCTTGAGGTACGCGCCAGATTCGTAGTTGCTGACCAAATTGTCGCGGCGCGTGTTGAACGAGCGACCTGACAGGACATGGTGGTTTGTGCGGACGTTAATGCCGTGCAGCATGGAGCGCTGCTCGCGAAGGGCGCGCTGCTCGACCTTTTTCGGGGCGGCAGCCATGAGGACGTTGGCGTAGTGGCGGAGGACGCCGGTCAAGATCATGACAACCGTGATAGGGAAGAGGATCCAGTACCTGGGAGAGGGGGTTAGTGGTGGTTGACTGAATGGATAGAGATTGACGGACTCACAGGAGCTGGGGATCCCGCGGGATCGACTGGATGGGGACCTGCGACATGGTGGGCAACAATCAATCGAAGAAGAGCCTGTGTTGAGTCGGTGTGTGACGCGCTGGAGATGGCGACAGGCGGCGGAATGTGGTCGTGGTCGTGGGTGAGGCTATTCAGACGTTCCGTGTCGCTGACGATTAATGGTAGGAAAAGGGAGCTCCTCATATTTTGGGGTATTTTGGCGGCGGACCAGTTGTGGCTCTCCAAACGCAAGCCACAAATAGGGGCATAATGCGCTAAAATCTCCTCAAAGAAGACTGCCACCAGCGGCAGGTACAGCGACACTAGTGTGGGGCGCGTCCATTGGAGCTCCCAATGCTCCCTCCGCGTTGCATTCAAAGTAGCCACATCTCTCCAAAAGAGCGTCCAGCGTGCGCGATCGAGACAACACGACAACGTCACAACACTTTCGCCAACAACCTTCACACAGCCGCCACCATGTCGGAAGGAAAGATTGCCGTCTACAATCTGGCGGGTGAGTACCCCTGGGATGCAATTGTTATGAAAGTCCGCTTTCCGCTAACCCCTGCAGACCTCAAGAATACGTCCGACGATGCCATCCCCAACTACCTCAACTCCCTCAAGTTTGTCCAGTCCCACCGCCTGACCGATGTCCGCCTCGCCCTTGGCTATGGCGCCTTGTCGGTGGCTGTCGCCTGCTTTTTGTGGGACTACAAGCTCGGTTTTGACGGCACCAAGTACTACTCTGCCGTCGCCGTCGTCGTCTACATGGCCCTAAACGCCGCCTTGACCTTTTGGGCCCGCAACGTCGAGGGCAACACCGTCTACGTCGGCACATCGCCAGACGGCCAGACTGTACGTTTTTTGTCCTCGCTGCGCTCTAACACCGTCGCTAACCTTGCAGATCTCCATCGCTACGTCCACCGAAAAGTACACGCCCACCTACAACGTCGACATCACCGTCACCTCCCCCTCCTCCAAATCCCCCCAGAAAATCTCCATCAACCGCCCCTTCTCCGAGTGGTTCGACAGCGCCGGTAGCTTTATTGCCGCGCCCTTCCAGACCGTACTCGCGACGGCCGTGCCCGCCATCGGCCAGGCCGATCCGAAGCGCGTAGCCGGCGCTGACGGTGCTGCTCCTGCCCCGACGGCTGCGCCTGATGCCCCGAACTCGACCTCCTCACAAGCAGCGTACAGCCCGGCGGTACTGGAGATGCTGGCGGCGGGTGCCGGTGCTGATGCGAGCGAGAGCGACTCTGCGGCAGCTACAGGAACGGTGGGCAAGAAGGCCGGCAAGCGCAGAAAGACGCCCAAGGCCGCATAGAGAGTTAGGGGGAGTGTGGTAAAAATGTGTAGGAAGTAGTGGATTGGCTTGTTTTTTTTGCTTTACATTGTCGCGAAGCTGTTATATGCGGGCCTGGTATTTTGGTTGGATACATTTGGGTTGGCTTGGACAAATCAGAACACAAACATTGCCCTACCTTTTTTAAACTTGAGTGAAGTTTTAATGCATCTGTTGCCTTTACCTAATTCTGGGTATGTATTTTTTTTTTTTTTTTGTCGTATTTATCTCTCTGTACATTTCTTTTGGATTAATTTTCATGCGCATGAATAATAGAAATAATGTGACATAAAATATTGAAATAAATTTCTAAATAATTCAAAATGCCGCACGAACGCCTTTTAAACGCAGAAAGAGAAAATTTCCACAATAAATCCAATCACTTATAACCACTTCTACTTTTCAAATAGCGACTTTGGCCCAGTTCTCCCGTGCCTTCTGCGCCACTTCACGGATCTCACGCACCCGGTCACCACAGGCGGCGGCCAGGGCCCGCACGAGCCGGGGTTCGTACGGCAGCAGCAGACCCTCTTCATAGTGGGCTGGCAGCTGGGAGACGAGCAGCAGAGCTTCCTTGCGGGAAGCAGGTGGTGGCGGCGGTGTGGAAGAAGACGACTTGAGGGCCGCCGGTCCCGCAGAGGAAAACACACGAATCGATGCATCGACGACGGTCTTGAGGTGGCTGCGGACGGCGTCGGCACGTTTGGCGGTGACAATGGCCGAAAGGACACGCAGGGCGACGGCGACGTCGCCCCATTGGGGCACAAGCGTCGTAGCGGCTGCGACGAGCACGCGGACGAGCGACTTTCCATCGGTCGAGGCAACATCATCTTCGTACACCGAAAAAGGCATGCCACGGACGAGAGCGAGAATGGCGATAGTGTGAATGGTGCTGGCACGGCGGGCGGCCTCGACTTCTTGTTCGGTGGCATCGGCCGCTTTGCGCTGGAACGCAAGCGGCAGCAGAGCTTTGACGGTCTGGCCGTAAACCCACTGCTTATAGATGGACTTGACGACGGCGTGATCGTCGGTCGACAGGGTGCGGTCGGACACGAGCAGACCGCTGAGGATGCGGGCCATCTGCTGAGCGGCCCTCAGGTTCTTTTCGGGACTCGCCTCGGCATACTTGGCTGGCGCAAACACCAACAGGCTCGCCAGTGCCTTGGAGTCCTTGTCCAGACGGGTAAAAGCACCGGCAGCAATGGCGACGAGGCGTGCGAAACGGTGGGGAGTAAGTGACGAGCTGTCGCCCTCCAGCTTGGCCTTGACGGCCTCGACGGTTGACTGCCATGCAACCTGGTTGCCCGGGTACTGGACCTTGCTGGGACCGATGCTGGCAGCGGCCGAGTACTTGTTTGTGATGACAGTGGCGATCGTGTTGCGGACGAGACGAGTACGGGGCGGAAGGCTGTCGAGCGTCTCGTAGTCGCCGAGGAGGCTGAGAGGAGAGATATTTAGGTCGGTCTGCATTGTTAGTGAGTGCCTGGTAATATATAGACTGCGTTCCTTCTGACTTACCAAAGATGCGATAGCGGACGGCCAAAGGCCCTTGAGGATGCCCAAGGACAAGACATCGGCTCTGCCGTCCTGAGAGCTGTGGAAGAACGACAACCGGCCCTTGTAGTCGGCGTGGAAAAGGATAAAGGCCGCCTCGTTCAGCTTAGCATCCTTTTGCTGCTCCTCGCTGAGGTCACGAATAACAAACGTTGCTAAGCTGGCGACCTGGTGCAGGTACTCATCCTGATCGTCGAGGGTGAGCGACGAGGCAATGGTATGCTCAAAGTCGGAGCTGAGGCTGAGTTCTTGGTTGGCATTGACGACCGTTGCGCGGAGGTAGAGACGGCGGACAATAGATGTTGCTTCGTTGACGTATGCCTGGAACAGCTTCTGCAATGTCTCGGTCTCTTCAGGAGACACTGTCGTCTGTTCGGAAGCAGGCGCAACTGCCTTCTTTGCCTTTTCGGGGCCAACTCCGCGCTGAGAGAAGGCATCCCGCAGGTTAAGGGCGGCACCATAGATGCCAGACAGGACGGCATTGGCTGCCTGGAAGGAGGCCTTGGCATCGAGCAGCCGCTCTAAAGTGGTGAAGAGCGCCTGTGTCAGTGTCAAGAAGTGGAAGAGGGCCTTACTGCTGCTCTCGGGGTCTTCAGAAACAGAAGGGATGGTCGAGCAGCCAATGTAGGCGACGCGAGAGAGGGTATCATGCAGAGCCGACAGAGACTCCGCAGACGAAGAAAGGGACACAAGCGAGTGGGAGGAGATGGGGCCACTGGGGCTGCCAGCAATCGAAGAGACTGTGCGCTCCACAAGGAAGGTGAAGCCTTCCGGGTAAACGGCGGTGGCTGTCTGGAGTGCAGTCATGGCCTCGTGGGCAATGTTGAGGAACTCGGTCTGTGACAGCCCCTCGTTGGCAGCACCTTGCTGGGCCGCAGACGAGTACGACACCAGGATCCGCGGGGCGAGAGTCTCGAAAATGCGTGTGCACTGTGCAGGCGTGCACAGGAGTGGCCGTGGCGACTTGGGGGAAGATTCAGCAGGACGGGGACCGCGCTGGGCAATCAGAGCAGCCATGCCGCGAATGACTTCGTTGAGGACAACGGGATCTTGAGGCGTGGGTGTTGCTGCCGTGTCGTCTTTGAGGGCGTTGCTCCAGAGACGAAGGTATACACTGTCGAGTAGACCGACGATGGAGTCGTCGTGGGTGTGGAACTCGGCCTCGGTTGCAGATGTAGACGGAGTTGTGGTGGCGTTGCTGTCGGTGGCCTTTACAAGGGCATGGCGTGTCCGCAGAACAAGGTTGAGGACTCCGACCAGGTCGCGGGTGTGATTTGCTGTCTGCGCCTGCTGCAGATCCTTCTTTACGGTGCCAAGGACGGAGCTGATCATCAGGTTGTAGGCACCCAATCCGCCGAGCATGGTGCTAGTGAGCAGGCGGCCGGCAGGCGTTGTGAATGTCGAGTTGGAGAGGTCACTGATGCAGTCGGCCAGAACATAACCGACAAAGTCCTTGAGGAAGGTGGCATCCTCGGCCGACACCACGCTGCCGTCGTCGCTGCTGCTGCCGCGACTCAACCGTGTCGATATGGCCTGGATTACCTGCAGTGTACCGTCGATCGTCTCGGGAACATCGCCGTGACGCACTTCGTACTTGAGCGAGTTCCAGATGCGGCTGGTGTGCGGCACGACAGTTTGTGCTGGGTTCGGGAAGGCGGCAATACAGGCGTGAATGGTGCTCAGAATGTCCACCTTGACGGAGACTGTGAGAGCGTCGCCCTGGTCCATCTTTTGCAGCAAGAAATCAAAGACGGGCGTCGCAGCTAATGAGCTGGCAGCAAAAGCGCCGCGCAGAGCTGTCTTGAGGTCGTCGACCGTTGTGCCCGCTGGCGTGGCGGACGAGCGCATGGAAATGGGGAAGTAGTCCGAGGCGACCTTGAAGACTTCCTCGGCAACGGAGGCGGAGAGCGCTGGTGGGCCGTAACGCTCAAGAACTCGCCGCAAGATGGCAAACCACCGCAGCAGATTGTCTGGGTCACGTTCATGGCGGCATAATGCCAAAAGGTCGACGAGAAACTGGCCATTGGCGCCGCTGGCCTCACTCAAGCTCTTGAGAGCAGCATCGTTGCGAACGAGAAGGGCGATCAGATCATAGATGGCTCGCCGTGTCGCCGGAACCTGCAGACGGAAGTCCTCGCCAAGCTTGCTGACATGTGAAAGAACGGCCGGGGCCATCGTTGGCCGGAACTGTGCCATTGTGCAGAGGCACCGCAGAGCCGTCGATGCGGCCAGGATGCCGGCCTTGTGGTCAATGGCGAACATAGCGCCAAAGAATGCAATAAGATGCTCGACTGGGAGGTCTCAATGTTAGAGCTGTTGCTTATAAATATGAAACCATATGAATTCTGTGACATAAACATACCTTGTTCGACACGGAGGACATCTTTGTCCAGAACCTCCAAAGTAGACGCAAGGAATCCTAGAGCTGCATAGAGTTAGTGTTTGTACTCATTGGTATGGGAGTGTAATAAGAGAGTGACGTACCCTTTGCTCGGACAATCACATCGCTGTCGGAATCGTCACCACCGGTCGGCATCCACTGGTTGATGGACTGTGCCCAGCCGAGAACGGCGGCGCTCTTTCGCGGCGCACTCTTGATGCCTGGGCGTATGTTAGTGAATAAATCTGAAAGAGAGGTCCCTCAGAAGCCAAGATATCTTACCATCTGCAGCCTCACCGGCCAGCCGCCGCTGTTCGTCCTCTTCATCGGCTAGCACGTAGCTGGTGGCCAGCGAGGCGAAGTCGGCCATTGTGACGGAAGGGGGGAGAGATGAGAGGAAATATGAGAGAGATGGTTGGCGAAAAGTGACCGTGCTGTGTGTGAGTTGATTTCCGTCCCAGGAGCAAAAGGGGCTGTCGGCGCGGCAGCTCGTGTGATAATATAAGCAGGTCCGAGTCTGTACCGTATATGCGACGGAAGGTAGTATGTCGTAGCCTCTTGCTTCTTTTAGATGACGAGATTTTGCATATTGAAAATCACAGCGCTGGGGTTCGTCGGAGGCTCACAGGGAACTGGGGCCGATGTACCTTTTTGCGGCTCTGCAGGCACAACCGGTACCTGTACTGTGCCTGGGAGAAGCTGATAAGCGATAAGGCGTCAGTGGGGGAGGGGCAGTAAAAGTAGAAAAGGCTTTGAAAGCATCCAAAGAAAAAAAAAATTGGGTAGGCGCAACCCGCTGTGCCTGCCAAAACCTCCGTAGTCGGGGCGAACAAGCCGGTCGCTCTTTGTTGACTACTTTCTCTCAGTCCAATGTCTGGCGTCCAAGGCTGGGCGCGGGAAGCCGCTACTGGCGCGGCAAGACGTAAAATTTTAGGCCTATTTGTCCCGCATTGTTTTGCGTACAATATTTTTTTTTCTGGCGCATTTTGTAGAAGGAGAAAGTTTATATTCCGTTTTCTCTTCCCGCTGTTGCAGAAAAAACGGAAAGGGAACCACGACGACGCGGTATATAATGCATTCGGGCATGCACTCGGACTCTGAACCTGCTTCTCTCGAAACTGTCGTTGTTGTCGCATAACTTTGCAACCCGAATTCCTTTCGTCGCCGCGATCGTCCCGAAACAGCAAATTCTCTCCAAATTTCGACACCAAAACAGTTTCAACACTGCATGTGAGCCTGCGCCCGAGTCGTACAACTCTACTTGCCTATGCGTCACATAGTCAATTGACCTCCTTGATTACTGACTGTTCGATTTATAGACCTAATTCTTGATACCCTTCCTATACCGCCACATCCACCCCATCCATCATGGCCGACGTTCCCAAGACTTGCAAGGTCATCCTTGCCGACAGCATCGCCAAGAACCTCTTGACTGAGGTCAAGGACACCCGCGAGGCCTTCCTCAAGGACAACGGCATTGAGCGGCAGTTGTGCCTGGCGGCGTTCCTGGCCAACGACGACCCGGCCGCCGTCAAGTACGCGGAGTGGTCGCAGAAGACGTGCCAGGAAAAGTGAGTCAGCCTGGGCACTCGTCAATTTCGTATTTTATATTTTTGGGTACTGACAAGTCAGTGGCTTTGCTTTCGAGCTGCACCGTGTTGATAAGGACGCCCTCGAAGAGGCCATTATGGCCGCCAATGCCGACGCCGCCGTCGACGGCATCATTGTCTACTACCCCATCTTCCCGGGCAACCCGACCCACGACCGCTACATCCAGGAGACCGTCTCGCTCGAAAAGGACGTCGAGGGCCTCTGCCACCGCTACCTCTACAACATGTACCACAACATTCGGTTCCTGGACGCGCCCGCCAACCAGCTCAAGTCCATTCTGCCCTGCACGCCCCTCGCCGTCGTCAAGATCCTGGAGCACCTGCACGTCTACAACACGGTCATCCCCTACGGCAACCGTCTGTACGGCAAGACCATTACCGTCATCAACCGCTCCGAGGTCAACGGCCGCCCGCTCGCTGCGCTGCTCGCCAACGACGGTGCCACTGTCTACTCAGTCGACCTGACGGGCACGCAGGTCTTTACGCGCGGCAAGGGCATCCGCCAGCCGCGCCACCAGGTTGTTGACAAGGGCGCTGACTTCGGGCTGGAGCAGTGCTTGCCGCTGTCGGACGTCGTCATTGGCGGCGTACCGGCCGAGGGCTTCAAGGTGCCGACGGACCTATTGCGCGACGGCGCGGTGTGCATCAACTTCTCGTCGTTCCGCAACTTTGACGGCCCCGCGGTTAAGGAGAAGGCGTCGATCTACGTGCCGTCGGTTGGCAAGGTAACGATTGCGGTGCTGCTGCGGAATCTGGTGCGCCTTGCGGCCAACAGCCGGGCCACGGCCAAGAAGGAGTAGTGGATGAATTGAGGAGTAAAACAACAAAAATACCATATCAATTGGATGGAGTCTGGGTGCTACGCATGATTATTTATATATATTTTGGATTTTACACACATATAGACAAACGAAAAACAGACGAGACAAAAGGCAGCTTGGGAGGATACAAGTTTCAACAAGGTCCGGATTACATTTCCTGTTATCAGAGATGACATACGCATATATATACACATGATGCCAAGCTGCATCCACGCAAATAACAGCACGCTTCAATCGCGGAACTTCACGCAGTATTTGAAAGGGAGAAAAGAAGTTAAGAATAAGAAAAGTAGAGAGAGATGTCATTTCGCCTTGGTTCATCTATATACTATAATACACTGCGCCGAGAGCTTCCGCCGTTCTTTTTAAAGTGGGAATCAGAAATACAGGGCAAAAGAAAAGGGAAAGAAAGAGGCTAAGAGGCTAGGCAAGCCGCCCTTCCAACATGTCAAATGGGATAAAAAGCCCCAGCGTCGCTCGTCACCTCAACAATGTATGTTCATGTAGCCAGCCCGTCTCCTGTCGTGCTTTCCAAGTCAAACCTGCGCCGTGTATCGTGCCATCCTGTCCTGGCCAACACGTCCCATGTTCCCTTTCCCCCGGTTTTGTTTACATCTTCATTGCCATAACTTTTTGTCGTGTCATTAAAGCCAACCCAGCCGCAACATGTCCACAAACATGATCATAGACATGATCGTAAGCATGCTTAGTTCTGGGCCTCACCAGCACCCGCACCCGCAGACTTGAGCGGGCTAGCTTCCCTTTGGCGTCTGCTGGGCTGGGCAAAGTCGACGCGCAGAGTGCGGCCGCCGATCTCCTTGTTTTGCAGGAACTGCAAGCCAGCCTTGGCCTGGTCGACGTTCTCAAAGTCGGCATGGGCGAAGCCGCGGGGCCAGCCGGTGGCGCGGTCGACGGCGACGCGGACGGCCTTGAGGCCCTCGATGCTGCCGAAGACGACGTTGAGGTCAGCGTCGGTGGTCTCGTAGGGCAGGTTGCCAATGTACAGGCTGTTGGTGGCGTCGCGCTCGACGTCGACGGGGGCGCGCTGGTTGGAGGTGCGGGGCGCGCGGGGCGTGCGCGGCATGACGGAGATGCGGCGGCCGTGCCAGAAGGAGCCGTTGGCCTCCTCCAGGGCCTTGGTCTGGGCCTCCTGGGTCTCGAAGAAGACGAAGCCAAAGCCTCTGCTGATGCCGCGGGCGTCGCGGGCGATGGAGGCCTGGACGACCGGGCCGTAGTGCTCAAAGGCCTCGCGCAGGTTGGCCTCGCTGGCGTCGAAGACAACGTTGCGGACAAAGACACCGTAGGGGGTGGCGTCGGGGACGAAAGAGGCGGTGGCACCCTCAGCGGAGGCACCCTCAGCGACGGCAGCGGGCTTTTCCTCCTCGTTGGCGACGCGGGCGGTCTGCGAGAAGTAGCGGGCGGCAATGGCCAGGTTGTTCACGGGGATGCGCACGGCCTTGGCGGCGACGGAGCGGAACAGGGGAGCGGTGGAGGTCGAGGAGGTGCGGGCGACCTGGGCCGAGGCGGAGGCGGCGGACCGCAAAACAGCGCGACGAACAGACTGCCTAGAGGAGGGGGGACACAGTGGTTAGTATCAATGGTCAATCGCAACACCGAATTGCAAAGATATGGGTGACAAGGAAGTTGTAAAGTCAGAATGACGACAACAGGGCAGACTTACATTGTGATGTTTTGTTTGGGGAAGAAGAGAGAAAGAGGTGAAGGGGTATGGAGGTGTTGAGAAGATGTCGCAAACTACAAAGATGCAACGGGTATATCAAAGGAGATTGAAAGGAAGAAGACGAGAAAGAGGTCAATAAAAGATGTTGGAGGTGAAATTGACAAGATCGCGTGGTTGGAAGAAGATGGCCGGCAAGTGAGAGGTAAAAAAACGGTAGGCCCAGAGAAAAACTTAAGACGGCAAAAAGCGAAAATTTCAATGGCCTGTCTTTCGCTGGACAGCAGTCTCCAGGTCCACTCTGCCCAAGTGCAGTTCTTCCCGAAAATGCTAACCACTATTGGACAAATGCTCCACTATACGATTATGTAACTCGGCCCACTACCGTCTTCAACGATAAACATTGATGAAAACGTCACTCAGCATTCGCTCTCTCTCTTTTCCCAGTCACAATCAAAATTTCCTGTTGAAATATTTATAAAAAAAAATTATATAAAAATGGTGTATGGCAGATAAATGGTATGGTACATGAAAAAACTCGCTAAAAGGGAGGCTCGTCTGCTTCGGCGAGAGGCTCGTTTGGTGATGGTGTCCTTCGATATGGAGTTCGCCGTGATGGCCCAGCTGTCCCGGTGTCAAGGCCAGTATTTGGCGGCGCGGCCCCAGAGGGACCAGACATGGAGCCACCAGCAGGTGGAATATACGTTACCTGGCCGCTGCCGCCACCAGCTGGCACGCTTCCAATGCTTCCGGGACCCATTGGCGATGGTGTTCGTCCGTCAGTAGCGACCGAGCCAGGCCCTGCGACTCCGCCTTGCGCAGACAGCGAGGACGACACTCCGCCAGCCGAGCCTGGCCCTGGAGCCGAAAGAGCGCTAGACATGATGGCCATGCTGTTACGGCCACCGAGCGATCCATACGGACGACCATAGCCGCCGCCCTGTCCGCTGTAGCTGCCGTAGCCGCCATAGCCGGTCGTAACGGCCGAGCCGGTCGACATGGCACGAGGCCCACTGGATGGCATGGCCGACGGGATTGATGGTGTCAGGGTGCGGACGGTCAGGGGAGCGCCTGAGGTGGCGCGGGGTCGGACGCGGCCACGGTCGGGACGTGAAGCGCGCGTGTCGCGGCGCTCGTTTTGGTCGATCATGCGGACCTCTGATTGTGTTAGCGTGCGTTTGGGATGGTGAAAGAAAACTGCGGTTGACGTTGACTTACGATCCTGGAAGAGGTCGCGCATCCGGCGCTGGTACCACCATCCGACGAAGCTGACGACGCTCATGAACACAATGGCCGTGATGGCGCACGGCTTCCACATGACTAACATGTTAGTAGGATAGTTGATAAATACACGAGGAACAACGGGGGACTTACGCTCCGACTCGCGGATCATGTCGGCCGAGTTAACGGAGATGATGGGCGGCGGCCGGTCCTCGAGCGGCGAGAACCAGTAGGGCGTAGTGACGTAGCAAATGTCGGCCGAGTAGACGCCCATGAGCTGCATAGCGGTGCCGCCAATGGCCGCCGTGATGCCGATGATCCCTAGGAGGTACTGGCTGGGGTAGTACACGACGTTCCAGAGGAAGCGCCAGTTGATGAGGCGGCCCGGGTTGTTCCAAACCAGCCGAAGGAGCTTGAACGGGTTGCGCGGCACGGCTTGGCCGCGGTCGACGAGCCAGCGGACCGAATACGGCTCGTAGAAGCCGCGCTTGTCGAGCCAGCCGTCGATGCGGAAAAAGCCAGGCTTTTCGACGTTGAAGACGGCCAGAGGGCCGGCATAGGCCCACAGCCAGAGAATGATTTCTAGGAATGTTAGTTGGAGCGGATGTCGGGTATCTAACGGGGAGCGACTTACGGCAAATCTGGACGAGAATGTAGATGGTAAACGTGAGGGAGCGGCATGATAGACCGATCTCGGGCGTAAAGTAGGCTGTGAGGAAAGCGAGGATGTAGGGAAGGCCAAGCAGAAGCATGGTGAGAGAGAGGAGGAACGCCCAGTCGGACAGCGACAGGGTAGTCTTCCTCTTGAGGTCGACAATGTCCTTGTCGTAGTCTTCGTTGCCACTGTACACGGCATTGGTACGCACGAGGTACGTGGAAATGAGCGTGTTGAGCCACTGTTTCTTGTTGTGGCCACGGTCCCAGAGTGACGCGACCTTGTAGCAGGATGGATAGGCGAGCCCATAATTTAGACCGAGGAACTTGATGTTGTCCTGGCGGTACTTGCGCTCGACGGCCAGGACGCCTTCGAGAATGTTGGGATTGTTGCCGGCCAGTAGAAGACCCGAGATGATGGCAATATGCGGGATCGTCATGTACCATTGACCAAAGGCTAGGCCCTCGGCGATGTCTTCGTCACCAAGAACATCCAAGCTCTGGAGTAGTGCAAAGATGAAGCCGCCAAGAAAGAAGACGACGGGAGCACCAATGACAGACCCGAAAGAGTATTGACAGTGCAGCATGGTCTTGAGGCGTGTCTTGACTTGGTGGATCAGCTTCTCCGTCTCGGGCGTGCGCGGGATGGGCGGTTCATTGTGCATGTCGTTGTGGCAGTTGATGCCGTCAGGGCAGTTGTCGTGCTTTGCGTATTGGCGGGGTGAGTGCTGCCGCATGGGGAACTCGTCATTGTACAGGCGAAGTGCATACAGGAACTCCTCCATGTGCTGCCAAGGGGAAGCGAGAGGGCCACCATTCTGGTGGTTCACGAGAAGGCGGCGGTTTGCATCATGGCTAACACCGACACCGACACCTGCTGCAATAACACCAGCAGCAACGAAGCCAGAGCCAGCAAAGGGTGTGCCCATATTACCATGTACCGGTGCAGAGACGTTCTGGACCGGTGTTGATGGCGCACCGGGAGAGGCCGCACCGGCTCCGTATCCAGCTGATTGGCTTGGCCCAGCATGGCCTGGTGGAAAGCCGGGCACGGTACCCATAAATGGCTGTTGCTGCTGCTGGAGCTGTTGATACTGTTGGTCCTGTTGGGATTGGTCTTGGTATTGTTGCTGTCCGTTAAAAGCGTCCAACATAGGCACAGGATCCGGGCCGGCTGATGCTGGTGAGATGTAAAGGCCAGGGATGACGGAGTCGCGGTGGCCATTATCAGCCGGCGCAGACACATCCTCCTGTTCACCCGCAGGCTGTATTGGTGGCGGTGGCGGTGGTACTATCACCTGTGCTGCACCCATCGGCATATTTTGTGGTGGGACTCCACTGGCACCGACATGGCCTTGGACAAAGCCATTGTTTGCCTGGCTCCATGTGATATGCTCCGCGGGGGGGAGAGGACTACCGGAAGCGGCGCCCTCAATGGAGTTGAATTGCTGAGCTTGGGGCGGCACCTGGGATGTTGCCATGACGGGTGCACCGGATGGGACGGGGAGTACAGGTGCTGGAGAGCCGGGAGATAACGATGCACCGGACGGAGAAGGAGAGCCATTGGCGCCGGGGATAGGAGTATAGGATTGCTGGTTTAGATAAGAGGACGAGTATGGGGCGTATGGCGCGGGGACACCAACGTCATACCGTCCATGGGGTGCTCCGGGTGACGACTGCTCACCACCCGGGATGGAATGGTAGGCGCCGTTTCCGTTCATTGGCATCAGCGGGAATTCGGCCGAGTTGTCGCGCGCATTGCGCTCATCGAAGCCGCCGACGGCGCTTCCGCCACCTGCACCGTAGTTTAAGTGGTCGTGCTCATCGTCATCGCCATCTGTTCCACTGATATAGCTTCCGCCGTGGGTTCCACCATCAACATAGCCACCGTTTCCGTCTGGGTCTTCGGTGTTCCAGACAAGGTCGAGGTTGCCGATGAGAATGACCATCAGGCAGCGACACCGCATATCGAGGGTCAGGCGACTCTCGTCGATTTTGAGCCGCAGGTATTCGAGGACGGCATTGTCGAGCATGGCTTCGTACAAGCCACTCAAAATCATGGGCCCGGCAAACCCGAAACATATGCACAGCCAGACCAGCGTATCGGCCGAGACCATGATTAGGGCGAGAGTGGCGCCAAACGGGGCGAGCAAATAACTCTTGACGCCGCCCTGGTCGGACGAAAAAAGAAAGCGCGGCACCTCGAGCTTGCGGCGCCGTGGGACCGACAAGCAAAAGATGACGGCGGGAATCAAGAAGCCCGAGAGCGGCTGCAGCCAAGCATTTAGGTTGTCCTTGCTGCTGATCTGCCAGCCTGGGCAGGTCTCGGCCAGCCAGGTGTAATTGACTTGGACGACAGGGGCGCCACGTGCGTCGCCATTGTAAGTCGCCGTGCATGGGAACTGGCCGCGCAAAGAATAGTTGACAAGCAGTTCCAGAGGCTGGTCCAGTCCTTCGTCAAACAAGATCCAGTTTTCATAATGGCTGGCGAACCGGAGCTGGCCGTCGGGGCCGATCTCGATAGCTTCATTGATGGCTCGGATACAGCATGTTGTGAAATTCTGGCCGCCCAGCAAAGGGTTGCTGGCTGTTGGCGTGTTGGCGTATTCCAGCTGCCAAAAGATGTCTGTGAGAGCCTTGCCGGTAAAGTTCATGCCGGCAGCCGCACGGTTCACGAAGAGTCCGAGGATCGCAGACAGAAGCACCGGCCACGTCGTCGGCGGTTGCAGGGGGTCGTGTTTCATGGCGGAGGCTGGGCCGCAGATGCCATTGTTCTGCAACACCAAGGTTTTGATGTAAACCAAAAGTCGGGGATTTGGTGTCGTTCAAAGATAGTTTCGAGGCTGTAAGGTCACTCGCACAATTTACGCAGATGTGCCACAGGTACTTCGAATACAGACAGGTACGGGGGGAATCGTGTGTCGAAATATATTACTGTTGCTTCTTATCTGTGGAGAAGCGTGGTGAAAGTGGCGCGTTGTGGACGTGGTGGATCAAATTCAGCATGTACAGGGTCACAGCTGCAAGACAAGGTCGAGAGGAGGATAGGGAGACAGTTGAAGAGGTGGAAAAAGCAGGCAGCTAATAGGAGGCAAGAAACCAGAGCGCTTGCAATGTGTCTTCAAGATGCGCAGCACAAGGGAATATGAGAGTCGTGATGTGATTCTTTGAAAGCGGGCACTAGGGGAAGCGACGGGAGGATGAAGTGGAAATTATGGAGAAAGAAGGAAGAGAAAGTCAGAGTTGGGACGATCCTGTTGTAAATAAAAGAGAAAAGGACGAGTCGACCTAGGAGATTGGTTTTCTCGTTTTGGGAATGTCCCTCTGCTCAGAGGCTCTCAGCCTCAACAATATCCAAGGTTATCTTCCCAGACGGCAATATTGGTTGATGACCGCCCTGCCGTTGGCCTCAGAGCTTGGTTTCCCGCGCACATCCGCGTTTGTGACAGGCAATAGAGCTGGCAACCACCCCTGCGACCATCTGCAAGAACTTGCAAACAAGGGTCGAGAAGAGGGGGAAAGCCACACGAGAAAGGGAAATGGGGTGTGTGGGGACATGGTATTGACAAGTTTGGGAGGGCTGGGAAGTTTGGGGGGGCACCAATGGACTTTCTTTTTGAAAATAAACAATGGTGATAGGGCAGCTGAATCGACAGCATGCCGTGTCCCTCATCGGTGCGCAAAGCCTCCTCGCCAGGCTGCAGAAATTGAACAAATAAGATAATAAAATAAAGTGACAGAACCGGAGCGGTCTGTCCACACAAGATGTGAGAGGCTGTCGGCCTTTGAGGGACCGCAAACGTTACCTTTTCTGCTCGGCTTTCTAAGAAAGAATACAGCAAACGAGTAACGGGTGGCCTCGACTCCCTGAGGCTCTGCGGCCGTGTGGACACGAGGGCATAAAGAGGGCATGAGGGAGGGAGCGGGCTGACGGACGCCACAATGTCGCAGGCAGCCAGAAAGGGCGACCAGGCCAGCCCTAAAACAAATCTAGACCATTTCCTATTGCTTTTGCTTTTATCAAAAAAAAGAGGAAATGTGCGATGCCTGGCATACGGAATGTAATCCGTATATGCTCGGTTTAGCAAAATGCCCACTTAAGCACTCACTTTCCGCTGTCGTGCATATGAGCTAGCGTGTTCGGGTCTGAGCAAGCTGAAGCTTGACTGTCTCGTCGGCTCGGGTACATGCCTCCCAAATGCACAATTGCACGAAAGCAAGACTGCAATAATGCACAAAAATGCATCCGTTCGTCTGTTGATTCGAGGTGGGAAGAATGGGGTGGCATCGCATGGGAACAGGTCACACAGCTGGTCTGAGCCTCATTTTCCCGCCAAGTCGATGGTCCACGGGAAGAGCCAGTGGTGCTTCCGGACACTCGAACGGAGCCAAGACGCCAGACGCCATGGCAGTGGGCCAACCATGTGTCTGTCAAGATAGCGCCAACTTGGACGGAGATAGGTTTGGCTATGTGTGCACAGTGGATATGTTGGTTCTGGCGTTTGGTGCTTTTGCCTTTTGCCATTTTCCTTTTCGCATTTCATCTTGTCAGTTTTGCGCAGCAACGCTAGGTGACCATTTCATCTTGTGGCCTTCCCAATTCAGCCTTGGACATACTTTGTGCAAGCATTGATTGAATGCGTCGTTGATTGAATTTGATTGAAAAGGAGCACTCTTATGGGGACACATCATATACATGTATTCATCGTACTAATGGAGTAGGACGCACACCGTCTTGATATGATATAATTTGCTTTGCCACCAGCGGGCATTTCGGTCAAGCGTTTGGGATTGTTCGTACACAGTGAAATGTAGAAAGAAGGCTGCGCAGCCTGGTTGTGCCGCAGGAACTTGTGTCCCAATGACCAACGAGCTAGGATCCTGGAATGCAACTGACGCTGATGCCGGCTGCATCTTGCGCATAGAAGGCAGACCCGATCAGCACGATCCGTCAGCTCTTTGCAGCCCAATCCAGGTGCCGCGCGCGCTATTGAAAGGGACGACGAGAGGACAGGCCGTGTCGTGTCGACCTTCTTATTTGCTGACCGGTTCTCCGACTCGTGAGATGGAGATGCTGATGTTGCAGCTTATGCCTGCCGTTGCAGAAGTATTCTGGTTCCCGCTGGTCTGGATAAGTGTGTTGTCAAGGTGAGATACGTCGTGATCGCGGGGTTTAAGGGGCTGGTATTTTGGGGTATCTCCAAACATTGTGTACTTCATTCACATGTAAGCCCCTTTTCACCACAATTTACACAACAAATAGATGCGATCGTCGAGAGCAAGCGGAAGGGTCGCAACTTCCCTTTTGACAGTAGCGCAACGTGTTTTCAGAAGGACGTTCTCCCTATCGCACCTGCACGTCACGTTTTCTTAGGGGCAGATCTGCCAACTTGATAGGACAAACGTTGCTTGGCAGGAATGCGCGGCCAGACAAATGTGCATCGATTATTGCATGTGATCGCTTCTAGAAGCAAAAATTACAAAAGGAAAGAGATGCCCCTCTGGGCTGTCGCAACCCAGTGCCAGTATTCTGGTCATTCATAATGCTCTTTGACAGTAAAAGTATTTCTCTAACAGAAACGAGTAATACTTGGCGGTTGTGGCTGCTTACAAGACAGAGTGCAACTGCTTTGTTTCTTGTCTTCGAATGTCTTGATGCTCCTCACACTCATTTTCTGCAGTTGACGACTGTGTTGGAGTACTCCACTAAAATTCATCGGACAGTGGCTTGGCTGGCTGACTTGCGACTTCCAACTGGGCGGCTTTCGTTGGCAAGTGAGTCGTTCTTGCCTCAAGTTGCCGCAAAAACCGCCCAGTCTGGGCTTTCACATGCCGGGGGTAACGAATCGCGGGGGGGCAAATTACGCACCTAATTCGTCCCTGAGGAAGAGGACGAAAGAGAACAGAGAGCACTAACGCGGGGAAAGAGCGCTCCAAATTTGGCAGGAAAGCACTGGGACACACTGCAATTCTCCGTTATGCCTTCCAAACGCACACGAGGAACAGCAGCATGAGCATGCTGTGCTGGAGAATCTCCACTTTTCTCCTTCCTTCCCAGCGGATTACCCACTCTGGCATGCGGTCTGCCAACCTTTTCTGGGCCTAGTGCTTGGAGAGAGGTGCTGGAGTACGCAAAAAGGGCCAAAAGCAGGTAGGGGAAAAGTCACAAGCCGAGCTTCAATGCAGCCGAGTACTTGCCGTCATCGCTTCTTTCTTTCTTGAAGGCTCTTTTTTTCTGGCCCGTTCTCAGTCGCTCCCTTTTGTTCCTGCTTTGTGCAAATCCCTAGAGCGCTTCTTGTCGACTTTCCTACGACAAATGGACGGCGAATCAACATCCTAGCAACACAGTATTTCTATTGTTCGACGGCACGCATCGATACCCTTTACCTACGACTCGCTTCTTCACTGTCGCACAGTTTCGCATCTTGATTGCCGAGCTTGTGATCGCGCATCGTGGTTCTGTGATCGCAGCGCAATTGCGGCCGACATCTCCTTTGACTGCTCCTACGCCTCCCTTTTCTCCTCCTTTCACATCTCTCACAATGCCTGTCCCATCGCAACTCGTGGCCTATGTCGACGCCGCAAAGGTAAGCAGAATGAAGAATCCCCAGATTTCCGCGCCAGCAACCAAAAAGGCCGGCCAAAATGGCCGAGGCTACGACCCACCTCCACAAAATACCAGATAGCTAACATCACCGTCCTCTCACCGTTCTCCAGGCCGTCGCTGAGCAAATCGCACTCGATCCGAAATACCACGATATCCTCGCCATCGTCAAGGGCGCGCGCAATGGCGCCGTCTACGGCGCAAAAGTGCGCTTCCCGCATGCGCTTGTGTACGATCTCTCCCTCTCTCTCTGTCAGGCGCAACGGGGCCGCTGCACTCGGAATAGCGGCCGTTTGATCCTTGGGTGGAATGTCTCTTGCTAACGGGTTATTTCTTCGTTTAGAATGGTCTTTCTCTTCCGGTCCGGAACGTACGTCTTTGCCGTCCTTTGCTTCCTCCTCATCCTCTCCTCTCTCCACATCTACCCCGACCAGTCCGGACCCGCTTTGCGCTGTTCGTCCCTCGGCATACAACAACAAGACACCCCAGCTAACCACAGCTCTCTCTCCTCGAATAGATTCCGTGAAAAGTGCGGCCTCGTTTTCCGCGCGACAAAACAACACGCCAGCAACCTGGCCCGCTTTGCCATTGTGTACAAGACGACATGCATGGTATTAAAGTACCTAGCAGACGGCAAGGAAGGTGGGTGCAGACAAACTTCCACACGTACAGACTCGGGCCATGTTCTAACGTTTACGTTTTCCAGGCACATACGACAGCTTCATTGGCGGCCTGCTCGGCGGCTACCTCATCTTTGGCGGCCGGTCCAAACGGTCTGGTAAGATCAGCTCCATCAACATGCAGATTGTCATCTACGTGTTTGCGCGTGTGATCCTGGCCCTGGCCAAGCTCACGGTCAAGCCGGGCGTCGGCCTGCCGATTGTGTCGCAGCCGCCGCTGTCGCAGCAGATCAGCTACTACGCATGGCCGGCGTTCGCGGCCGGCAGCTGGGCGATGGTGATGCACCTCTTCCGGTACCACGACGCGGAGATCCAGTCGAGTCTGCGCAACAGCATGAGCTACATTTACGTGCAGAGCGACCACTGGGACAGCCTACGGACACTGCTGTGGCACAATAAATAGGTGCTACCGAGTTTCCGACTGTCTTTCTCCGACCCGACACGATCTTTCCCTTTCTCTCGTTGCTTTTCTGCTGTATATTACTTGCATACGCTCTGTATCTGCGTGTCTCTCTACCCCTTGCATTGTCCTGTGTCTATATCTTTTATACAAGGGGAGGGCTACAACCTGGCGTTTAGACGGTATTTCCTTTTGTTTGTCTCCTTTTTGTGTACCGATCATATTCATGCGTTAGACGGGGCGGCGGTGGTTGTCTCTCTTCAGTCGCTTTTCTGCAAACTCTTTTGAAACATCTCGCCAGCCGAGAAAACAAAAACTTTATTCTTGGGTATTATACATATTTTGATATAAAAAAAGAGTAAAAGATGAAAACACACTTTCGTACAAACGTATGCCGCGTGGTCTATAGGTGCTTCCACCCGTTCTCCCACATGATCTGCATTTCGTTAATCAGACAGACCGCTCCGGGTTCGTTGCGTGGCGGAGCGCCCGCGGGCGTTTCGGACCGCCACCGCCGCAGCCGGTTCAGGACCGTCTGGCCCTCCAGTGCAAACTGCACATGGCTCCGCGCGCGCTCCCACCGGTTCATCCACGCACCGCGCACGGCCGCCAGTCCGCCGGGGAACACGGCCCCGCGCACCTGTTTGTAGACAGGCAAACTATAGGCGACGCGAACGTTGGGGTTGAGCCAGACGCCGATGTTTTTGCCGGCGTCCGAGTCTGTGCCCTCACTGCGACGCGACCGCGAGTAGGACGACGGCACATCGGAAAAGCGCGACTGCGGGTTGTCGGCGTGGATCAGGCAGCACTCGCTGCCCTCCAGGTGAAACTCGGCCAGGCTGTCTGGGACGCCGCGGAACAGGAGCGGTTTGGGTGTGTGGGCATCGCCCTTGTGTGTGTGCGCGTTGGTGTCGGTGGTGGCGCTGGCCGTGGTGTCGTAAAACGGCTGCGCATCAAACGCCACCATGCCGTTCCAGCAGGACTGGACACGCACAGGGCGGCCAGCGCGGACATCGGCGCGGGCCTCGCCGGACCGGAACCACGGCCAGTGGGGCGATACGGCCTTGTCGCCGTCGGCGTCTCGCAGCGCAAAGGTGTCATAGTACAGCGGATACGCTTTGAAATCCATGGCGCACGCGGCCGCATAGTGCCCGCCGCGTGTATCTAGCAACGTCAGGACGTCTTCCACGTCAAATGCCACATCGTTGATCCACAGCACGCGGTCGTACTTTTTGGGGGTGGCCCCCGCGGCCTGTGCCAGAAGCGGCGCCATGGCCTGGTTGCGCACCCGCGCCAAATACGGAATCCGCCGCAGCGCAAAGTGCTTCTCCTCGTGGTCCCAAATCCAGCCGGGCCGCTCCGAGGCCGGCGTGTAGGGGTCCGGCCACGCATACAGCTCGTCGAGCTGCTCCCACACGGTCGTGCCGAGCTCGATCGTGTGGGCGACGTTGCGGGCGCCCAGCTGCATCTTGAGGTCGAGCAGGGCGTCCTTGGTGTGGTCTTGCGAGCCCGACTCGACGGCCGACACGTAGACATTGTCGTGGCCCAAATGGTCGACCAGCTTGACCAGGTTCTCGATCCATGCCGATCTCAGAATCTCTTCGGTGTTGCGGTGCACCGAGACAATAAATACAGACGGTTTTGTTCGTGGTGCATCGTCGTGTGCATGTGAGCCTGTGGTGCTGTCGTCCACTGGCGTTCGTATTGTTGGTGCGCGGCTGCGGAGAATGCGCCATGCGTCGAGGAAGAAAAGGGCCAGCAGTGTGTAGAGGACGGGCCGCTGGTATTTGCGCGACCGATGGCGCAGCAGCCTTGGTCGGAAGAGCATGTGGAAGGGATGAAGGAGAACGACGTGGAAGAGGAGGAGGGAGAAAGGGTCGAGCCGGGGACGGCCCGGAAGGAAAGGATGTGTCGGAGGAGAAAGGAGTTTTAGCGAAAGAGCTCCTTAGAAAGATGGCGCAGAAGGAACAAAAGAGACTGTCCGGGGCAGGACAGGCCGCCGCATTCTTGATGGCGGGATTGTCGTAATTCGTGGCCAGTCGTTTAAGAGCAGTTGATGATAGAAAAGGAGTTCGAGATCGGACACGGAGTCGGGCAAATTGGAGTGGTGGTGAATTTAGGGCGGAGAAACCAAATGGGTAACAGTGGTAATTTTCGTATATTCGGTATAGATGCAGCAGATCGGAAGTGGCTGCCAAAACGCGGTTGTTGGATGTCGGAGGATGAAGTCGCGTCAAAGAGTTGAGTTAACCTTTCTGGCCAGTGACGATGCGTGTGGAAAAAGGGTGGACGATTTTCCAAGCTACGTAGCCTCAGTTTGTAAAAATAGCACTAATTGGCTCTGGGGTGGTTTAGCCTAGGAGCCTAACTGCCCCATGACAAAACGACGCTAATCAAATGCCCCGAATACCCCCTTTGGACATGTTTTCGTGATATTTGCCAAGGCAAACATGAGCATTTATTTTGCGAGTTTCGTTTCAAGGCTGGTCGTCAATATACCTTACAAGTGCTTGTGGGTATTTATACTTATTTATACTCGTAAACATGCATTGTTCGATGCGCCATGTGGCTTCGTCACACATAAATGTCACTTGTTGAAGGCAGAGTATTTTGAATAGTTTTTTTTGTTAAGGAAAACTTATATAAAAGGGTTGCGCTTCATTCGCATAAATCGCGTGGTATCTTTGTTCTTGTCCTCCTCAATTCATGCCTCCTTGAGAATAGCATCAGTCCAGTCAGATGTCCTCAATTCTTCGCCCTTTCACTCCCTCAGATATACAACAATACAACATGGAACGGGCACCAAGAAATGCCATGCAAGGTATAAGATATAAGTAAACGGAGTGTTCCGTAGAAAAGAAAAGTAGAAAAACAAGAAATGAGGACAAACAAACGGGCAAGCAGAGGATAAGAAAGTGAGAGAAAGGGAAATATAAGCAAAGGCACATACATAGGAAAAGCAGGACGGTGATAAATGTGCGGTGCTGGTCAATAAAAAGTAAACAATAGGGCAACCGCAAGGGGTAGTTGGGAATAGGAAAGGTGAAGAAAAAAAAAGAAAATATATGTCAAAGCCAAGGCATTTGAAATAACCTGATTGACGAAGAAAGTGACAAAAGAAAGTGAAGTGAGCATCGCCATGGTTGAACAAATAACGATAATAGGAGATGGCCACACCGGCCTCAGAAGAGGGAAAAAGAGAAGAATAGAAAAGAGAGAGGAAAGGGAAAGAAGAAACAATCGTGACGATTGTTGGGAGAACAGCGAAAACAAACATTTTAAGTCCACAAAGCAGATAGGAAAGCACACGCAACGCCAATGGTGATACAAAAGCAGATATCAGATAGGAAAAATTACCAGAGTCCAGAGAAATGACCAGACGGAGGGTCCCTCCAATATCAAGAGGAGAGGCGCCGCGCCCACCGAAAACCCGAAGTCGCACCGTAGCCGAAATGACCGAAAATGGAAAAGAGAGTAAAAGGAAACAAAGCAAAGCAGATAGACCGTTCAACGCAGCTCCGGATAGGCATGGTTGCACTAGAACCGGTCCATCTGTGGGCGGAAACCATTTGCTCTTGAGTGGTCGTACTGAACGCCCGTCATCGACTCTGGCGGCGGCGGCTGGGATGTCGGGGGTGGCAGGCCTCCGCTGAGGGCCCGCAGTGGCGGCAGCTGCTGGCTGTTGTCACGGGCACCTGGCGGGCCGCGAGCAAAAGGGTCCGACACACCGTGCGGTGCCTGGCCGTTCGACTGCATGTTGGCCATGTCGGCGCGGAGCTGCTGGTTCTCCATGCGTAGCGAGTGCAGTTCGTTCTTGATGGCGGCCATATCGCTGGCAATGGCATTCGAATGCTGAGTAGCGGAGCGGACAGTATCCTGCAGACGCTGGTGCTCAGTGATAGCCTTGGTCAGGATCTCCCATTTGCTGGCCTTAGACCCGCGCTCCTGGGGCATCAGGTCACGAAGCTGCTCAAAAAGCTCCTTCATCTCGGTCCGACGCTTGCGCTCGGCGAGCTTGTGACTGATGCGTAGCTCTGGCGTTCTACTGTAAGGCTGCGAGCCGGCGTGGAGGCTGCCCGTCTCAGCCTGGAGGTCGTCGATCTGCTTGTGCTGGAGGGCGTGGTGGTGAGTGGTCGGGTACTCGCCAGACGCGGCCGAGAGACGCTGACTCTGATGATAATCGACGTTTTCGTTGGGTCCGTCATGGGGGCCGAGGCGGCTGGAGGCCTGGTCGTCGAACCGGCGCTGGCCGTTTGGCAGGCGGGATTCTGTGGTGAACTGGCTGCTGGCGAGCGAGTCGGCAATGCTACTGCGACGCGAATCGACAAAAGACTGGCTGGCGGCCGAGGGCAGGCGTTGGATCTCCTCTTCGGGGAAAGCCCAAGCCTGACCCTTGGTGGGCTCGGCGGCGCGTGCGATCTGGCTGGTGGCGGGGCCGGTAATGGCAGGTGCTGTCCGAACTGCCTTGTTCTGGTTGTCTGCTGGGTTCGGGTTCCGCTCTGCGCTTGGCTGGTACCCATTGGAGATGCGGTGCACGGACAGACTGTCGAGGCCGGTGCGCGGTTGGCGCTGCTGGGCCTGATAGCTGCTGTGGCTGTTCTGGTTGGTGTGGACGGACGTTGTCGAGTGGTTGTGTGTGCCGTAGGGCGAGTTGCCGCCGAGACGCAAATCGGTGATACCTTGATTGATGCGGGAATCGACGCTCTCGCGGCGGGCCATGTGGTCGTACTCAACGGCGGCCGAGAGCGAGGCGCTGTTAGGGGCCGACTCGAGCGGCTGCGAGCGATCGATAGTCAGGCGGCGCAGGTCGCCACTGCTGGGCGTGGTCGGCGAGACGATCGAGGCCACGCTCATGCTGCTTGTCGACGGCGAGAGCAGCGGCTGTGGCAGGAGGTGGGCCGCGGCCGTCGGGGACGGTGTCTTATCCATCTGGGAGGGAGTGCCGCGGAGCGACGCTGAAGATGTGGATGGGGGTGCGGATCCAAGGCCTACACAAGATGCTGTTGATGTGTCTAAATCAAGAGAAGAAAGAAAAATGAAGGTTAGCGCTTGAATGCCCTCGAACTCAGTGCCTTACAAGCGGCAGACAATGTCAATAAAGATAATGGGCATGAACTGGAAGCCAGAGGCCAGAGACCAGAGACCAGATGCCCCAAGGCGAGCAGGGAGAGAGAATGGTGATGGGTATAGAGGGACATGCAACGACATACGCTTGCTGGAAGCATCCGTACTGGAATAGTATGCAGAGTCGCGGTTAACGTCAGGCGAGTTGAGAACGCCAGCAAGACCAGCAGGCAGCTTTTGGGTAGCAACTGCTTGCTGCTCCATGTCTTCCGAACGAGGGATGATGTGAGGTTGCGATCGTGTTAATGATGCGCAGATTTCGTGGTTTCGAGGCGTGTTGTTCGTTTCCGAGAATAGTTTGGGATGCTATTCGTCAATGGGAAAGAGGAAACGTCTGTGGATGATATAAGATATGCTGGTTGGCGAGTAAAAGGAATCGAAATTGCAGACGAATTAGATTGGACGTTCAATCACGGCGCATGGTACCTCGATATGTCGAATTATTTCGTCGGATTTTCTTCCCGTTGTCTCTGGTTTCTCGGCGTATTTTCAACAAACACACGAGATGAGTACCGGTAGCACAACGACGCAGAAAAAGGGTGAGCCGCGCGAAGTTGACGTTAACCGAGAGGCAAAAGAGCAGGAAGGCCACAGAGGAGAGCGAGGGGCGTGTATATATGTATGCGTCGTGTGTCGAAATACACAGCGCGCACAAAGATACAGGCAGGGGGCCGTGTCCAATGGGTCGAGTCTCGGGTACTGCGAGAGCAGAAAGAAATTGTGTGCCGGGTCGCAAGAGATTGCAAAGCCGAGAGGGCGAGAAGTGCGATGCGATGCTATTGCGCCAGTTGTCGTGGGATGGTTGCAAAGCGAACTGGATGCTGAAAAACGGTTGGTCGTAAAAGCGTGGGAGAGAATGTGCTGCGATCTGTCGACGAAATGGTAAAGGAGAGCGTGTCGAGAAGAAAACAGATGAGAAGGTGTCGATGTCGAAAACGATGCCGATAAAGACGGTTCCAACAGATGCAGAAATCACAAAGGGGAGGGATGAAAGGAAAGGAGGGAAAAGAAAGAATTAGGAGGAACGGTAAGAAGTAAAAAAAAGGAGGGGAAAAGAGGGTAAGGAGAGGAAGAATAGAGCGCCGGTGTTGATAATAAAGAATAAAGAATAGTAGCAAGCTCGGGGAAGCCCTAGTACTATTGTCTTGTTCTCCTAGTAAGTTGAATAGTCCAAAGGCGGAGACAGAGGCCGACTGGAAGCAGAGAATCCTGAAGACTTGAAAAAGAGGATAGAAGAATAAGAATTCGAGGGCCGGGGAGGGTACGAACAAAAGGGGGAAAAGATACAAAGCACAATAGGCAATGTGAGGGAGGAACGAGGAGCGACGGTGCGAAAGGGAAGGAGGGAAGTTAATCTAGCGAGCGATTCGGTCCCCGGACGAAGCGCATGGCAGACCAGGCAAGAAGCGTGAAGGGTGTGTGGGTTTGGGCGTGTCTTTTGACAGGGGGGGCGTGTGGTGTGTGGTGTAGTGGAGAATTTCTAGCAGGAAGTGAGCGAGGAGGGGGGGAACAGTGGGAAAGAGAGATGGACGATGGGGCTACGTGGAGGGGGGGCTGGCCTGGCCCAAAAGTATGGAAAGAACGAACAAAAGATGGAATTGTGGAAATGCTCACAGCCGAACCGGTTGCGATTGTTTGGTTTCTACTGTGGACGTTTCTCAATTGAAGCTTCACCGTTTTTGCAGTCATCTCAATGTGCTGACTTGGTCGAATGCTCAATCGAAGGCGCATGCTGACGGGTGTGGCCAATGGGTCGGGGGCGCATGGGAAAAGACGAGATCCTCGACAGTGCGTAACTGCAATGCGCGTCGACGCACATGTGGGAGAGGACAAAAGCAGTGCCATGCAGGAGGCACGAGTACAAGTACAGACGGTACCTGCGGGCAAGGCCCCGACACATTCAACAGAGAATGGTTCAATGGGCAGAGGTGCAGCAGTTTGTGTATTGCAGTTGTGCAGACAAGTCGTGGGAACAAAAGGCCCAGCCAGAACGCACAGTGCAATACCAGCAAATAATACAGGCACACAATGCAATTACATGTACTCCGTACGGAGTACACCACTGAGGAAACTGTGGGAAACACGAATGAAAATTAGGAAAGAGGGGACCCGAGAAGAGAAAAGTGGGACCATCCGGCCGCCACTAGGGATGGACGGCCAGCACGTTTTTTTTTTCACTCGCTTTTGCCTCCGAGAGGGAAACATGAGATTTCGAAAAGGGGGTGCGCACCGCCAAGGAGGGCAGAATGGCCCAGAATTGAAGAGGGGAGGGGGGCATGTATTGGGCTCCAGAGGGGACTGCAAGCAGAATAGCGAGGACAATACGGAGTGCTACGTACATGGTAGACTATTTACTCGGTAAAAAGAGGGTCTTGTGCCGCAGCGCATGGCAAGAGATGTAGAAGGGCGCTGAATAGGGAAGGTACCCACAACAGGCTCGGCATTGTGTGCATTCATAAAATCGCACCTAAATCCAAAATGTGCACAAACGCTTGCCACGTGATGCTACCGTCTATGGTACGCTAGCAGTTTTTCGGCCCATTAGAACGGAGCAAATTGTCACCTATTCAGGGTACTGACCAAGTCCAACAATGAAAAAGAACCTGTCTCAAGACAATGCAACAGCTGTGCCGCGGGCCATTAATACAATCGATACTGCTGCCAGGATGGCAGGTTTTCAATGAAGATGCGTCGTGACCATGGGAAAGGGAGGAGAGCGCTCCGCCGGGCGGCTGCTGTAAATGACGATACACGGGAGGTACTTTCCCTACCGTGGATTGTGGGCGAGGGAGAGCCTGAAGGATGAAAGCGAAAGTCCCTTACTCACCTTGATCGCCGCGTGGCAAAGCGGAAAATAAAAATAAGAAGGTGCAGTCCAACAGGGCCGACAGCACGCCAACGCGCGCAGGAAACGAGAAAGGCACGTTGTTGCATTGCTTTCAGTGCCATTTACCTATATTTGATTTTATTTGAATTTAATTTAATTGACCTTGCAGCAAAACGTGCTTTCCCACACCAAGCCGTCAGAGAAACGCACTGAAACGGCGTCCCATTTGAGCATTCAGATCTGTCATTAACTATTGTATTCGAGGACCTGTTCGTAGTCCAACCACTGAACGGCGATAATTTACGACAAACTGCGGGATACATGTGCCTGTGTCCCTTCGTGCCCAGCCTGCTGGATAACGAGGGCCCTGTCAGTGTCTTGTCAGTGTCTTATGCCCACAACTCCGCATAATCTACGGAGTACGTCGTACTTTGAAATATACAGACCCAAAATTGAACAAACTGTCGAGAATTGTCTTGTGTGCCCTGCTTGTTCGTTTCTCCTGTCCTGTTGCCCACCGTGCTCGGTATGGGGTTTCTCTTGTCTACAGGGTTTTGAATTACTGCTTCAAGGGAAACGGTGCCCCAAAAAAGAATCTTTATTACGGAAGACGTGCCCGAAAGGCTACTTCCAGTAAAAATGAGACTCAAAACCAAGAAAAAAGAACGTAGCGACACAGCCCAGGCGAGCCAGGTTCCCTAAAACCGCCTAGACGTGCCCGGCCTGTCCTAAAACGCTCTAAAACAGACCGAGGTAGCCCCTAAACATCCCTAACAGAAGGAAAATGGAAAGGATTCATACACCGTCAGTACGCTACAGCTCAGCGCACATGGCCCCCAGCAGTGAGGACACATGTCCAACACGTTCACACGTTACCTTTTAGTGACTTTAGCGACTTGTGCCCTTTTAGTGCCCTTTTACCGTTGCTTTCGTTGTGGATTGCTCCTCACAGGACCTGATGGGAGTTGTGCCAAAAGCGTATCTCACCATATTATTCTCCTCCTGTGCCCCTTCCTTCACTTCCTTTTTTTTTCGTCTTTGTCACGTATTTAGTTTCTTTTTTCCGTCTTCTGTATTTTTATGATATTATTTCCTGCGCTAGGGACAACGCCGCGCAGGACATCAACGTCCCTGGCCGGAAGCCGTAGGCCAGGAAGACCGGAAAATGCCCTAAATTGCACCATTTGCTTGGAAAAGTTGTAGTGGGACACCCCTCCCCTGTCCCACTGTCCCTCTCTCTGTCTTTCAGGCAATCAGGCAATCAGGCAATGCAAGTCAAACTGGCGCCGCAGCACTACGGAATTATCGTTTTTGGCGTCGTCACCATTGCTGCAGGGACATCTCTCAGCCAGATTTGACCAGAACCTGGAGAGTCTAGACAATCGAGACGGTGCCCAACAAGTCAAGTGCTCAGATGGCCATTGTGTAGAGAGTTCAGCTGGGCCAAGCCACGATTGCCCGCCCCAAGATACGACGGACATACCCTCGATACCTTGATACTCGATGCCCCAGAGCCTAGACGGCCTAGGTGCACGGCAGGGATGGCCTTCCTGCATGCGCGCGGGGGTCGGGACACACGATAAGATCAGATGAGGGGGATAAAATCCAGCCAGGCACAAGAATATGCGTGACCGTAGGAGAGCAAGAGCAGAACACAAGAGGCACGACTAAGCACGCCTTTTCAATATCCAAAAAAAAAAAAAGCCAATCCCAGCTCGCGAGAGCGACTACGGAGCATTCGCCGAAGAGACGAAGAGAAGAGGGGACGAGGAGACGAGCCCAAAAGCTGACATTGATCGACATCAAAAAGATGGTGACAGGGTGCTGCATCCGCCCTGTTTGTGTGCTGTCCTGCATTCAGGCCCCGGCAAGTTCCAGGAAGACGAAGAGAAATCCCAAGTATGTGGACCTTGGGTTTTTGTCAGTCGTCGTTTTTGCACTTTTATGTGGACGCAATTGTGGGTGCAGGTGGGCGCCAGGACGTGATGAACATGTTTTTCACTGAGATGTTGCCGCAGTTTGCTCAGGTTTGTTGCAGACCAGGTCGATCGAAATGGCAAAGAGTGACGAAAGAAGAAAAACTGCGCAGGAGAAAAATGAAAGAAACACAGAAACACAGAAAATGGACCCCCAAGCTGCAAACCAGGAGCAGAAAATTGATGTGCAAGACGTAAAAACCGCGCATCATAAAGGCGCACAAGAGCATACAAAACATAAAAGACAAACAAAAAATAATGTACAAAGTATCTTCCTTCCCCGGCCCGGCGAAGAGATTCCCCAGCACAAGCATCAAAACTTACGATAGGGGCAACAAGGAAGATCTTAAAAGCGACGGCATGGCCAGGATAGCGTCCTTGTCGTGTCTGTTGTTCCGTTGTCTGGTGTTTTTGTGTCTGCCATAGTCTGTTGGTGCCGGAGAAAAAGAGAGTCTGTTATTAGCAAGGAACAGTCTCCTTGGGCCCGGGATGTCTGTCGTCCGAAAATAGTCTTTCCAACAAGGAGGCGCTTTATTTGTTTTTATTTCAATGAAAAAATTGTCCGGTGCCGATGTATTGTGTGTGTTTGGTATGACAAAACCACAATATAGGGAAAAGGTCGGCGATGTGAGGAGACCTGTAAGTGAGATAATACCATGGGTACAACTTCTACAAGACATGCACCAGTGCCATGTTATATCTGAAATGTCTCCCTTTTGCATGGCGCTTGCATGGCAATTTCCAGAAAAAAAGAAAAAAAAACCAATCAATATAGTCCTACGGGATATGATCCTCGTCTGGACGTTTGAACGGATAAGACGAAATAAGTGCAAGACAAACGTATGCAGCATTCAAACCAAGAAAGTAAAGGAAATATTTGGTAATAAACGATTCGAAAGGAAGCGCACAAGTGCTGATGGTTTGGATGTATTATGTCTCTCTTTTTTCACCGACCATGTACTCCACGTTTTGGCTCACTCTTCATAGCACTAACGAGCGTTTCGTTTTATCTAGTCTTTTTTGCAATTTGTCTTCTCGTCTTGTCTGTCATCTTCGGCCTGGTCTCTCTCTTGCTTTCTTTTTCTGATATGCGTACCTGAAAATACGTCGCTTTCACGTCAGTGAGGAGTCAGGTTGAAAGCTTGTGGGCTCTTTTTTGGCCCTTTTTGTACTTTGACTGCGAGGGCTGCAGACTACAGAGACCGAGCTACTGCAGCTGGGTTCCTCCTCGCGTCCTCGCTTGCAAAAGGGTGTCGTCGATATCTCGTGTACATCGTATATCGCACTGAGCTGTACTCCGTACATGTACTTCCTCGCCCATTTTGTGTGACAGCCGGCCCTGAAGCAAACCATGTGCTAGGCGTTTGGCTGGCGTTCCTGGTTTTGCATGTTTACACAAAAGCGTAAATACACTTGGGCATGCATTGCAGCTGACAAACGCAGCCGAAGCCCGGATGCAAGGAGTCTTGTCCGGCGTTGAGACGGTTCTCTTTTGGTCGATATTCTTTCTTGTCCATAGCTTTTCTTTCCTTTCACACTGACCGTGTCTACCGTTTGGGATGCATCTTTCCACGGTGTTGAAAGAAAAGGCCAACCGTCGTTTTCTGTGCATCTTGTCCGAGTGCATGCAGATGGGTGCAGCCAAAGAAGGAAAGAAAAAAGTGCGCATTTCACGCCGAGAACCACTGAATGGCTAGACATTCCCACGCCAGGCACACGATACAGCACCCAAACGGCTGCAAACAACGGTTGAGGTTTGGATCGATTGGCCGCGATTCGATCACATTCGCATCCCTTTCCACCTTTCCATCCGCCCCTTCCAATCAAAGTCCCCCAGCTCATCTTTGTTTGCATTTTGCATTTTGCATTTTACATTTTGCATCTGTTTTTCATCCAATTTATTGCATTTCAATCTGTCTTCCAATCTGCCTTTAAATTATCCCTTTCCAGTACGATCGATCTCCCACCCCCTCCACCTGGCATCTCATACATCGTATTTTAACAAACCCCTTGCTCACCTTGTTTCCCCTTGTCACATTTCGCATATTGTTGGTCCCCTTGCGTGTCGTTGGCCAACCAAAAGTCCTTCTGCCGATTTCAATCACATCGCTCGGCACTCGAAAAGCACCCAAAATGAAACGGGCGACAAAAGATGCCCTGACTTTGAATTGGGATGGCCCTCGATCAACACGTTATTTTTTGGACCTGGCCACGGCGTGCCAACGTTGCAGTCATAAGATGAATTCATGAAGGGCCGATGTACTCCGTACTTTCTTTTCAAAAACTCTTTCCACCTTCCTGGCCTCCCCTCCCCTCATGAACGGAACCGCGCCGGCCACACAAAAGTGAGACCTTCCAATCTCCACGACCTGGCCTGGCGTCGCTTCCCCTTCCCCTCCCTGCGTCTGCATCGCTGGCGGTTTCGCTTTTTGATATTTGCTTTCTTTTTTGCCTTCTTTTTCGTAATTTGTTGTTTGCCGTTTACTCAACTGAAACGGGATGCAAGAATCTCCATTGTAGTTTCCCTCCTGTTCTCCACGTGTAAAATGCAAGTTTGCTCCTTCCTAACGTTTTGCTTCCTGCCAATTTTATGTAGGGAGACAGACGTTCCTTCCTTCCTCATATGCAGCAGTACTTGTAAATTGTACGTCACAAGACAAGTAATACACCGTATAAAGTTGGTCGCACCTTCCCATATGACAACTCATATAAAATATAAATACCTGCATAGAGGTACTTTATGCCCACCCATTTTCAGTTATTGGAAACATGCAGCCCAACCAACCTGACAATCCTGACCTGCAGGTTGCACGTGTTTTTGTCCCGTCTCTCCCATCGAGAACTCAAACTCCTGACCAAATAAGTATTATGTATCGTGCCGCCCACGCCCGCACTGCCATGTTCCGTCCCTACTTTTCAAACCACACCTCGACCACGTCCTGCCTTTCAAGGACACATGAATACGACGTTTCTGCTCGCCCCGGGTCGGTTCACGTTGTCGTGCCGTGTTCTATATCGCGTGTGTGCAATAAATTGCTCCCAATATAATTGCCGTAGAGGAAAGTGCAATGCTTGTATCTTGTATCTTGTAACTGTTGTGCTTTTGGTGCGTTTATGGGAATAAATTGGGAAAGAGGCACTGAGGTTCACGCCTGCCAATAATGTATTCGGTCTCGCTCCTTCCTTCATGTGTACGACATACGCAGCTCGTACATTCCCTCTCCCCCAAGCTCCTTCGCCCCTCCCCTCCTCGTGGCAGAATGTCTCCACCCCGCCTGCCACGCCAAGATGCATGCAGCCACGCACCTGCACTCCGTCACTTTCACATTGTGGCCCTTTCCAAAGTCGTCGTAGCCTGTCTTGTTGGCGTCGTCTGTTTCCTATTCCTTACCCTTTTGTGCCAGGTATTGCGACTTTTTGCTTTTTGCGCTTTGCTTTTTCGAATTTGCACCTGCATGGCGAGCCCCATCGGCCATTGGCAGATGGACAATCGACTTTGCGGATTTCACAGTATGCAGTATCATTTTGCGCCGGCAGACCGCGATAGCTCGTCCAGGCCCAGACCCAGACCCAGCAGCCAAGAGGCACCAAGGCACGAAACAAACAACAGAAAGAGACGACAAAAACGACTGGCTACTGACAGCGGCAGAGGGGTCTTTTCTTTTTCCACTTTTCCTTACCGGTCTACGACAATGTGCCATGCAGGCGTAAGTCATCGTCTTTTTGTTGTCCATACTCAGTACGAATTGGTGTACCCGGCTTCGAAGCTGTTCAAAAGCAACTTGGACGGTGATCAAAAACCAAGGCGAGCCTGCAGCACGCTGCAGAGTGGACTGCAGTTGTTTGCAGACGAACGCCCCAAAAGATACCAGCGACCCCAAAAGGTCTCGAGACGATCCGAAAAGGGACAGCTCAAAGATGGAAGAGCTGAGCGAATGCTACCGCTTTGCCGACTCACCTCATCACGATTCTCTCGCTCGGCGCTTTTATTTAAGAGACGGTTGCCTATTTGACCTTTGGCCCCTGCCAGCAACGGCACATATATGCGAGGCGCATTAAGCACACATGAACGGAACATTTTCGACCTTATTACGGAGGACGTGCACCCTACGACGTATTCTGGGGCAATAAGCCTTTTTGCCTCGTCTCGGCCGTGGTACGGAACCAGAGCCGACGCAGCAAGTAATAGATCGGGATCTGCCTTCCGTCTTGTCATCTTGTTGTCTTGTCGCCTTGTCGTATCGCGCACGACAAATCTCCGTGATATTTGACTTGACAGGAAACAGAAACCCTCGCCCGAGGTAAGGTAAACAGAATGAAACTCCACCTGCAGTGTCCAGTGTCTATCCCATCTCACGCATCATCTCCCATATTGTCGAATATTCGAGTCCTTCATATCCTTTCATGTCGTTTTGTTTTTCAACCACCATGCCATGTTTTGTTTCTGATCTTCCTCAAAATGAAATTTTATCACGCTCATTTCTCGGATTTCGAATTTTATCATTTTCGCTTTTCCCACCCCCTGCTTTTCGCATCTTGCATTTTTACAAAATCAAATTCACTCGGAAAGGGCCAAGCCCAGAAAATTTAAACACCCCCGGTCCTCTCTCGCGAAGCCCTCTCACCGAAGTATCCCTGTTCCCCTACCACTCGATATTCCTCTCCTTCATGCCAGATTTGCAGAGAGACAGAGAGAAAATAACGAAATCGAGAAAAAACAGGGACAGAACATGCGAAGACAGGGATTGTCTTGTTCCGTCGACACGTTTTGTTCCCGGGACATCAGTTTAACAATTTCAAACCTTGTCGTTTTCCTCGATTTTCTCTCCACCTCTTTCTTTCTTTGTGCCCTGCCCAGCTGGATTCACAAAAATCTTCGTAAATCTTCAAAGATGTTCACAAAAACAGGTCTGTTCGTGCATATCAACGCTCATCACTGTCCATCTTTCTCCCAAAACGACAATAGGAAGACCGACCCGAGAGAACCCAAAAGACGCACCAGCGCACCGTCCTTTTTCGTCTTTCGTCTTTCGTCTTCCGAACCGTGCTCTTCCCGTAATGCCCCGTTTTCCACGAAGATCCCCCGCCCCGTTTCTTTCTCTTGTTTGTGTGTTTGTTTGTCTGCTTGTGTGATGTTTGGCCACTCTCTTTCCAAGCACAAAGTGCAGCAAAATGCCCCAATATGCCCAGTGGGCCACTTTCACTTTAACTTGTGCTGTGTTTCCTTTCCCCTTTTGTGCCCCTGGCCCCCAAAAAATACCTTCCCCCTGGCACCGCCCGCCGTCTCCAGTTGACTTTCTACTTTAGTCCTCTTTGAATTCAAATGGTCTCCAGTTGTCTCCAGTGTTTTTTAACCCAGCCTTTGCAGCTCGACCAGCCAGCTGGGCTTGCTGGGATGCTTCCTTTGCCCGGCCCCATACTCCAGGTCGCCTTGTGCCCGCCGGAGAATGCCCCTATTCGTCCTTTTCAAGGCCTTTACTCAGTTCCTGACCAAGAGTGCGCGTCACCCCCTGCAAAGGTTCAGGTCTAGGTCCATGTCGCGTTGAGCAAGGATATTGAAAAGAGGCTTTTTGTTCAATGTTTTAATGAGGAAACCCGAGAAAACAAACCACACAATCAAACAGGAAGCATTTATCCCAACGAGTCCAAGCTCCTCTCCTTCAAAATTTCAAAAGGTTTAAAATATTTCAAAAGACCTCAATCCTCTAACGCCTGTCCAAGATAGGCAAATCCATGACACCCTTGTCGGGCTTTTCCTTCCCCTGGCGGCCCACGTTCCGCGAGCAATATGGCATCCGTTTGTCCATGTTGGTGACAGCCATATGGAACACTTTTTGTCCCATTTTGTCCTTTTTTGTCTTTTTTGGGCCTCATAATATCTCAAGATGCACAATCGCCCATGGCAATCACTATGGGAGATGGGGATCCAATTACTTGCACAGACGGCGGTCCGCAGTCGCAGCCGCAGTCGCAATATCAATGACGACTACAATCACGACCGACCACAACCGCATCTGGAAAGTTTACTTCCCAAGATAGGTTGTAGGTCCCCCTAGCCGCCGCTCCGGTTCTTGTCGTTCCGTGCCGAGTTGTGTGTACGATGCATTGCTCCGTACTTGTTGGGAGTAATGACGCTGGCATATCACACAATATACAAGAGACATAGAGTCCATTGCGTACAAGCACAAACAATACTCCGTACTCTTATGACTTTGTTCACATGTCCACACGTCCTCACCGGATATGCAAAATATTAGATCAGTCGATATTGCACCTTTCTTGCTGGCCACATCGAGTAGGTACCTCAAGTTCCAAGCCTCTCCTATCTTTTTATATCGGTGTATTCCACACACAAGTGCCTGCGCAAGTGCACACTGCATGTTGCATGTAATAATGTCCACCGTTGCCAAAGTTGGAGGGCCAGATATCACCTGCTTTCTTCTGGGAGCCGTTTACCTTTTTACCTTTTTTTGCCTTTCTTCCTTTGGTGCTTTTTGTACCTTTTGTACCCTGTGCATTGCTGGTTGTTTGTTTCCTTTTCCGTGTTGCAAGCAAAAGCTACGACGTATTACTCCGTACACAGCCTCCCCCTTGGCAGTCTGCCGTCAACGGATATGCCTCTTCCACGGAGACGGACAACATCGTGCCAGCTCGCCTCGTTCATGGCTGTTTCGAATTGTTTTCAGTCGTCTGTCTCCAGCGTGTCGATTTTCCTTGTTAATTCTTGTCAGATTTTCGACAATTTTCCTGCTCTTTCTTGATTCCTGCTTTTTGTTTGGCTGGCTGAAGGTCAATTTGGCCTGTCCTGCCATTTTATGAAAGTAAGACATTTGTGTTTTACATTGTATGCACTACTGTGCTACACACAGGAGACATAGAGATGGAGACGCGCTCTCTCGCACGCCCCTCAAGTGTAACGGGCAAGTCGGCGATAAAAGCAAAAGGCGGAAAAGAGAAACGATAAAAGACAACAGTAAAAAAGAGACAAAGGTGCGGAACGGACAGAGACATGGCTGCCTATCCTCTTGTTTCTGCGTTTTATCTCGGTCGATTCTCCGTATGAGGATATCTGCTGTTCAATGTCAATGTCAATGTTGATATCAATATCAATATCAACGACCGTCATTTCCGCTGTGCATTCGTGCCGGTGGCCTTCCTACTTCTTGATGGGGTCTAATGTCCTCCAAAGATGCGACCGAGATTACAAGTGTCTCGCTTGGTGACAGACGACAGGCCCGCCCCTTTTGCAGGGCAGGCTGCAATAACAGCATTTCACGAGTTGGGAGCGTGGACGCATATGATGAGAATCGATCGAGAGACTCCACGCATCCACCGATGTGCACCTTCGTTCTTACTTTTTTGTCTTGCCGCCTTACGTTTGTATTTCTTTTTTTGCCTCCCTATTTTTCCTTCCTACCACAGCTGTGATATGCCCTCAAACAGTCTTAGTATTTCTCCGAAAAAGATGGCCACAAGGAACACATGTGGTTTCTGCTGTCTGTTGCCATTCCTATCCCAACGGGGGGGAAACGAACTCAAACCACCTGGCAGAAACAACGTCCTGGACAGGCTGGACTCTTGGGAGATCGCGAGTTCAAGTTCATTTTCGAGCCTGGATCCTGGTCAGACGCAGGACACAAGACGCATTCCCTTTTCTTGACTCCCCTTTTACTGCATCCGACGGTGATACAAATATGGTTATGGCTCGCACAGGATATATATCGTACAAGAACCACTTGTGCACAGCAGGTCACTCGGCGAAAACAGTCTGCGTGTTGTGCACAAGAGACACGGGGACGTTTTCCCAATGACCCCAATCTACTTCGTGCATCCTGTGCTCCCTGGTACCTACATTTTACATTTTCTTCTCCCATATCTGGCTGTACGTCCGGCGAATCAAGGATCTCGCCGGTCCTATTTTGGGACCGATGGCAGCAAGTGTACCCAGGCGTACTGAGTATTGGTGGTCTACTGTACTCTGTCGTATGGAGGGGATAGTAGGACAGTTTAGACGTGCGACTGTGCTACCCTCCGCCGTCATGCCTTCCCAAACGGGACACGCATCGGGCATGAACAAGAAGAGACAAGAGAAACTTGGGAACATAATGAACACGCGGTGTTTGTGCAATTTGTGCAACCGTTGCCCAGGCTCAAGGACATTTACACCGTCCGTATTGAACATTCAATATTCTGCGGCCCCGTATCTTCTATTCCCTTGGAATTCGTTAATAGAGAGCCACCTGTATCACCATCTCGTCTCTGCAGCAGCAATGGTACACAATGGTCGTATCAATGATTGTATCAAAACTCGTTGAAGTCTACAAGTCTGCAAGTCTGCCTTTTAGGAGGAGGACAAGAAATAGGATCCTCGTTATTCTGTAAGGGGCAACGGTCAGGCAGCATTACATGCTTTGGTGCTTGTTGTTGTGTATTTTCTTGTGTGCGTTGAAAAATGATCGACGGTAAACACACACCCCTTATGCAAGGGGCTCGTTGGTGATGTTCCTGCACCCAAGAAAATCGACAGAGAGAAGAAGAACTCTGCAAAAACTACGCAGCACAAAAATTGCCTGCCGCATATCAGGGTCGTGCAGTCCAGCTCAGGGCACGCAGGTACTCTCCATCCCAAGAGTTCTTGGTCTTTCTTGATTTTTCTTGGTCATCATGTTACAAATTACCGCTGCCTTTTTGCATCAGCATCGACACCGTCTGTCGGGCATTGCTTCGGCTCGCTGTTGGCCTTTCCGGCACATCCCTTGTGCCCTTATCAACTAACAAGTGAATCGTTCGATTTGCCACTGCCGTCAATCCGCAAATCGGAGGGTCAAGGCAAAGGAGGTCAAAGGGTCAGAGAGTCAGACATATTGGTGGAAAACCAGGGCTCGCAGGGAAACAGAAAACCAGAAAACCAAAAATGCAGAGGCGAGAGAGGATCAGAAAATCCGCAAATCCGCAAATCATCAACCGCCCAACCGGGAGCGATGTGGAGAATACACGGAAAAGGAGAGGCAACAAGAGGTTGTACATTCAACGAGCGGGCAGGCAGAATGGTGTGGTGTGTGAGTACACAAAGTGTGGTCTCGATATTTTGGGCTCGTCCTGCACTTCAACATGTCACCATCGACGAGATGCCATACATGTACATTGCACGTCATTCCTGGTCGAATGGATGCAAGCACTTTGCAGACGTTCCAACAGTATCATGTCAAAGTGCCTGCATACAATCTGTACGTGCCTATCAGCTCATGTGCATCGTACGGTATACATTGCGCATATCTCCCTTATGATCCCATCTGCCCATGTGTGCACATTGCGTGCAAGCCGTGCGTTTGTCGTGTGCATTTGTGCTCATCTCCTGTCTTGGGCAAGCCCTTTGCACATCTCTTTGTCGCAAATGCCACAAAAGGTCACAAAGCTCACAAAGCTCACAAGTGTGCTCACATTCCTCGGGGAACGGCAAGCGGGAGACGAAACAGAAAGACAAAGACCAGGCATCAAGCACACGGCAACCCGCCTCCATGTTTTCCGTGAGTTGTCCATGCTCTGTTTGGGCAGGATCTCCATGCCTCCTATCGACTCGATCTTCCATCCTCATGCCCTCTGCCTGCGTTCCCTACCTTCCTGAGCTACCCTCTAATACGAGCTGAACGCACGCAAGGGAACATGGTCAAAAAGTAACGTGGAGTGTGGGTTGTGGTCGCCTTTCTCCGAATGTCAGTGGTTTCTTTTGAGTGGAGTATTCTGGATTACTATTCCTCCCAGTACTCCATGTCTCTCGCTTTCTGATCCTTCGCAGGCATTTCTCACGTGTAATAACAGCTGGTCATGGTAAAATTGCCGGATACCACCTCGTCTCGTTCGAGTGGATAGCGAGGAGAGAAGGATCCCTTGATCATCGGTATCATCTCATCGCGATCTTGTACATATACTCGGGTATCGTTGCATCTGCTCTGTTCTCGGTGCCTTTATAAATCACACCGAATGTACATGTATCGACAGGACTTGGCTCAAAGATTGACCAAAGATTGACGAGAGAACAAAGAAAAAAGTGAGGCGGGCGGGCGTGACGGGCCAATGCGTCACGCCGAAAGACGGGACACAAACAACAAAGACACCAAAAGTACATGTACCTGAACGAGTGGTAACGTGATTGCATCGTGGACTTCCTGAACCACGCCGTATCATGGCCATCAAACATGCGATGGGAGCACGTCAGCCGTTGGTTTTGCCCGTGTCTGTTTGTGTCTCTCCTTTTTGTGCGTGATATTGTCTTTCTTTCCATCGCCCATCATCGCCCGCGCAGCGCATTTTGACCCCAAGTCTAGCAAAGCCGACGACGATCAAGTCTTGGACCTTCCTTCTGCCAGTACATGTACTCGAGTCCTACATAGCGTCCCAGCTGTCCAGCTGTTGTGTCCCGGCCGTTCTCCTCCTGTCTCGCCGTCATCACAAACTTGCGACTAACACGGCGAGGATCGTCAACGTTTTCTTCCAGCACTTCCTCTTCCACCGTTGGATGTGAGGCGTGTGAGACAGGTCCCCAAAACTGTAAGACTTACATGTACTGGCTTTGCGATGTCCGCTGTTCGCTCTTTTGCCACAAGGGCGAGACAGTCTTTCTCTCAAATCCTTCTTCTACATACACCCCTGATCTTCTCGTTCTTCTCGTTCTTCAGAACAATGTGGGGAGTCTCCGCGGCGGCACACGAAAAACAGAGCGCGGAATATGGAGTGTGATAGCGGAACAAACGGCATCGCATCGAGATCGAGATCACAGCTTGAGAGTGTGAATAAAAAATAAAATATGTGCCATCGATTCGGGGCATATCATGAGTGTAGAGGCAGGACATTGTGGTCATTTCATAAACGTACATGGAAATCAAGTGAGCAGAACTCACGGTATCAAAAATATGGTTGATATTGTCATATCGTCAGAATTTTATGTCGGCATATCCTTGTTCTCTTTTATGCTTATCCCCCTTTTGATTCGCCTTATCCAGCGCTTGGGGAGACTTGTCCTGCCCGTCATCATTGGTCCCCACCACCTTTATGAAAAAAGATCATCATCATGCTCCGCAGAGTTGCCACAAAATCACAAAAACCACATCCCAGAAACATAATCCCAGGAGAAATCAGGGCACTTTGGTCACTCTCCCGCCCTCCCCGTTGGGCGTCTCCCTTCAACCCCTATCTCCCTTCTCTCATGGGTCGTCATGAAAGCCATGGTCTCCAAAAAGACAAAAAGATCTACGTAATCCCAGCACTCCATGCCTCTGCTGTTCATCACCAACTCGCACTCAGCCTTTCAAGGTCCATTCTCTCAAAAACGACATGTCAAAAAACCGGGCGCGCAATGTATCCTAAAGAGAGATAATGGTCCAAGATACGAAGACAAGAGGCTTGTCGACAAGAGCCTTGGAGTCCAAATCCCAAAGGAACACCTGCAGGCAAGCCCTTTGGGCATCGCTTGTCGTCGATCCCCCAAGCATTCTGTCCACTCTCTGTCCCCAAAATGCCAAGACCGTTGCTCATTTTGCTCTTTGACCCGCCTGTGACGCCCTGATGTGCTGATGTGCTGATGTGTCTGGATGCGCTGAAGCTCTCTCTTGATGGGGGTTCCAGTGTTTTAGTGCATGCCCCGAGTGCCTGTCCGCCTGGAGGACAGTGGGTCGGTGGACCCTTTTTCCGTTTTTCGGTGTCCCCACAGCGCGCCTCAGCGGTTCAGCGGCTTTTGTGGCGCCTTTCAGGCCCCTGTAAACTTTCCTCGTCACCCCTGCGGCCCGACATTTGCTGGCTAGCCGCGTCGATCGGATTTTCCTTTTGCTTTCTTTTTTCTTTTCCCTGTTCACATCTCACTCTCCATTTCAGTTTCTCTCTCTCCTCAACCGCGTCGCGTCCCATTTTCCGGTGAGCTGCAAATTGGAAATTGGAAATCGGACTGCAGACGGCACTCGACGTGCATTGCATATGCGGTATTGTTGCTTATATGCGTGTTGTTTGTTGATGTTGACTTTTTGACATTTTTTTTGAAATCATTGGATGTAGACAAACATTCACTTCTATCAAGTTCACGTTTACTTTAACGTCTCGCTCTATATGTGCAACCTGTCGAGCCCAACTTGACGCCCATCAACACCAGGCTGGGAAACTCATAATTCCAAATTCTCAAGACGATCACTGCCCAAATGGACGGGAGGAATTGGCAGAAGAAAGAAAAAGTTTAGAAACGCAGCAATGAGGGCGTAAACAGGGCGTGTTATTATCGCCTCTTTTCATCTCTTTGCCCGCCTTTCCTTTCCCCACTCTCCCCGGCCATTCTCCCAATGTCTCGGGACTACTCTGGAAAGTGAACCTCACCCTTGAGTCTTGGTTCTGCGAGAGTTTTCTGGCACTGGCATCCTTCTCTCAGTCTTCTTCTTCTTGGTGTCTCAATCTTGGCAAGCAGTCACAAAACAGTCGCCAACAGACGCCGCTGAACGCCAGTCAACGCCAACAGACTGACCCTCACAAACAAGGCCGATCGCATCCAAAAAGGAAAAATGCCGCCCTGCCGTTTGTCGTTTGTCGTCGTCTGCTGTCCTCGCCGTCCTCGCCGCCCTCACGTTTTGTGACAAGTCCTATCGTCACGGCGATCTTTTCTTCACCGGAAGAGGGGTGTTCATACTGAGCAAAGGGAGGGCGAGACGAGGTCACAAGTCTCTGTCGTTCATCGACCTTCATCCGATGCTTCCTTTTCTTTTTTTTTCCTTTCCTTTTCTTCTTCTTGTCTTCTTCCTGTCTTCTTTCTGTCTTTTTCTCATCCCACCACATCTGTGTCTGTTCCGTTCTGTTTCTCCGTTCTCTAGCTCTAGTTCCAGCTCCATTTCCATTTCCATTTCCACCTTCATCTCCATCCTCTTCTCCATTCCGTTCTTCACGCCCCGTTTTGCCGCCACATGTCTTGCAATTGTTACAGTTTTTCCAGTTTTCCAGGGCTTGTGGTTTTTCGTTTCCGTCATCTCTCGAGCCCGTCTGGTCGCCGAGTTTTTTATTGCTTTTGCTGTCGCACACGCCATAAAATCCCCCGAGACACTACCGATCCCAGGAAATCCAAGGAAGCCCAGCCATCGAGAAGCTACCTGCTACTGACAAAGCTGGAGACTGGAGACTAAAGGCTAGAGACTAGAGTCTGGACACTGGACTCCATCGTCTCGTACGACACGCTGACACGCTGTGCGACCCTCGTGTCGATATCCGATATTCGATGTTCAAGGGAGTGTAAGTACATGTAGGTGTGGAAGTGCGGAAAGGGGCTCGCCTCGAGTTCCCGCGGCGCAGTTCATTTCCGCTGCATCGAGCCCTTTCGACCCCCTTCTCAGAAACGTCTCGGGTGAGTGGTACGGCATGTTCAAAAGAAGTGTGCATAGCTGTAGATGTAGATGTTATTGCGGATTTGCAAGTAAATGCCACTTTATGCAACATCGTGGGTTTATGAAACCTCCTGCTTGATTGTCGATGTAAGTAAACAATGATGAGACGATCAAAGCTCACGGTGATCTGTAAGTGACACAGCTATTGCGAATAAAGACAATATGTCTTTTTGCCACTGATTGCTTAGCTTTATCTGTCACAAGTTGTAGTTTTGTTCATGTGTTTTTTGTGTGTTTTTTAAGTAAGTGAAGTTTTTGTACATTATAGAAATATTATATTTTATTTTTCATTTCAATTTTCGATTTTCGGTTTTCTTCTTTTTGTTTTTAATTAGAATGCATTACGCGGATATTTTTTGAATAAAAATTCAAAAATTCAAATAAATTCAAAAATGAAACTGCTAGAAAATAAAAACGTGTATATACTCCGTATATGCTTATGTGGTGAAAATCACAGTAAATCCTGCGCATCAGGTAGCACCATCACCCGTCACGCATCACCGTCGACAAATGACAGCACGACGGAAAACACGAGCGTCGGCCGACACAGCTCTTGGAGGTAGGTGCCAAACTGCAGGCCATTCCCAGGCGAGGCGGTCCAGGCGTTGCGGCCATATTTGTCGACCTCGCTGCGCTTCTCCCAGGCGCGGCGGGTGCAGCCGATGCACTGGTGGACGGCGGCCTTGTTGACGGTGGGGGCCTCGACATCGACGTCCATCTGTAGCTGTAAGGACAACAACTCCTCGATGCGCCAGTCGTCGTAGAGGTCGACCAGCACGGTAAAGTCCATGCCGTTGAGGTTGCAAGTCAACGATGACGATGCAGACGACGACAACGGCGGATCGTTGGACGACGTCCCATCAAATGCTCGCTGGAAACTCCGCGCGTCGAGCCACGGCTGGGGTGCAATGTGCTTCTTGAGGAGCTGTTTCTGTGCTGGCGTGATGCCGCACGGCGAAGACGAAGAGGCATCCAGTCGGATGCGCATGGGGATGACAAAGTCGCCGACGACGACCTGGAGGGATGTGGGAGGGGGGATGCTCTCTTCGCTCTCTCCGCTCTCTGCGCTCTCCGAGCAGTCCGCCTCCTCTCGACCCGACGGGTCCACCCCGCCAATCCAGGACATGGTGTCCGTGTGGTAGCGGTCCATCCAGGTGATATCGAGGGCGACGGTGGTGATGGGCAGGCGCAGCAGTCGGAGCTGGCTGGCCCAGTAGCCGTACGGAATGGAGGCGATGGAAGTGATGTTGGCAGTGGAAACAATTGCGGCTGCAGCTGCAGCTGCAGCTGCGGACGATGGACCGTTTCGGGGGTAGCCTCTCGCCTTGCTGGGACTCATTTGATTGCTCGTAGCATCTGGGGTAATGGTAGTGGTAATGTGTTGCGCGTGTTCCGCTTCGGTCTGCTCATGCCGTCCCGCCGCCATCCATAGCCCGGCACTCCCGTTCCCGAGGCGGCTGTGCTGCTGCGTCGCCTCGGAGCCAAGCCATGGGTAGTACAGCACATCCCTGCCGGAGCGCAGTCGAGAGGGCGATGGAATATGGCGGACAAGGGGGACAGTCTTGCCGTCGCCGTCGCCGTCGCCGGAAGATTGTGATTGTGTATTCTGGGGAGAGTCTGCCTCCTCGACGACACGGCGTGCTTCAATGCACGTGTGGAAGAGGTCCGACTGCCAGAGCATCTCAATGGTGTGCTTGTGGGTGGCCGGCCGTTGCGTGCCGCGCACATTGTGGTACCTTGTTGGGTCCAGGTCTTCGCGCAGCAAGACACGAAACGGCAGGGCCAGCTCCCAGATGATGCGGCGGATCTCGTAGGGCAGGCAGGAGAAGTAGTGGAACTCGGAGGAAGGTGCTGTCTCGCCAGTGTCCTTTGACCCTGCCTCTTTCGAACCTGCAGTTGCCTTTGTTGGTGATGGCGGTGGTGACGGAAGGAGCGGCCGGCCCAGACGGGAGGAAGGGGTGCCCTGCTGCGCCTTCCCGCTTGATTGTGGTTTAGTTGTTTCTGTTGTTTCTGTAGCCGCCTCAACTGTTGCATTGAATGCATCAAAGAGTGCATCGCGGAGAGCAGGCTGTAATGGCTCGGCCGCATCGCTCATCACAAGATCGCGGAACACCCGCTGCGGAGACATCATGTGCCACCGGTATGGTGGTGTCGGAGGAGGAGTCGGTATTGTTTCTGTTTCTGCTGTCGTCTTTTCCTTTTCCTTTTTTGTTGTTGATGTTGATGTCGTTGATGTCGTTGCCGACACTGTCGCCGTCACCACCCGCCGGCACTTTTTGCACCGGCTCCGGTCCTCGCCGTCCCCGCACACCGACTGCCGCGTCTGCCGGTTGAACGTCACATGGCTGGCCGGCTCGCCGCGGTCGTTGCGGAAGAGGCGCAGCACGTTCCGGGGGAGGCGGGCCGCCCGAGAGTGGCTGTTTCTTTGCAGCGAAAAGGCGTCGTCCTCCCAAAACAGGCTGGCGGCCGGGTGCGGCAGCGAGTGCGTGCGGTCGTCAAACAGAAACTCGCGGCGAGAGCCGTCGGCACGGCGGAAGGAGAGGTGTGTTGGATAGGGCGGGATGGAATCGGCAGCAGGATGGGCCATTTTGGGAGTGAGAGAGGCACCCAGAGATCAGAGATCCAGGAAGACGGGCGAAGGATGAGAAGTGGGTACAGAGCCGTGTAAGTGAGTTTAGCTCATGCAGAATGGACGACAAGTGTAGAAACGAATAAACGAATTGGGCGACGCAAAATAGAGTGGTGTAAAAATGGTATTACATGAAGGACATCAAGGTATCAGGGTCGTGTGAATGATGCGAATGATGCGGATGATGGTGACGGACGAAAAGTGTGCGCTTTTGGCCTCTGTCCTTTCTTTGTCCTGCGTTTCCCTCCTTGCTCGTGGATTTGTTTCCTTTAGATCTTGGGTCGGATTTGAGTGATGGTGTGAAGATGTTGGCAAAGATGTATTCCGTATATTTATATATGCATCGATCGAGTATTGGCGGCAACGAAAGAGGGAGCGAGAAAGCCAGCGAGCGGAGGTTAAGGAGTCGATGTGATGGCTGTCTGTTTCGATGGATCCTGATGACTGTTGGTCGCAACTCGTGAGTCGTGAAAAGAAGGCGGCCGGCGGCCAAGCGGGAGCATCCAACAGAACAAAGAAATCGATGCAAGGAAGAGGGGCTGAATTGCAGCGAGATGTATGAAGGAGAAGAAATGAAAAAAGGGTAATAAAAGATAAAAAGACGATGTCGAGACGAAATCGTGAGATCTGTTTTCTTGATTGGAAGAATTGCGAACGAAATGCGGACGAAATGCAAACGAAAAAGAAACCCAAAAAGAAATAAACGAGGAAAAAAAAAAGACGGTGAATAAACCAAAACAGGACAGGGCGAATGCCGGCTTTGGGATAGCTTCCGTCAGTTTTCCTTTCCTTTTCTTTTTGTGTCGTTGCTGGGTCTTTTCTTGGTATGCTTTCTTTTTGTGCATGCCCTTTTGTTTCGAGAAATGAGCAGAAAAACGAAAAGAAGAGAAGAAAAAAGCACTCTCTTTTCTCGCCTTCCTTCTCTGCCCATGCGTTGTCAACCAACAGGCAGGACCCCTCCGAGCCAAGGGCGGGATGACGGGGAAGAATTGAGGATTGACTAAGGAGAGAGGCTCGAGAGGTCAAGAGCAAACAAAAGGACAGACAAAAAGACCGGAGAAAAGACGAGACGGGCGACGACTCTTTCATCTCTAGTTCCATCAAGTTCTAACAGACAAGAACGGACACGACTAGATAAGACTAGACACGCTCCTTTTTGGCACATTTAGCTGTTGTTTTGGACCTTGGACTTACGACGCTATCCACAAAGCGGAACACAGGACCCAAGGGGAGGGTTCCGATGCGGATGCATGGAGAAGGAGAAAATAATAGGAAATAGGGGTTTTTAAAAAAGAAAAAAAAAAGAAAAAGGAAAAAACACACACGGACCCAAGACCCATTGATGGAAATGGGGCGTACAGACGATGCGGCGTCGGCGTACATAGATGCTTTCTTTTTGGCTGTGTTTTTTCTCTCCTCAGCCTGTCCCAGACTCCTAGCTGATGGTCAAACGTGCGTCCCGACGATTTCTTTTGGTGTGAGTGCGGCTGTAACCCTTTTTTTCTCGTCACTTTCTCTTGTCACTTTCCACTCGTCACTTTTCTCATTGCTTTTTCTCCTCTCTTCCCTAAAAGATACAAGCATCGGAGACAGGGTGGGCAGCCGACAGGACATGGGTACCGTCGCGATTGGGTCTTCTTTGGGACAGAGTGACAGAAAAGGGACAGTCTCATTTTCCTTTGCATTTATCTGTTTGGTGGAAATCAGGTCAGAGACACCTAATACCTGGCCCAACCACACAAATCCCGACACTCTGGGACGACGAGAACGAGGAAACGGGGAAAGAAGGAAAACGAGAGGAATGGGGCAACCGTAGGCAGCCCTCAGCAGTCCCCAGGTGGACAAAAACTGAACCCCAAGCAAGCCCATGTGAACCCAAGTGAACCACCCAGGGAACCACAAGAAACCGCAAGAGACCACAAGTGGACCTCAGGATACACAGAAACGACCCTAGACCCAAGAGGACGGTCTACTGAGTACGATGTACGATGTACGATATGTGTGGAAATGTGTGATGAGTGAATTGTGATGTGCAAATGCAATGGCTGCTTTGTACAAGTACATCGTGCAGGCAAGAAACGTCGTGAATACCGCCCCCAAAGACCAGAAGACTGGAGAGACAGCAAATCCTTGACTGCAAATCCTAGACTAGAATGAGTACCTCGTAAACGCCCTGCGGAGTCAAGACACAAAAAAGACAAGAAGAGCCAGCCACCGACCCTGTGTATTTCCTTTTTCTTGCGATACTGCCCTTGACAGGTATATTGTATTCGAAAACTTTACTAATTATTTCTCGCTGTTGTTTTCTAACAGTTCTCCTTTGTAAGCAAGGCAGCAGAAACATCAGACATATTGAATGTGTACGGAGTACATGGACGTGGACATGAAGATGGACGTGACCCTCTCTCCTTTTCTCTTCTCTTCCACATCCTCTTTCTTGCTTCTCGCCTCTTTTTTTTTTTTTTTTTTTTTTCAGCTGATGCGGGCGTCGGACCACACCCACAAACAGCACTGTTGTCTCTTATTTCCTTTTAAAGGTGCATATTGTCTGTTGGTCGAGCAGTTGTGTCTTTTTGCAGTTTTTGCACCTTTTTCTTCTTTACGTGTCCACGTCCACGTCCACGTCGTCACGTCGCACCACTCTGTATAAGCCTTCCTCTCCGACCTTTCGTCTCGAGACTGGCCACACCGTGAAAAAAAATCAAACGGAAAGCACGCAAAAATAAAAGAAAGCAAAAAGGACAACAGACGAATCACCTGTTCGTTTCCCGCTGTTGGCGCACAACTGATGTAACAAAGGCAATCAGTAATAAATAACGGACGGGTTGTTGTTGTGGATAAAAAATAAAAAAATAAGAAAATAAGAAAATAAAAAGGCCGAGAGAGAGTCCCAAGCTCAAGGTTGTATGCATCTGCATGCAGGGCAACACAACAGGATAAATATAATAAGATACCGTGCAAGAAGGAGACTCAAAGATGCAGACAAGACAGACCCAGACCCAGACCCAGAAAATGCAAAGCAACGCTGGCTGGAAATTTCAACTAACCTGGCGAGAGGGCGCCTTAAGAGACTGAGTGCACTTGCCGGCGGAGGAGACTGTATGTGCCACAGGCCCAGATTCTCAAATAAATTGGTTCATCTCGACAAGCGCCGGGGGAAGAAAAGTTACAAGTTACAGAAAATGCTGTGGAGACGTACACAGTAACGAGAAGGGCGACACGGCTCTCCACCAGAATGTGCCGTCCGTAGTTTCGGGGCTATTTTACTACGCCGTAATCACCAACAGTCACTTAGCTAATCCTTGTGTGACCAGGAAGCGGCAAGGGGGCCCGCCGGGAAAAGAGAGAGGGCAAAAATAGGTATCCCGTACGGAGTAGATACACGGTAGCAACAATCACGACATCGATCCTGAGATGTGAGAGAGAAGAGAGGGGGCCAACAGAAGAAGAACGGATACAAAAAGGAGAAGGAGAAATGAGAAAGGGAGGGGAAACAGCCAGATACCCATATCCTGTGACAGCGAATCCAGATGCAATGGCAGATGGGGGCCAAAACGACGGGGAAAACAGGATGCAGTTGGACGCCTAGGAAGGGAGACTCGGAGCCTGGATGGAGGCCTGGGATGCCTATATGCAATCGATGAGAAGTGCGAATACTCACAGACCAATAATATCTACAACACGCTGGGCAGAAAAACCAACAGACATTCTGTATATGCAAAACGTGCTGCGCGCCAGAGCAAAGGCCTCGTGATGTACAAGCCACTTGAGAATGAAGAGAATATCTGGATCACCGCAACGATGTGAGGAAAACACAAAAGCCATCGGCCTGGGAGAGAAATTGATTTGGGTGCTAGGATAGATACAATCGCATGGCCTGTCATATGCGAGCGCGTATTCGACATCGTTTGAAGAATGCTTCTATTCGAAGTTTCTATTTCTAGGCTGCGTAGGATCTAATTTCTATTGAAAACAATACTGTAAAAACGAGGGCAATCTGCTTTGCCGACGACGTCAACCAGTCAAGGGAGACAACTCTTTGTCTACGAAGGAACCAGGACGCTCCTCGTGTATAAAACGCTTATAAGCATGATGGCCTTTCAGGGGCCGTAATGAGCCCATTCTACATCCAACCCATAGCTCTTGCTGCGTCATCGACTTGCTGTTGAGCATTCGGTTCTTGTTGTCCGGCCTGTTGTCCGGCCTGTTGCCCGGCCTGTTGCCCGGCCTGTTGTCCAGCCTGTTGACCGGCCTGATGCCCTGCCTGTTGCTCTGCTTGCTGCTCTGCTTGCTGCTCTGCTTGCTGCTCTGCTTGCTGCTCTGCTTGCTGCTCTGCTTGCTGCACAGGCTGTTGCACGCCCCGCTTGAGACGGCGAATTCTCTTTCTGATTGAGCTGCACACACGACTTGCTCCTCTGTTGTTCGCGTGATTTTGACCTTTAGCGTTTTCAGCACTAACATTTTGACCTCCGGCCGGCTGGCCTCCGGCAGGTTGAGCACCGCCATTCAGACCCCCGGAATTATGATTCGCGGGAATTTGGTCACCGTAGAGGCGACGCCTGGATCTCTCACAGAGGAACAAGTTTGCTGCCCTCCGTCCCAGACTCATGGGAGCGGGAACTGTATTAGGGTCTGGAGCGGAAGCCGCGGGGGGCTCGGCAGCGGGCTCGGCGACGGGAGCAGCAGTGGGAGGTGGGACAGGGGGATTAGGATTGTTGCTGTCATTGATGGGGGTCTCGATAGTAGAATGTTCGTGCGAGTCACCTGTGCCGCTCTTATTCTGGTTGTTGACTCCAGGTCTCTGCTGCGGTTGTGAGGGACCTCCGGCTCTCGGCGGTATCTATCGCTGCTGAGTAAGTCCTCCGACCCTCCGTCGGTTTGGTCTGCGAACATCCTGGTGTGAGGATCCAGCGGGGCCTGGCTGGGGGGCCTGTACAGGCGTCTGTTGGGCAGTGTTCTCAGGACCGTACTGCTGCCCGCTGCCAGGTTGTGGCTCTGTTGGACCTCCGGGCAGGGATACATCGGCGGTAGTACTTGGGGAACCACCCGAGCCGGAGAGACCGCTAGGCAGCATCTGGGGCGCCGCTGATGGATCCTGCTGAGTGGGACCGCGGGCATTCTCTGGGCCTCGTTCGGGACTATGGCTGCTTCTTTGCGGGCTTGTGTGCATCTCCGGGCTTGGGTTGTCGCGGTATTCCTCAAGTGGTGGTAGTTCGGGTTGCGGCATGTTGCTGAATAACATGGGTTCAAAAATATGTCCTTGTATCGCTGCTTGAACCAACGTGGCCTCGTGGTCGGCACGCTCTTGCTGCCGGCGTTGGATTTCTCTTTGTCTCTCGGTCAGTATTTCTCCCGCAGGCTCTCGTTCTCTCTCGGGCACCTGTTCTCTCGAGGGCTCCCGTTCTCTCTCGGGCTCTCGTTCTCTCTTGGATGGTCTTTCTCTGTCGGAGCTTCCTCTCTCGGTCATTTTCGAAGAACCGGTTTCCGCATCTTGTTGCGATGTATTGCCACCTCCGGCCTGGCCAGCTTGAACCAAAGGGGGCTGTGGTGCAGGGATGCCGAAAACTCGACCAATGATGCTTGTGTTGGAACTGGAAGCTGTAGCTGCAGGTGCATTGGCTGAGGGACGGGCGGCTTGCTGTGTTGATGATGGCTGGTCCGGTGGCGGCTGCTGGCCGTCCGCCTCCGCCTGCTGATTGCTTTCCTGGCTCGATCTGCTCATCGTGAAGTGCGAAGTTTTGGACGGTTTTTGAAATTCGCTTTCACTATGAGCTTACGGAACAAATTGTTGATTTTAGACCAGAAGGTCTTCTTGCTGCTCTTGATGCTGTTGCTGTCGTCGCTTGCCGCGAGATTCCTGGCGACGTTGGCGACGTTGGCGTTGTTGGTCTCGTTGTCAACGTCGTCTTCTTCACCGTTGGCCTCGTTGTCGACGTCGTCTTCTTCACTGTCGTCGATGAACTGCTGGTCTTCACCAGAACTTTCTTCCTCGTTGTCACCGAATAAGCCTGCTAAAGCTAAGTTTGCGACCTCGCGGTCGACAATATTCTCAAACTCACGAACTGGCGATGGTTTCCGAGAGTTTGAGTACGGTTTGTCCTCTTCGGGAACGACGATTCTGCGATCCCTGCGAATGTTGCCACTCATGGGATATCACTGAGAGCCAAAGAGAGACACGGGACGATGTGATGTTTTGAATTATGATATTGCTTGGTAGCTGATGATGGATCGGTGATTGGGGGGATAAGCGAAAGCTGGTAGCAGAAATGTATGCTGGGTCTGAACGGTGATGCTTTGGTTTGACAATGTTGTTCTTATGGCAAGGTGATGGATGTGGCAAAGGGAAAAGGGGATGCATTGTTATTGTTTACATGTTGCAGACGCTGATTCGGTCACAACTTATGTAAAACGGCAGGTAGGTGCGTTACCAAAAATTTGCAGAAGTTACGACTGCGTCTCTTTCCTCGACGATGTTTTGAATTTGCCATCTCTATTTGGAAAGAGCGACTCTCATATTCCACCATCCCACGATTATTCTTGGTTCTGTCTCGGGAAGGAGATGTGCTTCCATGGCCTGAGAGCACCTGTCAATTATCACAAAACAAACGCACCCTTAATAATTTAAAACTTTCTCACCGCTCACATTGTTAACGAATTCTATCATTTATGATTTATTTGCAACGAGTCTATCTTATTCTAGGTGCCCATGATGTCTAAAAAGGTGGCCGCCCCTTGAGTTCTGGTACCACGGCGCTCGCTCCTTCCTGCTCAAGTTTTGAAAGGCGCAAAATATTTTCTTTCCCATTGCATTTCGAAACAGCACAAGAACCGAACGATCCTGCCTTTTGGTATTTTTCTCGTGGAAGGTTCGTTCTTTTCTAACTGGAATCAACCGCTCCTTCCTCCTTCTGCCGTCACATGCAAATATTTCAACGAAGCATTTGGGACAGCCCCGCCAACAAACACCATGACCCCTTCCTCAACGACGACGAGCGGCGTACCTGCCTCTGCCTTCCAAATAACCTCGACCGTGGCCGGCCAAAATACGACACTGCCTAGCGATAACAACGGAAGCAGCTCTGGACTGTCGACGGGCGGCCAGGTCGGTGTTGCCCTCGGCGTTGTCATCATTGCGCTCTTGCTCGGAAGCATCGGTCTCTGGGCAACAACGCAGACCAGAGACAGACGAGAGGCGTACGGACGACTGAGTGGGAAGGAGGATACCAGCAGAAGGACGATGGAAACGCGGACGTGGTAGGAAGGGCCGCAGGAGCGACGGGCAGTGGATGACCGCATAGACTTGGATCTAATAAACCATCAAGTCCATCTACCTTTGAACTTGAAAGCTTCTTCGATAGATAAACCCGACAATTCAACCTGTTCATTTCTTCTATGCGATATTCTGTGGGAACTTTCCGACTACCTTGAGCGAGCCAATCTGGTCCAAAACGGACGCAGCCTGAGGCCGTCCCGATGCTGTTTCGTTGCCTGGCGCTTCTGGCAAGTCTGGGCTTTCTGGAACTGTCGACAAAGCTGCTGGCTCGGGAGCCTCTTCTTGTGTTGGCGATACGTCCTCACCGTTTTCCACCTGGTCCGACCCCGTCTCTTTTGCGCTTTCGGCCTCCTTTTGTCTCATCTCCCAGAAGCCTTTGCCGTAGCTCACCAGGATCTCGTCGCCCTGGGCAATGCCGCCCACGCTGGCTCTGCTCTGCCCGTTGGCCGCCGCTTGCAGCAGTGCCTTTTTTCCGGCTGGCAACACAAACACCGCCATGCACCGCTCGCCGCGACGCGGGTCCCAGACTTCACGGAACTCGGCATTGGCCCGAGGCTTCCCTGTCCCTCGATAGTCATTGACAAAGCGGGCTTCGTTGCCCTGGCGGTCGGCATCAACGGCAACGTCGGCGTCTCGGTCGAGCCACAGATCATAGTCGGACTCGCGCTTGTTGTGCGGGTTTGTACCTGGGCGTCCCGCGGCGACATTTCCGCGGTGGTACACACCCAGGTATGGCAAAATAAAAGAGCCTGCTCTCAAGTTGCGGGCGGCAAAGAGGCCTCGCTGGCCACAGGCTGGGTGATTTGGGTCGGTGATCGACCGGATCTCAACGAGCGGGCTGGGACCAAACCGCAGTATAGAAGGCACTTCTGACAAGGGCTGCGTATTGTACGATGCTCCTGGCAGGTCGGCCGGCTGTGTCTGCAGCATTTGGCGCTGCCGTTGTGAGATGCCTGCGTAGACGGGCGTTGTGAGGTATGTGACGTTGGGCGGCCAATTTGCTGGTATGTCTCTGGGCGGTGACTCTGAGCCGGAACCAGACCCTGACCCAGGGCCTTGTGAGAAGCCTCCCCTACCAGGTCCTCTTGGAGGTCCCCCCCGAATCCCCATTCTTCCAGCACGAACAGGACCCCCACGGCCTCGTCCTCTTCCTCTGTCGTTGTTTGCCATTGTGCTGTGGTTGTTGTGAAAGACGTGAGATTAAATATGATGAGGAAAAAAAATGATAGGTAAAACTTGTAATTAATCTATCGTGGTCTAGAATTCTAAACGTGAAATTGAACTTGTAGAGAGTAAATAAGAATACATAAACAACTGCATGTTGACCTTGGCAATACAGGTTGCATGGCAAAATTTTGGTGAGTAAGGATTTCCATTAAAGTACGTCATGAGTATCACGTGCTTTCGTGGCAGAGTCGCAACTGGATTTAGGCTCCAAAACGCGGGGGCGCCACTCTTTTTTGTCCGTTCATGTTCCAGCTCTGACACAGACGTACCTTCCAACACATCCAACACAGCCATATCAATCCAGATCCCTGATCGACGACAATCTCTGCTGCCTTCTTTTCTGACGATAACCCTCATGCAAGGGCCAACTACGAATATGCAGCACGACATGCGCCCGAATTGAGCGCGACATTTCCTTTTCTTGGTTCTTTTGGATACACCTCTTCGGAATATCGACAGCAACGCGATTGCCACCCACCTTCACCCACTATGGTCTCGACGCGGCGCAGCGGGAATACGGCAGAGCACCGGGGTGTAACACTGCGCGCGGCAGCGACTCAACGACAGCAGCAGCGACGGATAACAGCCCGACAACGACGCGAGGATGCTGCAGCTACATCGAGTGCCGACACGAGTTTGCCCAATGTCTACCGGGACATGCTGATCGAAGCGGGCGTTCCGAGCCCTGCAGCGCGGCGGTCAGCACGAACAACGATTGACCTGGCGGACGAAACTGGCGAGCCGCCAGTCAAGCGTATCAAACGGCCCGGAGAAAAGAGCCAGGTCCCAATACGAAGCGAGCGATCTACACAACAAGACGCGATTACCATCGCAGATGATGATGAAGATGAAGGAGAGGACGAAGACGGCATGGAGTTTGAGGATATTGTGATTCCAGAGCCTGTCATACAGACAAGGGAGCTCGACTCGGAGGACGAAGATGATGAAGAGGAGGAAGAAGAGGAGGGCGATGAAGCACAGTTTACTTTTGAGGATGTCGCTAGTGCAACACCAACGCCGACAAAAACTGGTGGTGGGCCACCACAGCAGTCAGGCGAAGCATCAGGCACACTCGAGCTGAACTTGACGGAGCATGAAAACGCCTTGACGACACCATCACGACGAGGCGGCCGTTTTGGCGCAACACGAGCACCGGCGAACCGCAAGAAGCCGCTGAGCCGGGCCGAGCGCATGCACCGCGTCGAAATACACAAGATGCACGTGTTGTGCCTCATGGCCCATGCCGCGCAGAGGAATCGGTGGTGCAACTCTGCCAAGGTGCAAAAGGCGCTGCGGCCGCTGCTGACCCAAAAGATGATCTCGTACCTCAACCCGGGCGGCCATCTGACACAGTTTGGCCAGACCGAATCGCTCAAGAACGGCATCCAGCAGGTGTCGACAATGTTCAAGACGCGATTCCAAATTACGGAACGCGGGATGCGGCGCGCCTTGTGGGCCGAGAGCCCGGAGCAGCTGAAAGACTATGAGCTGCCGAGCGATCTGGAAACGGTCCTTGACAAAGACGACTTTATTGCCGCGGCAAAGAGTATGCAAGGATCCCGAGATGTCGGTGCACAACTGTTTTGTGCACTCTTACGAGCGGCCGGCGTGGAGACACGGCTCGTCTGTTCTCTACAGCCGTTATCGTTCCTGAGCAATGCGCCGACGATGCCAAACCCGAAAGCAAAAGCTTCATCAAAAGCAACGCCATCACGACGTCCAATACCCAGCATCTACCGATCACCCCCACCATCGACCCAAACCCAAAGTGGCGGAGACTCGGAAAACGAGGCTATGTTTCTGTCGCCTCGTCGTCGTTTAGGCCATCCCGATGCCGCAGCATACAATGTCCCCTCTGTGCCGACAATGCCGAAGCCAAGGCCACCGCCAGCTTCTTCCTCTTCCTCTTCCTCCTCCAGACACGTCGTCCGGGGAGAGTCGTCCTTCCCCGTCTACTGGGTCGAGGTGCTGGATGCTGCTCACCAAAAGTGGCAGCCCGTCGACCCGCTTGTCACCTGCACACAGTGGAAACCCGCCAAGCTCGAGCCGCCAGCCGCCGACAAGGCCAACCAGCTGTCGTACGCCATAGGCTTCGCCGCCGAAGGAGATGCAAAGGACGTCACCCGGCGGTATGCCAAGGCGTACAATGCCAAGACGAAGCGGACGCGGATTGATGGTGTGGCGGAGCCGGTGCCCACCATTGCGGACGCCAAGGCGAAGGTGGGTTCGCTTGAGCCGTCGAATACGGCGTCGACGTCGACATCATCCGCAAAGACACCCACAAAAGCACCCATCTCCGGCGCAAAATGGCTCCGCCGGGCGCTGCGCTACTACCGCGAGTCGGAGCTCACCGACGTCGACCAGATTGAGGATATCGAGCTCAATGCGGCCGAGTCGCGCGAGCCGATGCCGCGCAATGTGGCCGATTTCCAGAACCATCCAGTCTACGCGCTTGTGCGCCACCTGAGGAGGCACGAGGTGCTGGTGCCCAACGCCACGGCCGTGGGCACGGTAGCCGCTGGTGCGAAAGCGCCCCTGGAACGAATCTATCGCCGAAAGGATGTCCGCATCGCCTACACCGCTGACCGCTGGTACCGTTTGGGAAGGGTTGTCCTGCCCAACGAGATCCCGGCCAAGTGGCTGCCCAAGCCGGTGTCCCGGAAGCGGGGGCTTTTTGATGGTGACGGCGATGACGAGCTAGAACTAGAAAAAGAAGAGGCCGACGAGGACGACCTTTTCGGCGATGGTCCTGCTGCCGGCCACCCCAGTCCGCTGGGCATCCCCATCTTCACGCCCGAACAGACCGAGCTGTACCGTGCACCGCCCGTCGTCGACGGCATCGTCCCCAAGAACAAGTTTGGCAACATTGAGCTGTACGTGCCCAGCATGGTGCCCGAGGGCGGCGAGCACATTGACGAGGAGGTGGCCGCGCGGGCGGCGTACATGCTGGGTGTCGACTACGCGCCGGCCCTCTGCGGGTTCAACTTTCAGGGGCGTAAAGGCACGGCCGTGCTGCGAGGTGTCGTTGTCGCCAAGGAAAACGCCGAAGCAGTGCGGGCCGTTCTGGACGGTTTGAAAGACTTGGCCGTCCAGGCGGTCGCGGAACGCAAGGCGCGTGCTGCCCTGCGGATGTGGACCGTCTTTTTGCGTGGCCTACGAATCCGGCAGCGGATCCGGAATGCTGCCGAGGACCGCGGTGAAGATGTCAGCGAGGGAGACGAGGAGGAGATTGACGACGGCGAGGAAGAGGGCGGAGACGAGGAAGAAGCAGAAGCAGAAGCAAATGATGACGAAGACGAGGAGCAAGAAGATCCCATTGACGACACAAAGAGCGATGTCACGGAAGAGTACGACATGGTCATAGACGACAATGGCGAAGCAGAGTTTGCCGATGGCGGTGGCTTCATAAACGACGACGAAGATTATGGAGGTGGAGGATTTATTCCAGAGTGATTGTCCAAGCTTCACTGATCATGATGTTGATACATCCAAATATACCCAATCTATCCAGACACAATAGAAGTAGTACATTGGAAACTGTAAAAGAAATTACGGAACGAGCGCTCTACAGCTTGCCTTTGCCCTCATTCTTCTTCTGTTCCCGCACGTTCTGTGCACTCCGTAGCAATGCATACAGGCTCTGCATGCGCGGCAGCTCGACGCCCCGTGCACGGGCAATGCGGACGGGGTTGCCAATAATCACTTCCAGCTCCAGCGGACGGCCGGCCTCCCAGTCCAGCAGCATACTCGGCCGCGCGCCCTTGTTGCGGTCGGTGCTCGCCAGGATGCGGTCTGGCGTCGCCAAGTCGCTGGGGAAGGGCCGGCCCAGGATGCGCGGCGCGGCGGCCCAGATTTCGTCCATGATGGCGCGCAGGTGGATGCGCAGCTCTGGGTCCGAGGCCATGTCGGCATTGCCGCGGCCGCCCGACAGCACGGCTGACGGGTTGAAGGCGGCGTTGATGCACAGCTTGTGCCATCTTACCGTCTGCAGGCCGACCTCGTCGAGCGGGTCAATGTCGCGGATGCCGCCGAGACGCGTCCAATAGTCGGTCAGCCTCTCGGTGGCCTCCGCGCCCCGCTTTGTAAGGGAGGCGACATCAACCTTTTGTGTCGCTTGTTGTGCCTGAGACTCTGCGGACAAGGTCGTCGACTCGGCCGAGTTTGTGTAGGGACCAATGTGCAGGCGGGTCCAGCGGTTCTGGCGGATGGTGCCGGGCTTGATCTGCTCGGCACTGATGATGGTGACTCCGCTGACAATGGGCGTGTCTGGGAAACGGGCACGGTACGGCGCCTCGACACCAACGCCGTTCTGGATTAGGACAATGGTCGATGTCGGGCCGACCAGCGGCGCAATGGTGGCCGAGTCGTCTACGCGGTCCGGCAGGGCCTTGGTGGTCACGACAACATAGTCCCAGCCGCCCGATGGCGGCGGTGGCACGTTGCCTGATGTACTTTGACTCTTTACACCACCCGCTGCATCTGCAGACGGGTAGACGGCATGGGGATGGAAGACATAATCGCCAAACGAGCGAGTCTGCAGCTGCACGCCGTCCTTGGCGAGGGCTGCATAGTTGGAACGGCCAATCAAGGAGACATGAATGTTGTGATCAGGCTGCAATTGAGGGGAGACGAGACGGTCAAGGAGGAAGAAACCAAAGGCAGCAACGGTCAGCAAGGGTTATCAAGAGTGGGTCAAAAGGTCAAGAGGTCAAGAGGTCAAGAAATCAATAAGGACACAAAGAAGGGGCGAGACGACAGTCGCGGTGGGCAAAAACACGACCGATGGCCATTGCCCAGACCCCCTGGACCGCAAGGACGACTGCCTCAGCCAGCCTCGTGATAAGGGCGAGAATGGGAAAAGGGAAACAGAAAACAAAGGTAAGACATACGTAATGAAGCCTCGATGCATAGAAGCATCCCACGGCACCAGCACCGACAAAAACGATGTGGACCGGCCTGGACCAGTGTCAGTAGGAATGAACAACTAATGGTTTGCAAATCATAGCCAGACAGCCAGACGGAAGACAATGCCTGTGTGGGGGTTTAGAGGCAAGCGGAGGAGGCAAAAGACACTTACTTGACTGGGTCCACTGCAGGGACAGAGGGCGTGGAATGATGGGCCATCTCGGCCGGGTATCGGCGGGTGGGAGAAAGAAGAAGGTGTGTGAGAGTGCAAGTTGGTACTGTGCACGTTTCAAAGCCCTGGCTTTGGTCTGGGTTCGGGGTGGCGGATGCGCCCGATTCTGTCTGGGCTCTGAAGTGTATCGGTCGTCGCCGATTTGAGGAAGAGATGCCCGAAGTGGCAGGGTCGGGAGCTGCAGGGAAGCCAAAGGGGTGCAAAGCGACGAGAGAGAGGAGGCGACAATGGAAACCGAGACGTCAAAGAAGAAAATAAAATGAGGCTGAGCTGTTCTCAACTCACGTTCTCGTGACACCCTTTTACCTTGAATCTGCACTTTGCAAAAAGGGAGGCAGGAAACTGGAGAATGGGAAAACGGGAAACGTGGGCGGACGCGGCGAGAGGGAATGGCCCAAACCTGGACAGATGAACGACGAGGTGAGTGGCTGGATATGTAGCGAGTGGAGGAGGTAGCGCGGGGGTGTCGACTTGACTTTGGTGATTGAAGGTTGAGTGTCGGGATGTGAAGACGTAAAGTGCGAGGTGAAAGCAAGAGGATCGATGTCGTGATGTGCGGGCAAGCACCAATTGGCACAAGCGCGATCGCACCTTCCCGAGGCTGGCTCCGGGCCCTCACATAGAGAAACAAGCAAGCTGTTGACCAACCTCCAATTTCCCCATTTTTCTTTCGTAATACAAAGCCCAGCCGCCGAGGCTACTAAAACGCAGGCAGGAACGACCACTAAAACAATCGAGCTACAGCGGGGCGCTACAGCTACAGCCCACCCCCGCGCTGTGACAACACTCTCGCAACCATCTTGGTGGAGAAATCTAGACAAATGGACAAAGAAACGTGTGTTAGTGTCCTAATTTCGAGATGGATGCTGGTCATAGCTTCCTATTGATGTCTTGTATTTTCATGACGAGACGAAAGGCATCTCGAATGACGAAAAAACGCCAGTTCTTCTTTCAGGGGCAAGTGTGCTCTCTCCTTGCTAGACAGTATCCCAAGAGCTCTTGCCTGGAAAGAAAGCGGATGCAGTTGAACAGAAAGAGCGTTCCACGTTACTGAGAAGGAGCGATTGAGCGTAGGCGGGAAAGAAAAGAGAAGAGGCATGGTAGGAAAGAGCGATCCGGACAAGAAATCTCTTCTTCTCATCCTCACTGAAGAAATTTCAGAAATGGGGCATCCCGAAAAACAAATCATCAAAATCAATAACATCAATACCGAACAAGTTAATACGGCTCGGTCTAGCCCGTGGATCTCTCGCAACAGAGCCTCGTCGTCCCAGGGGTCAAATGGTGTGTGTGCTTCGGGGAGACCGTGCAACCAACAAAGCCAAAGAAGCTCAGCTGTGCAGCGCTAATCCTATTCGTGCCTCTCCACACATCACAACGTCATGAAAGAAAAATCTGAACGAGCATGCAGACAGCCAGCCTTGTTGGGCAGCCAGCAATGATTTTCATGAAGGAATTTTTTTTTTCAATTAAAATTTCCAATATACAGATGGTTCGAAAAGAAATGCGAGAATGAGCCGGTCCGAAGGATTGCAAAAGGAAAGAAAAAATCTTCACACGTTGGACATTTTCTACGAACAGATGACCACATCACAGCCTGTGCCTTTTAATATTTTCGCCTACCAACCCTTGCGGTGTCAAAGATACACCTCTGAGAAGCTTCTATACGGGAATGCTCATCACAAAATTTTCACGGCCAGAACCGCTGCTTACGGGCACTCGTTTCCCATGCCGCATCCCTATAATCAGCCCCTATATCAAACTATGCGTAGAGTATTCATATGGCCTTACAGAGTCACGCTTGTCTCTCGCTCCGCTCCAAAAGCTCCCCACAGCACTGTCTCTATCTTATGTCCTGTCCGATATATCACCCTCATATTCAATGCACATATCTCCAACCCACTCGATCATGTCTCCCTCTTTGTTATCTACTCCTCGTCCTCTTCATAGCCAATATCATAAACTTGCCGTCCTAGCCATGGCATTGCCCACCTAGAGATACACGTTGCATTTGCTTTTTTATCAGAAACGTACACTATCTTCATCTTCCAGGTCTGGCTCTTTCCCTCTCTCCCAGGGTTGGCTAGCACATCTCATATCTCCTCCACATTCCCGTATCACCCATATATCGTCCACACCTCATATCATACTGCCAGAGATAAACACAAGACGTGAGAAGCCATGCGGGGTTGTCTCGAGAGCTTTGTCATCTACCCGTTATCCATCGCATGCAGTGCGATAGAGCCAAGGTGGTTCTATCACGGGTGAACGCGCTGCTATCCCTATGCCGCCACCACCCGAGCTGCCCCTCTGCGGTGCCTTCGCATAGCTTCCTATCCATGGGCATATATCAGCCATCCGGTATTTGATAATGGCTGATATCTCAAGTCTGTTGGGCTGTAGATGGCCCTATCTCACCGGATCTCGTTATCAAAGATACCCCGTCTTCAGTTTGCCACCTCCACCTCCAGCATCCCCTCTTCACTATCGTCTATCATGTGTCGGAGCAACAGACACGATACACTTTGCGCACGTACATCTATACAGTATCATTGATCATTGTTTGCATCTCATATCTTCCCCGCTCGATATTAGCTTGCTTGCCACCAGACTGCCAAGACAAAGGTTTATGCTGTCTCGTCTCTCGTTTACCACAATGCTTACCACCCCTCACACGTTTCTCTCGGAGCTACCTCCATCTCTCTGATCTGTTGTCCCTCCACATTTGTTCTTATTCACGCCCTTATCTGACTGCTCTCTCCCGGCCGACATGTCTGAATCACCTAGTTTCAAGTCGATACGTGGATTGTGACGGCTCCGACATGGAACGCATGGCCACAGCCGCAGACAAAAACAGACAGGACAAAGCTGCCACCGTCTTTCCTGAGCAGATTTCTTTTGTTCCTTCATGCCGTGCATACAGGCATATATTTCGTGCTACCATTGTCTCCCGTCCCATCCAATCCATCAGCGTCCCGTCTTATGGTCATCAATACAGCCTCGACTCTGGTATTTCACCCAGGACATTGGCAAAGCAATGGGATACCGAGAGGCCGCCTGTAAGCACAAAAATTAAAAGACATGCATGTAGTGAATCATTGCAAGTGATGATGGAGCAGAATGTTTGATTTGGTGGAAAGGACACGACCATGTCGGACTGTATGGCAGAAGCACAACATTGTGTCCTGCTGAGCACGTTTTTTTTTTGGATTTTTTGTTCTTCTCTGTCCTCTCTTGTTTGAGGTCTCCATACTCCAGAGACCGGGACTCGGATCATGTCTCTGACCCGTCCATTATGTATACATACCATGCACGGCGTGTCTCTTTCCAATATGCCCGTGTTTGCTACACAGCACGAATGAGTCTTGCGTCCAAAGTCTTGAATCTTGCGCCTTGTATCTTGCATGAGAGTGTCTCTGGCGACAGCACACAGGACATAATGGCCACCTCATCTGACCACAATTGAGAGTGCATGTTTTGAGTCCCAGCACCACGTACCCACGCGTTCTTAGACATACCCAGACCCTTCCTACTCTTTATGGATGGCGATGATGGTGATGAGAGAATGGTAACCGTGCTTCATAAACTTATAATATAAACACTCTACACGATATAGAGCAAATTATAATGGTTGCTTATTCTAGACCCGCCATAGGACGTAAAGTGAGACATCGCAGAGACATGCCCGTGGTACTCTGTATCTCGTGCAAGTATAATAGGAGTGAGTATCACTGCTGACAGCAGAAGGATATTGGGAGGACATGGACTGTAAAAAAACGTAGCAACCTGGGCTTTCTTTTCAAACAATTATTTCGGTATATTCTACCATGAATAGCAATGGCTGCATACAAGTGAAAATAATTATTAAAAAAATAGGCGAGAATTTGGGAAAATCACAATTAAAAGGAATGCATATCTTCAGAGAAGAAAGCAAATGACGGCATCGCATCATACCAAACGTCATGATGCCGACTGACATTTATAAAACAGACCCAAAAATGGTGATTGAGTGCCACCTCGTGGTCAACTTACTGGTAGAAATGAAGCACAAAATTTTGTGGTGTCAAACGTCAAGTTTGAATCAGGGAAGAAAGTGGCTTTTGTCGTCGCAAAGTGCGGCTGTGAGCTGAAGAAGATGCTTTCTTTTTTCTGTTGTCACCACCATCCATGATGCCCAGCTGTGTTTCACACTGGCGTATGAAGACAGCATTGCCATATTCTTGGCTTGACCTTCAGCCGTAGCGTTCCATGTCGATCGATTCTGACATGTAGACTATTACTCGGCTCGTCCTGGATCGGGGATTGTCCATGGTGCCGTCGGTGTCCCTTGTCAGCGCCCAAAATACATAAGAAAAGGCACGATGCTCTGAAATAGGTGGGATCTATCAGGGTCGACTAAGACTAAAATAGCCACGCCTGTCCTCATGGGAACCTGATTCGCTCGCTGGATATTGGGAATTCTCATGGCCATCGCCTCTACTTCGTATTGTATTGACCCTCGACCATGCCATTCTTTTGAGCTGTCACTATTAAGACATACACTCGGGTCACGTACTTTTTTATTCACCGAGAGCATCGCTTTCTTTTGAAGATGAAGAATATACTCGCTTAACTAGGACATTTGATCCAAAAGTCAAAATAAAGAAATTTCTCAGGAGTCTAGTCCGTGAGGATCTAGATCTTCATCCTCAAGTCTTGAAAGTAGTGGTCTGCCTGAGACTGCATCACTTGCCTTGACTACCACCTTTCAAGCCTTTTGCATATTTTCACCGGCCCCTCACTCAGTACTTTCTAGGTCTCCTAATGGTGTTTATTCTGCTTTCGCCCACGGCAGCTACTTTTGTACATCCCACACAACACGCACTTCGGTCCTGTCGTGTGACCCGAGCAAAGATGCAATGGCAGTGGGCGATGTGGGCAGAGTGGGCAGAGTGGGCAGTGTGGGCAGAGTCTGCACAACCCACCACTCCATCCAGAGTACTTGATAGATACAGATATCCCATGCGGTTGCGTCATATGTCGTTGTCGCCCTTTTCTGTGTCGTTGAAAGTCGAAAGTCGAACGTCGACAGCAAAGCAACCCCCCACGGCCTTGTCCCCCCAACCCCCCCCAAACTTTATGTGCAGGGTCCAATCCGTCCAAGATGCCCCAAAAAACTAAAGAAGAAAAACCAATTTCATATTTGGCATCATCCAATTGCCCACTCTCGCTGTCACCGATGGTCTTTGAAGGCATACTTCGTACATGTACTTTCGTTCAAGGCGTAATCGATGTCCAAAGGTGGTGAGGGGCAGCACAAAGGTACAATGCACAGACGAAAGGAGACACACACAATCGCACAAAAGAGAGGGTAAAATTGGAGAGCGGACCGCACCCTCCTCGCGTCTCGTCTCGGTGTGTGTCCTGTCGATTTTTCTTTCTTTTTTTCGTGATGGGTGCGTGGAGAATACAGGACGGATATACAGATACGCGTGCTTCAGTGATGCGTGCCACTTGGTGCTCCACCAGATGTAGATGGTTTCTTTGAGAAAGCTATTGGTGAGAACACAAAATCTCTGTTAGCGGCCGGTTTGTGGGAAGCCGCCTTGTAAAGAACACTGATTTTGGTCCTTTTGATTCTTGCCATTTGGAAATATGTTCTAGACCATTTGTCTGTCTCAGTTTGCACATAGTTGGATATCGAAGAGACAAAGCAGACAAAAAAAAAATGTCATGGCATACTCTGTCAGCATGCTGGAGAGCTCCCTCAATACATGTATCGTAGATTAAGCTCGGACTCCGTTATCCAGCACGTTTTCCTAGTTGTTGCTGTCAAACTACTCCCCTTCCTTCACCTTTCGCCTTGCTCTTGACAATTTTCGTTTGACATGCAGCGCATAGCTCGAGACGGATCGTCTTGGAGAATAATAGTCTTGATGACTGACGGTTTTTGGTTCCTCGGCGAGAACAGCACTAGCAAGAAGGACTAACACTAAAACACCAAAAAAGCACTTTGAAGCACTTTAACTGGACGGAACAAAGTCCGCTGGAGTCCAATAATTTGTACACTGACACTGGAAAAATGATATAAAAGGGATAGATGCCTTTGATGCGGGTAGTCGATGCGTGGCGCAACTGAAAAGCAGACAGATATGGGAACGGACGAAGAAATGAATGAAATAAAGAGGGACCCAACACTGAACATCAGACCATTTTCATAATCCAAGTAAAGCTAGAAGTTGCATACCGAACAGAACGGACACCAGCATTTCGACAAGGCCGCGATAAGACAGAAGCCACGTTTTTTGTCTTTTGTCGTCGGGTTGACCTTGGGGATAGATATGGGTGCTTGACGATAATGTGGTCACCATCTGTCACGGTGGCAAATTGATTGCTCTTTCGTGTTTTGTGCATCGTGTCTCCCTGTATCTCTCTGTCTCGTACATCTTCAGACTCGACGCACTGCCCGGGCTACGCGTATCGAAGAGACGCACAGAGACTTCGAGATAGGGGCAGACAAGGCTCAGGGACAGCTCATTCTATCGTACGAGCCTCCTCAGTCGTACTGTGCATGTTTTCTTTTTCATTGTTTGGGCAGCCAGGGATCGTCTCGAGATTGTCAACAATGCCGGGAAATGGCTTCTCGGCGACGCCATATTTAGTCATCTGTCAATATTTTGTGTTGCCATTGCTAGGCAGATCGACGCCGAAGAGATGGAGCGACAGAGGACAAAAGAAGGTGAGCGCCTCCTCTGGGTTTGGTTATTCAAATTTCGCTTGACGGCGGCGTGCCCGGCGCTGGGTCATGGATCGAGATACCTCTTTCATATTTTCTTTTCCTGCTTTTGCTGGGCGGGTCGTCTTGGATGCCGGCACATCATTGAGAAGGGGAAAAAAAAAAAAGAAAAATTCTCCAGCGAGTACGGAGGACGGGAGCCCTAGCTGTTTAACTTGTCAAGCAGAAAGGAGGGTAGCATGTTTCGGATAGGGATGCACTCGATACTCGATGAAGCACGAAGGGAGAAAAAAAAAGAAAAAGAAAAAGAAAAACTCTGAACAATGCTGCGCTGTTCTTCAATATCTTTTCCTTCAGCCCTGCCTTTCTCGGCCCCTGCCACCCTCCCTCCACTTACATGACCCCCCACAGCACTGTGGCAGGGACCCCAATGACATGGTGCATGTGGGGGTCCCTAAAGCCATTCTGGCGATAAAGCAGACGAACTTGAGAATGGCGACGCCAAAGACGAATCTGGATGTTGTGAAGACGAAAATCTTTCAGGTGATGGTTTCGTTTTTTTCTCCACCGATCGATGATAGTCGTATGCACATCGTCTGGAGAGAAGTACTTGTACTTTTGTCATGGGCCAGGCCCAGACCGGACCTCCCACGTCTCGCACATCGTTTTCTTGGTCGTGGACCTTTTGTTGTCCCTGTGAGCATTGTTGATGAAGGAGTGGGCGAGTTTCGGGGGCGAACAAGGAAAGGATGTGTCTACGCCCGGCTGGTCATGAGGCAGAAGATGTGCTGTTTCGTCTTGGGATTGTCGATACGTGGGATGGCGATGTCGAACGTTTACTCGATTCTGGCTGTCCGTCGTAAGCGAACAAACCAAAACAAATAATGGAAATAAACTCATAAAGATAAAGACCACAGGCGGAAAACCGCAGGAGCTTTCAGTGATCGACAGCAGTGCCGAGTGCGGACCAACAGCGTGCTGGTCTCACCTCGAATTGCTGGACTGAGCTCAATGTCGCATTCCGTCCTCCGTATTGGAGAAGCTGTCTCTCACTTCGTGTTAGTGCTCGAATAAGCGGGAGCAGCCCGCTCAATAAACCAAACGGCCTTGCCCGAGCCGACCAGTATCAAATAAAAGCAAATATTGCAATTCGTCGACGGGAAATAAAGCGAAGCGTGCAAAATCCACTGCTCAGCCCCCCTCGGTGGGATGTCCAAAGGATCGATATTTCGTATGTTTGTTGCTCTCTTTTTCACTTCTTGTGAAAGAAGCAATCATGGCACCAACTCTCACTACTCCGTATTTGGCCTTTTGAGTCTGCCTTTGCGTGCACGGGCATGCTTGAGACTCGTGCGTGGTCTGTCGTCCATACGAAGAAGGCGCCTCGCCATTCGTTTCTTGCCTGGTGCAATTTTCTTTGTCATGAAATGCCCATATACAGCCCCTCTTCATGCTTCTCGGTGTCGTGAACAGGCGAACGCCCGCGTGCCCGTGTGGAGAAACGGTGAGGAGAAGGGGAGGAGATGAGGAGACTGGCGAAGAGAGAGGGGATCAAAGGGGATCGAGGGGATGCCATCAGTCGCCTGTCATCTGTGTCGTATGCAAGTCGGTCTCAGCCGCGAGGAGAAAATCGGGAAGGAAGGCAAGTAGGTCGGTCCTAGATGGGGCAGGATTTGGTGTGACGCGATGGAAGCGCTGGAAAGAAATCGAGGATTCGCGAGAGGATGAATTTACGGCACGCTTGGCAATGGTCCCAAGGTCTCCAGGTCTCAAGGTCTCAAGGTGTGTGTGCCACCCTGTTCAGAGCTGCTTCTTTAGGAAGCTGGAAAGAAGCAAGGAAGGGTTTTAGAATGTTGCAGCCGCCCGCTTATCGAATGGGGTTGGAACATCTTTGATGCCCCTTTTGAGCAGCTCGCATCGAGACTGGGAAGGCCATGACAAAACGAAAAATCGAAAAGGAGGCAAAAGGAGCCACTAGAAGAGACATAGGTCAAACTTGCAGCGGCCAAGACAGAATAACGAAAACGCAGCAAAGCTAAAGAGTGAGCCTCCAAGAAGTTTAAAGTTGGGATGTTCGATCCTGTCGTCATCTGATCGTCGGGCGACACCCAACGGGGTTGACCGACAAGAATGTCAGACTCCCGAATCAGGAAAGAAAACAGAAGCAAAAAGAATGGAAGACAGGCAGGCACATTGTATTACCCCACGCACTTGCCAGTCAGCCAGTGAGCCAGTTTCCTGGTGTCCAAGATTGACCAAGAGGGCAAGTGCAATCGGTGGGAGGAGAGAAAGAAGAAGGTAGCCACGATGCAGGACTAAAGGAAAGAGCCGCGACGAAGAATCTATGGTGAAGGAAGGAACAGCCTGAGATCCAGGACGAGTAAGACTCCGGATACACAGCGCAATAACGAATTGCTTCTTTCTTAATCCGGCTATCCGTTCAAACATTCAAACATTCAAACGGCAGTCGCTGACCTCGACCTTCTCCGCGGCTGTGTATGCCTGCAGGAGACGCGCTCACCAATCTCCAATATCCACAGGGCCGGCGAATGTTTTAGTATCCCAATGTTTTAATGTTTAGTGTTTTGGGCTTGTCTTACACTCCAACAAGCACAACGGCTCACTCGCAGCCTCTTTCTGTTTGCAAACCTCTTCGCTGCAGGGTGCGAAACAAGGCTTCTGCCGGGTTTTGTTTTCCCCTCTGAATTCTCCTTGGAGGAAATCCTGATCGGAAATCCTGTTCGGAAATCGTGAACAAGAATACAAAGATGCAGCGAGCACCAAAACGGCAATGTCACAACACCGACTTTCTTACGGTCTTCTTCTTCTTCTTCTGTTCTTCCTCTCGGTCATGCATACGAGGACCATGTTCTTGTTTGCAAGGAAACCCTGGGCTCCCAGTCAGTATGCAGGCTCATGGGGTGCTGGGTAAAGGGCCATGCTGAAGCGTTGTGGATGTTGCAGGGGAGGAAATAGCTTAGTAGTGGACTTTGATACTGAAAATAGGCGGCTTCTGTCGTTTTTGTCTTTGTCACGATTTGTGCAGAGCAAAAAGAATACATTTTAAGGCAGGACAAGGCCAGGCTGCTGAGACGACACAGCATTGGTTCTTTCGTTCTTTTCCCACGTCTCCGAATTACCCGGCTTCTTCCATCGTCGTGTCATGTCGTGTCGTGCCCTTGACGCACATCCTTGGATCCTCAAATCATCGAATCCTCGTCGAGTCATCAGTCAGTCTCCGGTTTCCCTCTGGTCCGGTAGTGAGGCTTCTTTGCCTTTCCTGTCATCCTCGTCATCCTCGTCATCCTCGTCATCCTCGTTTCTCGTTTTTCATCTTCGTGTTCCTCTCTTGGTGCTGTTCTCCTCAGTACTGAGTAGTACTCTGGGGCAAATACCCCAAAACGTCCCCCTCTCCTGCACCACCCCCGTTTCAGCTCGGGCGGTCCCGGGCCGCCTTTTTGGAGTGAGGACGTATTTAGTGGGGAAAAGAGGAAAAGAGGAATACGTACCGCATGTCACAGACCATGTTCTTTCAGAACAGACCTCTCTTGGTTGGACAATGCTTCCATCACACGCTCTCAGAGATCTCTCCGAGCAGAGACGAACGTGAATTAAGCCGACGTTGGACGCCCCAAGACCGAGGACAAACTTCCAAGCGAAGGCATGATCTCGGCAGACGCAGGACGAAAAAGAAAAGGGAAAGGAAGAACAAAACAAGCCATTGACGAAAATCCGGGGCAAAAGAGGACAGACAAAGGGATGGAAACATGAAGAGGAGGGGGCGTGTGGAAATGTTGGCAACGATGTCTTCGTCTGCATCGATTTGAATTTGCATTCGGGTTAAGTTGGATGTAGGATGTTGGATGTCAGGCCCTGTTCCTGTCGTTCCTGTCGTTCCTGTCGTCCCTGTTGTTCCTGCTGCTGGGTTGTCTTGCGTTGTATCGAGTGCTCCCAGAAAGGCAACGCGATCGACGATTGTGCATATGCCTCTCGGCCTCTTTCTGAGCGAGAATTTCTCCCCAGTATGCCCCCAGTATCTCCCCAGTTTGTCCCCAAAAGGCCCGTCTCCAAGGCGAGATGCACCATATAATGGTACATGTATATGTCCAAGAGAAAACGAGAACTGGTCCACTGTTCCTGAAATAAAGAGAAAGGCCCGACCAGCAAGACGAAAAGGAATCAAAATGATACCAAAGAGGCAACAAACGCAGGGGGGGTGTGTACGGCGGCTCAATTCACGGGCAATTTCACATTTCACGGGCCAAATCGTGTTTTGTGTCAGATCACGGTTGTGCTTCTTCAGGCGGTTTCTCATTTTCGGTGTCCTTTATGGGTTTCTTGGCCTCTCGCTTTTCGCCTTGGGCTTTTATCCTTCTCGTCGGCTTCCTTTTGTCTTCCTTCTGATCTTCTTTGCCTTCCATGTCCCGTCCCCACATGTCTTTCCTCGGCCGGTGAGGCACGATCTTTTTATTATTTTCTCTTGTGACCGGGCACGGGTCAAGTCTCAACCTGGGAATTCAACTATGTATATCTGCATTTTGCTTGTGTAAGTACACGTACGACGTACAGGTACAGAACAGCCAAGCCGCCGTGCCCAGAGTTTCTTCATATCACAGCTCCCCTGGAGCGGTAGGGTTGCAGTGATTTTCTGTAAATGGAAAACGACAGGAAAGCTGTCGTCCAAAACTGGACTTGCAGCAGCAAGAAAGAGGATACAAGGCCCTTATGCGGAGACATGCTCCGTACTTTGTCTCACTTTGCTTTTGCAGAAGCAACAGAGATGCTGCACGGATCCGTGGAGATGAGCAAGCTAAAAAAGCACACGATATACTACAGTGCCTGTCATCCTCACTTGGCCACAATGTTCAGTTCACTTGCAGTAGCCGCTAAAAGCTATGGGATCAGCGTTAGTGAATGAGCTTTCCCCAACAACCAGTCACCCCGCGTATCCCAGTATCCTGCCAAGCAAGACCGTTTTCGCTATTCGGTCTCGTTCTTGGTCTGGCTTGCTTGGCCGCGAGACGAATCTACTGTGTATGGTGGTGGCCTGTGCCTCTGTGGTCTGTGCCTTTTCACCATTCTTTTTACTAAAACAATCGAGCATGAATGGAGGATTGTCAACTGGACTTACTACACTGTCAACGTATGAGTGTCGTCCGTTTGGCGACGATGCCGTTCCTATTCATCATTGTCCAGTATTAAAGGGTCGAAGGATTTCGTGAGGGGCGGGAGAAGAAGAAAAAAGAACATTGATGCATGGGCATCGGGTATCACCATATTGGGTTGACCCGGATGATGGATGATCACAAAATTCAATCCCAAAAAATTCTGTGCCAAAAGTACTTCTCAATCTGTGTCTTACACAAGGCTGGCAAAAGTACTGCCTGCACAATCCTGCATTTTGTTCAAATCGAGTAACCCACCTCATATCAAGGATTACACTCAAGATGGAGAATTTGAGCGTCTCAACCCTCAATGTTAGTGCCCGAGGCGGGTTTGATCACTGGGATCAAGTTTTTGCGTTCCCCAGTTCCAGTGCGTTTGCCGTTCTTTACTGGATGCCCTGTTTCCAATGTTCTCCATCACCGTTTACCTTGTCGCTTCGAAAATTGTCGTTTTTCCATTTCATGATAATCCGTCGATTCTTCCCCTGGCCCTGAATAACGTCAGAATAGGATGGTCGAGGCTGACTTCCAAGATATTCCTTTCGGAATATTCTGCGTGCCCTTCTATGCCCCTTTAGCACCGTAATTCTGAAGATCTGGACAAGACAAAGGAAGCCGCCGTGCCGCCTTGCCCGCCGGACAAACTCTCTCTCTTTCTCGATTCACTCACCTTGAGAAACACTCTCCACATAAGTTATGCTGCCACCCAAAGACCTAGGACTTTTAGGGGGACACAAAGTTCATTTACCCTATTTCTACTGTGTATCTTGCCCTAAGCTTCCCTAACTCGACAATGTAGACTGGGCGAGCCGCAAGTACCTGATAACATAATACAGAGACAAAGAAACCAATGTCGAGCCAACATTGACATTGGCGCCTGTTTCTGTTCCTGGCGGTATTCGTGGTGGGAGTTTGCTTTTTACCTGGAACTGCCTAGCGTCCGATTCGGTTGGGGTTCTCGTTCGTTGGACCGTCTGTTAGTGTCGCACAACAGGAATAGAATAAAATGAATTGAATGAAAAATAAAAGAATGAAAAAAAAAACCAAGTCCGATCGCTTGAACTGAGACTAAATCGAACTCACTGTTAAAATAGAGGAAAGTACGGCGAGACGGAACCTACTTCTGCCAGAGCACCCTGAACGACGTGATTCGCAGAGGGCAAGAGCAACCGACGAATGGCTTTCAAGATATGCAAAGAACAGGCCCTAAAAGGAGAGGGGCACGCTGGGAATGGATGGCGGGGTATGACAACATAACCCAATGCCAGGGCCCGGCGGTTGGCGGGTGTTCCTGCCTTTCACGAAATATCTTGCAGGCAGATTTGTTGTTCCTTCTCGTTTGGGCAGGGCAGTGTGGCGCTCATTTCCTGTCCTTGATTTTTATTTCACCTTCTTCGTTCTGGGAAAGAGCAGCCGAGGACTGGCGCTTCAATTCGGCAAAGGAAGGCACAACTCTGAATATCTCGCTCCTGTTTTCTCACCTCCTTCCGTCTAATGCGAATCGCGTCTCTCAAAAAACAAGGGGCATCTCTTCACGTGTCGCAATGGCCATGTAGGTCGAGAGTAGGTGTGCTGTATCACGAAAACAAGCTGGTCTAGTGGTGGGTAGAGACGCACGCTGTTCCTGCCAACACACAGTCCAAAGCGCCTGGGAATTCTTCTTTTAGCAACACCGAACAATGCCCGGTTGGTCAGCGCATTTTTAGTCTTTAGGCGCTGAGGGCAGTCATTTACAGGGGCTTGAGCCAGACCCCGCAGCTTCCCGAGTGGGAAAGTATATCCATCAAAATAGCATCTCAGGCCTAACAATGTTGGCGATGCTCGTGATTTTACGTTCGTGTTCTCCCACCCCTCCTTCCTTGCCTCCGGCTTTGTCTATCGGGATTCCACGGACGCGGATGGCTTGGGGATTTTGAGGGCCGGGGAAAAAATTGGCTTGTCGACGAGTCTCTGGCCCCGAAAAGGAAAGACGAGCAGAGTTGCATAGCAGAAACTTGGGTTGTGAATAAGGAAGCGACTCTGTGAAATAAAATGAACATAGCCGCGCTTGTCCCAGACGCCTTTCCTGCGATTCGCTGCTCGGCTTGATGTTTGGCCTATGAGTTATGGTTCATGGTGGTCAGTATCCCTTCATCCCGTCTTGTTCATGGTGTTGGGCACTCCTCTCTTCCTATTTTCGGCTTTCACTGAGCCTCTTTGAGGTGCTTCTTTGGCCTTGTTCTCTCCAGCTTCCTTTGCATTTTCGTAGTTCACCGCAAGTCAGGTTTTCAGGAGGGTTGTCTTGCAGGAAGATCGAATGCTTTTTTATCTTCCTTGTTTTTCGACTTCCGGGCGAATGGTGGGAGAGAAACAAAAGAGAAAACAGAAATGGCTGGGACCTTCCCCCAAAGACGAGAGTCAGGCCATGTTTTTTTTTTTTTTTTTTTTTTTTCTTTTTTTTTTTTTTTTTTGCTTCGGTCTTTGTGCTGTCATGTTAGTGGTTGCTGGGTTTTAATTCGAAATACACCGGACATCCCACATTTTCGTTTGCATTCTCATTCTTTGTAATGATGCTGGGCTCCCATCACCGCTTCTGACGCCCGACCATTGATGTTCTCCGCGTTTATCAATGATGGGCAAAGTAGAATTGTTCCAATTGACAGGTTGAAAAATGTCATGACGTTTGCAGTTGAGTTGTATAATTTGCATCATGCAGCTTACAGAATACAGCTTAAAAATGTTGCAGGAGGACATCCTCGACTTTGACATCCTTGATATCCCTCGACACCCCACCAATTCCCCCGCGTAAAACAACGAGGGAAGACTCGATAAACTCGAAAGTCGGGGGGGAAATGCGGGATTGCTATGCATCATTGTGCGGGAGAGTAGCCTTTTCTCCGACTGAAGATGCAGGCATAAGAGAAGGGACGATAGAAAAAAAGCTTTGTTCTCAACCTGCACCTGCATGGCCTTCCAAATGCTCTGCTGGGCCACCCGCGCAAGCATGTCTCTTTTCTCTCTCGTGCATCAAACGGCTGCCGCCGGTTGTCCCTTTTCCTCGATTTCTTTTCTCTCTTTCGTCATGTCTCTTTTCTTTGGTTGCAATGGTGCATGCCCGTCCCATTCCTGCCGACGCCTATCCTCGGATCTGTCTTTTTCTGAGTCTGTGGCCGTCTTCTTTCCTCCCATCTGTCGTGTCAAGGTTGCTCGCTTCTTTCGCGACGTGCATACATGGTATGCAACCGTCATTTTGCTTTTTCGACTGTGCTATTCTTGAACTTGTTTTGTCATGTTGCCTCCAATACGCTGACTGCCCTGCAAAGGATTCGCGGGCAGTCGGAGACCTTGAGTTACGTTACGGGGGCAGGTATCTTACATGGTCGGTCTTGCCTTCTAAAGACATAGACACACGAGTAACCGACGCGTCTTTCGTAATGGCACTCCGAGACTCCCATTGACATCCCGCCGTTCATAAGATCTCGACCATGCCTCGGCCCTGTTGGGTGACGATACCTGCGTTTCCAACAGGACTTGGCCAAAACAAACAGAGCCTACGGTCAGACGCCGAACCGACACCAGGTGTCTCGCAGCAGCATGCCGAGAATCCGCAAAATAAAATAGCGAGTAAAAGAAAGAACCTGAGGGAAAGAGCCAATGATGCTCAATTGCTCCTTCCCTCCAAATTCTGTTTCTCGCCAATGTCTCTGTGCCTGGCCGCCCTGCACTCGTCCTGCACCTCTTGCTGCGATGGGAGCTGCATCTTTCTGCATCTGCACCTTCCACAGTAACCTTTGCTTCTTCGTTCTTTCCTCCCCCCACCCAGCCAATGCATGCAATGCAGGTCCATCTAGCCCTGTCCATCGTAGCTTCTGCACAAAGCTGCGGTAATAGTGCACTACCTCGAGCTTTCCTTCTTTGGCCAGCACAGGCTAAACTCAAACTGCCCTGGCTACTTGGGAGCTGGCTCTTGGTTTATTCTTATTCGATTGAACTGCGTAAAAGCATCAGCTCTGATGGGCTGCTTTGTGCAGCAGTTTAGCCGGGCGATAGCGGACCCTTGCATTTTACTCTTTTACTTTGTTTCACTATGGCGAGTATCTCCCATTGCAACTTTGACACGCCAGTTTGTGTCAAGCTTTGCTGTGCCTCTCTGATTTCTTTGATTTCCCTAACTTTTCTAGTTTCTCTAGTTCTTGCCAGGCACTCTCCGTCTCTCAGAAAGGCATCTCCAAACCTTGCCCCAAGACCGGCTATGCCCTGTACAGATACTCCGTTGACAAGCCCAGAAACCCCAAAACAGACCGGCCGATTTCCTGTTTCCTCCTTCATCTCGTTACCCGTATTCGTCTGGGATGTCGATGCCGTTCGAACGCGGGAGATCGGGCAGGTCACCGTTCGACATCAAAATATGTCAAATATCTGTCATCGTGTACGTGTATTCACGCCGGCCGTGAACGGCGGTCAACCTTTTTGCCTTAACATCTCCCTTTTGTCTCCTCAGGACGGAAAAGGCGGCCCACAAACTCAAACGGCGTGGACAAGATATCTAAGCCTAGTATCGTCCATCGTCATTCCATTTGAGCCCTGAATGCCCTGTATTATTCCGGGGTGCCTCTGACGCGAGAGGAGAAGGCCTGTCAAATAGTGAAATGGTGTTAGTCCGTATCGGATTGCTGGAAAAAAAGAGAGAAAAGTAGGACAAATAATACGCCAGCCGGCCGTGCCTCCTGTATCCTTCAGGGCACACAGAAAGCTCGGCGGGTCTCGTTGTTAAATCAGGCCTGGTCTTGGCTTGTCATGGGCCTTCTGCACCAGAGAAGAAAGGGGATTAGCCCGGTCCTCCGTTTTGATATCCAGTTCTTCCACTTACTTTTCCTCCTTTCTCTTCTCGCTTTTCTTCCCTCCTCCCCTCCGCCTGTCATGCCATCACGCTAGCGTTGCACGCCGTCGAGGAACGTATCGACGATGGGGAAAGGCGTATACAGCTAACAAGAACGCACACAGGTACAAAAAACTCTGGACGCTATGCCAGTAACAGTGCAAGACAGCTAAACGAGTTTCTCTTCGGGGTTTGGGGGGCCTAAGAAACGGAGTAAGATACGGAGTATTGTAGCGGAGAACGGGAAATGCCACACAACTCTCCTGTTCTCAGTGGCAAGTGGCACAGACTTTGAAGAAAGAAAGGGCCAAGACTAGGTGACGCACTTTGCTCGGAAAATGTCTTGCCCTGGACCCTAAATCACTAGACTCGAGGTGCCGCAAACCTCCTAAAACTCGGCCTTGTTTCCAACACGGGAGAGAGGACTGGCTGGTTTAGTTCATTTGTTGACACTGGAAAGGGCCACCGGTGCTTTGGCCAGGACGACGGCTCAATTTGAAAAGCGAAAGGGTGAGAAACGGACAGTGCGCGAGACGGAGACTTGACCGAACGGCATGGATGAAGAAAAGCCTCAGAAACCCTCCAATACCCGGTAATAGCAATAGCAATGATGATAGTAGCAAGGGGAAATGCGAAAAAGGCCAATGGAACGCGACCGTCAACTGCAACTCGAACAAACTGGGGCCCATTTGGCCTAGTCTTGACATGTCTGTCAGTTCAGTCACCGAGGAAAAGGAAGGAAAAGAGGGAAAAGAGGAAATACACTGCAAAAGGACCTGCCTGTTACCAGAAACAGAACCATTTACCGCCCGTAGCAGGGCAAGAACGATGCTCTGTGAATGGAGCAAGCAACGCCAGTTCCTCTTTTCCTCGTCCTTTTTGAGATATTCCATTGACTCCATCCTGCGTCAAGAGATACCCCATTCAGGTTCTCCGTACATATTGGTAATTCTAAATGTGTTGCTTCTGAATACGGGAACAAGCCGAAGCAAATGGGGCATAAACCATCCTTAAAAATCGAAAAAGAATCAGTAAAAAAGGACAATGGTTGCCGGCTGCATTGCAGAAATCTGCAGTCGAGCAGACTGTGAGATTGTATGAGGGAGCGAGCTGTAAAAGAAGGGCATTATTGCTCCATACAGAAGCAGAGAAGACCCAGTTGCAGAGCGAGGATATCTTCCACAGTTACGACATTGCATCATATAAGCCAGGACACAAAGTAACACGAAATAGCTATGGAGTACAATCGTACGTACACATGTAATTCAGGGTCCTCTTTTGTCCTGCTTCTATTCATTATCTTTGCTCTTATTTTTATTTCACGACATATATTCCATCGTCATAGTGGAATTCTGCGGAGCTCATCGGCATAATTTCCCAGGCGCATAAAGCTCTCTCTGTTGCTTTCCTCTTTCCTCCATTTTGAGCATTCGGACGCAATCAATGGAAAGAGCCGATATTGGGATGGAGACTCCTTCAATTTTGTTTGATAGGTCTTGCCGACGAGCTGAGTTTGAGAAACGGGGGCAGATGAAAATTTCAACAGCGCACTCGCTGTAAAAGGATATCACATATCGCTGTGAATGGTCTGTCGGCATCAGCGGACTGTAAAGGTGGTGCCGCAAAAAACTGAATAGCTTTCTTTCTTTTTTCTTTGCTTTTTCTTTGTAACGGACATGATTGAGGGTGGGCAACGAACGGTCTGTCTCGATGTCCGATGGCTCTTTCCTTTTTTTCCTTCTCCTGTCAGCCCCCATGCGCCCTTGCCTCCCCACCAGAATCTTGAAGAGACACACAGTGTCGTATTCTGCTACTTTGTCCGATGCCCATCGAAAAAAAGGCCCCCCCTCCAACGTCACGATCGACGGCGCTTGCCTTGGAATGGGGCTGGTAAGACTAAACAGTTCGTAGTGTCGTGCACCTAAGAACACAGGGGCCTGTTTGAATTTAGAATGCCCATCCATAATGCCATCCATACTTCATACCAATACGTGAATTCTTGGAGGATGCACCTCAGAAGGAAAGTGCGATTCGCGAGACGAGACCGAGAAGGAAAGAACGAAGAAGAAACATGGCTCAAACTCACGATTCTTGAGCACTTATGGCTCCTGCCGTATTCCATTGCCAGCCACGAGCAGGGTGCCTGCCTCATCGAGAATTGGTATGTATGCAAGTATCATTTTTGCTATATCTTGAAATATGTAGATACAAAGTTCTCGAAAACGTTATGACGGTGGCTAGTCATCTCGCTAAATCAATCGGCCTGTTTTCTGCAGCGCGGGCGCTTCCAAAGGCTGGAGCGCTAAAACTAAAAAGCAGCGACCAAGAAAACAAGTCAACCTGTCAATCAAAATCATTTTCAACGAAAAGGGGGGTTACAGCAACGAAGGAAAATCTTTCCACGTCGTGCAGCACATCGCCGCTTGCCGCACACAATTGCGCCAAATGCATCTGCAAAAGAGTAGAGTCGTGCGCAGAAGCGGCTGGCGATTGGGAGGACGAGGAAGGGGGCTTTTCTTGACTGACTTTTCTTACTTCGCTGGACGAGACGAGAGCCTACGACGAGCAATTCCAGTTGGATGTTCTCGAAAGCCCGTGTCGTTTCCGCACACCCCCAGGCTCTTCCTCCCTCTGTCCTCCCACCCAACCATCCTAGCTATGCTTCTTCGCCTTCTCCCTCGACCCAGCTTTCGCTTTTGCCCAAGCCCATATCGACATTCCCCACTCCCAAATCGAGCTCCTAGTCCCCTTTTGGCCTCTGTAACCTGGGTGGAGCAATGGACCCTCAGGTTTTCTTCTTCTTTCCTAACCCGTTATACCCTGTCAGGCAGGAAAGAGAGCGCAGGGATGCAGCAAAGAAAGGACAGCGAGCTGTCTACGTCGTAGCTCTCTGTAACTGTTGCCGCCCTAGTCCGTCTTTCGGCGACCTGGTCATTGCTTGGCTTTCGTCGCCATTCGCAGATGCTTTGGGATGTACTCAACTACAGGCTCCTCCCACGTTGACGCCACCAGACCTGTAAGTAGCAAGCTGCAAGAGAGGCTGTACTTTTTCCTGGGCACTTCTGGTTTTTGTTCTCTTAATTCTCGACGACGTATTGAGGATGCAGAGTCTTCGTTTCCTCAATGACCCGTTGCTTCCTTCCACCCACACCCACCCCCATTTGAGAGTCTGAGATTGGCATCCCACGCGCAGACTTGCAAAAGAAAGAAAGAAGGCCTGGTTTGACTGTCTCTCTCTCGTCAGTCTCGCACACTCCGTAGAAAATGCATGGATGGGAAAAAGAATAAAAAGAACCCTGACGAACCCTCGATTTCTTTTCTCCATCGTTGTTGTCCCCTTGTCCCTGAAATGTTGCTTTCGATCTTGTTGCAACTCCTTTCTCCATCTCCAGTCTCCATATTCAGTCTCCATCTCTAAAACGCCTACCGAATGCCACGCCAGGCAGAGAGGGTCCAGCCTGACAAGCAAGTCCACATCCAACGATCATAACATTGCCCTCTCTCATGAGTGTTTTCTGTGCCCTTATGCCCAGAAATTCTCTCTACTATTTTTCTTCTTCTGTGTCTCGTCACTTTTATTGAATTTCTTCTGTCTCGTGTCTGCTTCTTTCCTGTTGTCTCGTCCGCATCACAAAAGTTCCTTCTGTCGCTTCTGACTCCCTCCTTCCGTATTCCTCGCCACTTACACGGTCGTTCCTTCCCTCTTCAATTGCTTACGAGCAGTCATACAGCTCGTACCTTCCTCGTGTCGCCTGCTCCGACGGATTCCACAAGAGTAAGAAACCCAGCCTTCCGCACGGTCGTCCTCTCTCTTGCCCCTTCCCTTTTGTGATCTTCTGTCCTTCTGTGCTTCTGTCCCTTCGCCTGTTCACGTCTTGGCCGTCCTTCCCTGTCAGCAGGCCCGAGATCGAACACAGGAACACAGAAAGAGAAGGTTCGAGGGAAACCCGTCTGCCGCAGATCCTCCACCTCCCATCCCGTCTCGTCCACAAGCAAAAACCAAAAAGGAACCTTGTCACACACATCCTGTTTCGGTTGAGCCGCTGACCTAACGCTCGCCCACAGCTCTGAAGCAGAAAGAAGCAAAGCGGTCCAGCCGGTCCGCCACGCGAATCTGTCCGACGAAAGCATCGAATACGCATACATGCGACTGCGACGTTCGAAGCAGTAGCAGAAACCCCCAAAGATCAGCAGAAAGACCAGAAGGAGAACCAGACAAGAAAGAACTCCCAAAAGAAGAAAGTCGCGAATCGACACAACGACGCATATCCCGTCATAGATTTCGAGCCGCACGTCCATCCAGAACAATCGCAAGACGGACAATACCAGCTTCTCACACACGTCCAATCCAGCCTTTTGGTCCCAGACTGGTATTCAGACTCGCACCAAAACTTTGTATCCAAACGTTTGCTGGTCTGTTCGACATCCGACGAACAACAACCAAAAATCAAAACTCGACAAAGACCAGAAAACGTCACAGCGGGACGCTTGAGCTACGCCTGTCTGCGACTGCCGTCCCTTCCTCTTTGGCCCACCAACTTGCCGGGTTGCTCTTTCTCATTCTGACCCTGTGCCTCCTTCCCACCTTCTCTCCTTCCTCGAGTGCTCTCACGGCTACGGTCGTTCTTTCTTACTTTTCACTTCTGTTCATCATCATTCTCTCCTGCCTTCGCGATACCTTTCACAGCCAAGCACTGCGCCCCGTCCTTTGCACCTTCTTTGTGTGCTGTCGCCAAAAAGAACCCACGAAGCCCACGAAATCCACCACAGCTTCTTGCCCTGTGCATCCTCCTATTATCCCCCAGCCTGCCAGGCCCAGTTCCCCTAGCTGTTTCTCCTTCACCCGCCAAAGCTTCCAGGGGAAAGAGCCATAGCGGTAGCTCCGAGACTCGTTCAGTTCTTAGCGTGTTTCCGTGTTTCCGTTTTATCACCCCAGCACTTCGTCCTTTTTAGGCCGTTTTTTCTGGTCCCTCTTCTTAGTCTCGTTTTCTCTTTGACTCTCCCCATTCGCGCCTTCCTCTCTCTGGGCTCTCTCTAGTGCTCGTTTTTCCGTTTCCCTTTTAGCTCTTTCTTTTTTCTTCTTTTACTTTGGTGTCTCCCACCCATCGTTCCTTCTTTTTTTTAATTCTTTTTTTGGGCTTTGTGTTTTTATTTCACTATCCCCATTCCCTAGCCACTTTCCTCGCCAACGCGTGTGCGGTTTCGGGTTTCTTATATTTCTTTCGTCGACTCCCCCATTTCGACCTTAAACTCTTCTTCTCTTCTGGTTTTCCCTTTCCGTCCAGGAACTTGACCAATCTCCACTCTCAACCATACCCCAAACCGACATCTCGTCGTCCTCATCCAACATGCTTATTGACGGCGAGAAGTGGGCGTGCGAAGCCTGCGTTCGCGGCCACCGGGTCAGCAACTGCCAGCATTACGGTATGTTCACTTTTTCGAGCCTTCATAGGGCTTGAATTTCTTTTGATTCCTCGATTCTTGCATTTCGATCGCATCTTGCTTTGGCAGACTTGCATGGGCTGCTGCCATTGGCTCTCTCTTGTTATTCCTCGTGGTTTGGTGGTGGTTTTGGGTACTGGCTGCTTGCGCCTCTGCCGCGTCCTCCGGCACCGCAGCAGACTTCAACTTGCGATCGCAACAATTGCGGCCTCGCCCTTGCGCCTTGCGCGGCAAAACAGATGGCAACCGCTTCTGCAGCTGTTCATGCAGTCTGGCAATAGCAATTGCACCATCTTGCTGCCGTCTGCAACGGCGGTTGGGACGGGGTCGCAAAGCGGAAGGAAAGGCACTCGCAGCTCCATGTGGCATGCAGCATGGACGGGATTGACGAGGAGAGCTCCTATGACGGACATGCAATTGAAATACCCCAACGCCACATGCATGCGCACTTTGTGCGCCCCGTCTCTTTCCCCCCAAACGTTGCTAACTCGCGTTGCCTTAGACCGACCATTACAGCACATCAACAAGAAGGGTCGGCCAGTGACCCAATGCCAGCATTGTCGGTCACAGCGGAAGAACCGCTCAGCACACGTGAAGTGCGATTGTGGTGAGAAGACGAACAAGTGCATACACCTGGGTGCCGTCGAGGGTCACCGCGAAAGCTGCTGCTGCAACCACGGCGGCCGCTGCACATGCGCCTTCAAGAACGACTTGGACACCGTCCCCGAGACGTCGGGCCTTGCCTCTGAGGAAGATGGATGCTGTGGCGGCGAGGACCTGTCCGCCTCTGTCCCCATCCTGAGCGCCGCCTCGTCTGCCACCCCGTCTGGAACCAACACGGCCAACGCCAGCCCGTCCAACAAGAACCCGATTCGCCGCCGCCGTGCCAACACCACACGGTCAGAAGGCACACTAACTTTCGACGAGCACGGCCGCCACAAGCCTGTGTCTCAGAAGCACGCCAAGGCTGTCCTGCAGAAGACCAACCCGTACCCGATCAACCGCATCAACTCGTCCCGCAGCACCACCGGCCTGTCTAGCTTCATGCAGGAGGAGGATCTGGACGACCACCGCAGCAACGAGTCCGACAATGGCGCCGAGGACGCCTGTTCATTGGAAGCCGCCGCCGCTGCAGCCGCCGCCACGAATTGCGGCACCTTCCTTCCGGCACAGCACTCACAGCAGCGCCGGTCACGGTCAGAGACGGCTTCGCCATTGATGTTCGCCAGCAGCTTTCCTCAGCTCAGCAGCGCCAGCAGCACCGGCCAGCTCGCGCCGCTCAACATGGGCATGGTGGGCTTCAACAGCAACTTCACAAACTACAACGCCTTCAGCCCTGAACAGGTGGACCAGCCACTCTTTAGTGCAGGATTGAGCGCCCCATCTGTTGACTGGAGCCAGTTTGGCCTCGATTTTGACCGCGGTTTCAGCACCAGCACCAACGACAAGTTTGCTTCAGCTGAGGCCTTTGGCTTCACCAGCAACGGTTTCGGCTACGAATACAACGGCTCTGAGCAGGCCCCGACAATGACCACTGGCACCTCTGGTGAGGTCTCGGAGGCCGAGGACCCCACGGTCCCTGGCCTGGACGACTACGATTACGACTACGATTATGATGGCACCAACGATGCGGCTAGCGGCAGCATCGCCTTTTCGCGCACCAACAGCAGCTTCCACCTGCCCACCGCAGGGACGTCGGCCGTGAACATCCGCAGCAACACCGGCAGCACCGACATGAACGAGCTTCGTTTCCTTAAGGCGGGCAACAAGTTCCTTCCGACCCCCGTCGCCGGTGCTAACGACGACCTTTCTGGCCTCCAGTCTCTGGCTGGTATGCCCCAGAATGATGACGATTCTGCCCTCTGGATGAACGACTACCAGGGCCTGCCATCTATGACCGAGTCGCCCGAGTCAGACGTGATCTCTTTCTGGGCTACCAAGTAATTTGGTCCCTCGGAAAGAGTCTTTACAAAAACAACAAAATAACTTTCAAAATATCTACCAAAAAGCGCAATCCGAATCCGAATTTCGATTCTATATAAAGCGGCAGAACTTTTCTCTGCACTCCTCTGTTCAGCCCATTTTGTTTCCAACTCTTTTTATACGGGGTTTCAGGCCAGGTCACATGGGGTGTTATTTGTTCATTTTGATTGCTTTCATTTTCTTGCGGGACGGAACTGATTTATAACAAGGCGTGAAAAAAATATCATCATGACTGCTTTTCTGTTTCTTGGGAGGGGTTTTGGCCATCTGGGATTCATTTGCTTGGGTCTTTTTTTGTTCTCTTTCTGTGGTGCCATTCATTTGGTATACCATTTACGTTTTTTGTCTTTTCGGAGTTTTCTCGCATACTACTACCATTTTTTTTTCTTCTTGCTGCATACGACGACGTGCTTCAATTTTGGTGCTTGCTCCATCACTCTTCGATAACGGTCTTTTTCACTGACGTTTTCTCGCCATACTTTTTCTTTGTTCGTCAACAACGACTGCTCGACTTCTCGACTTTTAGATCTCTCTTCAAGGAGTTCCTGCTTTTTTTTCATGACACATGAAACGACGGGTCCAGCTGGACCACAAAACAGAAAACCAATACTTCCGACTTATCAAGGCCAAAACAATACAACACAACACAACAGCAGCAAGCTATTACTATTAGCTAGCATCAAGCAACAAGCAACAGATGATACGCACTACCAAAATACAGGGGCGGCGCAACAGGGACTTCTTTTTTCTTCTTTCATCTTTCAGGGCAGGGCATTTTAGCGTCTATTTTTGACGGAATCTACCGCGGAGTACTCGAAACGGTTGGCATTTTCTTGGGAGACGGTGGACGGCGTTTTGGGAATTGAAGAACATTTCTGAACCAGATTCAAGTTCGTTTCTTTTTTTTTTGTCTTTTTTTTTTCCTTTCATTTGGTGTTTCCATTTTCCCCTTGTTTCTTTTCTAGTTCTATTTTTATAAGCATAGCGAGCGTGCAATTCTTTCTAGGCCAACAATACTACGGTTTCAAAACAAGTAGAATGTTTTCTTTTCTTCTTCTTCTTCTTCTTCTTTTCGTGGATATTCTTTGGCAACGTTATGGGTTCCCCGGGTCCCAATCCGGCAACGGAATGTTCGGAGCAGGTAATACGAGAACAGTCCAGGGCACATCCGACGACGACGCCAACCTCTCACTTTCTCAGTAGAGAGCACACAGTATTGTCGAGGGTCTGTCTAGTCCATATTTTAAGGGTTAAATGGGACATGTTTGACAAGGTCAGGGCTCGTCTTTCTGACAGCTATTCCTGAACCGGTACTCGGTACATGTACATGACCAGGAATATGACCAGGAATGGCCCATCACCGTTGGACATGTTTCGTGCGTTTCTCGAATGAAGACCGTTTCTCTTTTTTTCCCTTGTCTTTTGCTCTGACGCAGACCTTGTTGGTTTCGTCAACTCCATAACGGACCCCTGGACCGTTTACTGGATCTCCATCAGGTCTACGGAGTACGGAGGTACATGAACCTGCCACCTGCGATTTCGCCGTGTTTTTTGTTGGAACGATCTGCATGCGGCCAACGGCGTCAAAATCCAGGTGAACGAGGCGAGCCAACCCAGTGTCGACCTCCTCTCCACTAAAAAGTGACACCGAAGAGACGACGACACGTCGCTACGTCGTACATCTACCGTAGAAGAAGCGAAGAACAAGCCTAAAAAAAGAAATGGAGACCACACCGAATGTGACAGCACCAAAAAAAAAAAAACGAGCGTATCTTTGACCGTGAGATGGGCCGAATGGAAGGGTAAGAAAAGGAGACAAGGCAAAAAAAAAAAGAAGGGCCCCAAAAGAAGATGTCAGGGAGGGGCGGAATACCGGCGACAAAGTTTTACGGACGGTGAGGCCTACAAGTGTCGAAACGGCGACAGTTCCGCTGTCCAGCGTCCGCTGTCCGCTGTCCAATGTTCACTTTGAATCATAGTGGAACGTCAGCCTCGCCGGGATTTCGACATTCGACATGACAGGTGTAGCAGGCAAGCACGAAGCAACACAAGCCCACCTTTTCCACGGTGGGCAGGAAACAGGAAATACGATGTACGCAGTAGGAAATTCGGGAATGTGCTCTAGACGGTAGTTGTGTCCACGAGAACAAGTGAAGACAGTCATACTGTACAGAGCACACCGGGTCGGCCGGCATGCCTGCGAGTTAAGTTATGCTCGGCGGTCATTGTGTCGAGGGAATGAGCGAGGCGCGAGATGGCGAGATGGCGAGATGGCGAGATTGCTCACTACGGAAGCCACGGCGAGGGCTAGGCCTAGCATTCACTCTACGATGGTATTGGAACGGGTCCAATCTGTTGCATCGTCACATTCCGCCATATCCAGTTTTCGTCCCTTTCCTCGTCTTCTTCTCGATATTCGATAACATCGACGACCACCAAATCCCGCCGAGTCGATTCCAGCCCTTTTGCTCGTCTCGCGGTGCTGGTCCAGACGGTTCCTGGCGTTGGTGTCAAGTTCAATAGTGGCTGTTTGAACTGCCCCTAATATCACACCTAAAGCACACCAAACGTGCACCAAACGTGCACTAAACAAACACCAAACCAGATAGTCAGAAAGGGGCAACAGGTGTCTGCTTTGCTGACTTGCCACTCCGTTTCGACGACAGGCTAGTTGGCGTCCCTGTTAGCGGCAGGTCGGTGACGGTGACGTTTTGTAAAGGCAAATGGCAAAAAGAAAAACCCAAAAACTCGGATAAAAACCGCCATCGGTCAGAGAAGAGAGAAAGCGACCAAAAATGGACCCCCACGTTTTTTTGCGTTTTTGCAATGACGAAACCAAACCCACACAGTCCCAAACGACACCATAAGAATAAGAAAGAGGAAAAGCGAGTGTCTAACGTCTCCTCGGTGTTCGTTTCCAGTGGGACCCTGCTGCAGATGCAGAATGTCGCAATTCTTTGGTTTCTTGGTATGCTTGGTGGTGGCAGGAGTTGCCAAAAGGGGGACGCCGCCGTTTCTCATTGCTCTTGAACTTGTCTTGCTGGTTTGCTGGTTTCCGGTTTGCTGGCCGACGGCCGATGGGCCCCGATGGGCCGCTGCTGGTGCGTCTTGTGTGCGTTCAAGTTGAGTTTTGTCAAAACGGCTGGTGCTAGCGAGGCTCCAGAAAAGTGGCCCCAAAAAAGAGGCCCCAAAAAAAGAAAAAAGGGGGCCTAATGAGAAAAATTTGCGGCCGAGAACGGTCATGTCGATGTGCCCACAGTGTTAGTCGAGTTTTGCCGTTTTAGTTGAAATCTTAGTGTCAGGGCATCCGCGCCGCCCTGGCCGCAGGCCTTTTTGTCGTTTTGTTATTTGTTGTTTGTCGTTTGTCATTTGTCGCTGTCATTGGCAAGCGTTGGGCCAGAAGAGGGCAAAAAGAAGGCAAAAAGAAAGGTGAAAGGTCGGTGAAGACTGGAGAGAGCAAGAAATCGGAGCGAGTCGAAAGAGGACCATCGTTCGTGGATCGTTGAAAAGTTGGCTTGCATTTCTATTCTGGGCTTCCACTCGTATCTTGGCTGACAAAACGTGTGTCGGAAAAATTGTGCGGAAACCTTGTCGATTCGAGCACCATTTCGGGGCCTAGCTGAAAGGCAGGTCGGTCGGCAGAGCCCCGGGAAAAACTCGCTATCTGTGTTACTCGCCGTCTTGTTCGTCGGGATCTTCCGTCGTCAGTGTGTTGTGTCCTGTGTGATGTGTCCTATGCTGTTCTTATTGTCGAGGGCGGTGAAGTCGTGATTCATTCTGCCGTCTTGTCTTAAGCATACAAGAGTGCCGGTGTCTGTCATATCTTTGTCGTCATCTTCTTGTTCTTTCTGTCGTGTCGTCGAGAGGTTGTCGAGAGAGAAAAGAGAACCCGGCGAGAATTGTTCGCAGCAAGCATGGCCCGTGCTGGTTGATTGGGGTCTAAAAAGGCCTTTACAGGTTCTTGTGCGGTGTTCAGTCCATGCCCAGGCATTGTTGTCCAGGCCGGTCTATCGTGCGTCGTGAGATACGCAGTCGTTATCGGTAGATCGGTATCGATATGGGATGAAGTGCGTCTCGAGACTTGAGGAGTGATGCATGCCATGACAAGATTGTGGTGTGTAGGTCCTTGAGAGGCAAGTCGAGACAAGAGAAGCCAAGTAAGGTCGTGGGTGTTCTGTTGTTTTTGTTGGAGTACACATCCAAGTGCACCATGATGATGTCGTCGTCACATGTTTATCGTCGTGGTCGTTCTGCTGGCAGAAGAAGAGAAAAAGAAGCAACAGGATAAATAAAAAAGTCAAACAGAGATCAGGAAACAGCTTCTATTTGAAGATCAAGCTGCGTCCTTTCTTTCCAAGCATTGAGCCATTTGTTTCTTTCTTTCTTTCTTTTGCTTCTCCCGAGACACGAAGAAATAGGAAGACCTGCCAATAAGTACTTTTCTCATTTCCCTCTTTTTCACTCATCTTATGTCACTCTCTTCTATTTTCGCTGTTTCTCTCTCTTTTCTCTGCTTTTCCCCAGAAACTTTTCCCCGTGTCCCACGGCTCTACACGGTATATTTTCGTGCTATGGAGACAGCACCGCGAAAAGTAGAGTGAGAATTGCGTTGTTTTGCCGAGGGTTAGCAGCACAAAGTGTAATAGTTCTTCGGGCGGACTTTACAGCTTACACCACTTTTTGCCGCACATGTGAAGTCAATACTGGAGAATCCTAAATGCTGAGGGATATCTTCAATACAGACCACAGCCAGGCTATCAGCTTCCGTCTTCCCGTCTTCTTTTGCGTCTTTTTTATGTTGCTTGCGGTTTTTTTTTTGGTTTTTCTTTTTCTTTTATTTGAACTACGCGTTGTTAGGATAAATTATTATTTTCTCAATATTATAGTCATGTTTTCTGTCTCTCCTCCTACTTGTGTTTCTGTGCTTCTTCTTGACGATTCATCACAAGCTGCTTGTGCCTCATGTATCCGCTTCTTGCTATCTTATCGAAGCCTGGCCATAGAGAGGATCCTATTCTAAATTATATTAATATATTGACGAGAGACATGTGATAAAATGGGCAGTAAAATAGGACTTTCGGATATTTATATCTTTTAATGAAGCTTAAGAAACGGTGACGTAAATGGTTCCGTCTCTTTTATATTTGCATCGTGACATTGATCTGTCACTCGTTTCTTTTCTCGCCATGAATAACCGTGGTCGATGCGTTGCTTCACCGGACGTCCTACATGCTGAGTAAATCGCTTTCTATGTCCTGCTGCCCGTTTCATGTTTCGTATCCCACGTTGTTCCTTGTGTCATATGAACTCTTATGTATACCGTACAGCCCCAGACATTCTGTTTCCCGTTCAGGTACCAGAAGGAAGAGTGGTGCTTTCTCTTGCTTCCATTGGATAGACCCACGACGAGCTCATGCGGGGCTGTTTTGTTATTTGGCAGCACTCACATGAATAAAAAGCACAATGACGGCATGAGGTAGCAATTATGCTGTACAACGTCCTTGGCCTGTGGCCGGCTCTTTGTTCTAGAATTTGATGGTGAGTATGCTCGGTATTGTGAATGGGAAGCCCATAATATTCATGATAGTATGTCGTAGGCCGTCCTGTATTAAAGTTGGACTCGATGCTCTTTCAAGATGTATATCCGTCTGTCCGTTTCTTCACTTCTGCTGTGTCCATCTCGATTTCACTGCAGTCTCTTGCCCATTCCAGATAAGAATGCGCACATGGCACACCATAAGTTCCGAATGCAGCACAGTGCAGCACAAATATATGCAAAAAGATGCATGGTTGCTGCATGCTGCAGGTTTATTTCTTCAGCGTGTCGTCTAAATTTCTAGTCGTCTTGAGCGTCTGAGCCCAGCAATAGTCCCACGACAACACAACTGTAACAGGAAACCTTCATTTCCCTGCTGTGTTGCACTTTGACGTTTCTGTATGTACTGTGGCATGCTCGCCGAGTTTCTGCACTTGTCAGCTTTGAATCTGCACCATATCTGCACGTCTGCAGGTTTTCGGTGCTTGTCACGCAATTTAGTCTGTGCACCTGATCAACAGATGTTCACCATCCTCATTCCCTTCCCTTTCCTTCCCTACCATGCCTCCAAAATGATCCAACATGCCCCCAAGCGAAACCTCGGGCGCTGTGGAATGCGGCAGGCTAGGCTCTTTGGGGATTGGTTTGTGCATCAATCGGCTATGAAAACGAAAAGTCAGGGTCAGATGGCAGTTCACATGGAGGACGGGACCGCCGCTAGTATGTAAGTAAATCAAGTAAATCAGTCTAGAGGAACAGCCCGCAAAATACAAAAGGGCGAGCTGCAGAAAAACAGGACGGCAGCTGCCAGTATGTCGTATTTTGCTTTGCCTTGCCTTTTGCCGTTCTCATAAGGCTGTCACTGAGGATTCAGAGAGATGTCAGAGTCGTATCTTGCAAGTTGCGTCGTATCTCAGCTCGCATATGTCGTGAATGAGGATAGTCGTTTACGACGTATGGAGTCGAAGAAACAGGAAAATGAAAGTACTCCGTAGAAGTACAGAGTAATTACTCTTTACACGAGAAATATTTCTACTTGCAGTTTGGATACGTGGGACCGTGGTCAGATGACGCCCCCAATCGCTCCTGCCCTTTTTACTCTTTGTTTATCAAGGGGGCTTGCTAACGTTGCAAATGCAGCCAAAAATAAAGTGAAGGTGCGATCGCGGGACCAACTTGACACAGACAACAAAACGAGACGAGCAAACTTGAAAGAGAGAGAGGAATGCAACTGCCCGTCGAGGGATGTTGTCATTTGGCTCCTTCCTCTTTCTTCTTTCAGTTCCACGCTCGTCTTTGTTTCTATTTCGTCCTCTGTCCGGGCAGGCGCTTGTTGGCCCAGGCCCCTTCGCACCTTCTTGGTCGTGCAATTTCACAATTTCAACGTGGCTGTCAGAGGGAAGGTGCGATCTTGGCAAAACACAACCACAAGGGGAAAACAGCCAATACGCCCCTAAAAAGAAGCAATTTTACCACAGTATGAGTGCGGCGTCAGAGAAAGTGCAAGCTATTTTCGGCAGCACGACAGAAACGACAGGGCGTAATATCAAGAACACATGGGGAAAGGGACGGTTCCAATAGTCTTGTGTAAGCCAGCACAAAGCTTTTTGCACACTATGAGAGGAGGGAGGAGGGGAAAGATGGGAGATGAACCCTGGGGCACGCAGATCCCAATCGGTAACAGGCAGGGAAAAGGCAGGGAAAAGAAGGGAAAGAACGAGGGCCAACCGAGCAAAAAAGCTTTATCTTTGTTTCGGGAAGGCACGACGAAATGAACGGCAGCGACAAGCTGCAGACGAGGGTGGCTGCCTCCCGTATGTCTTCTTCCACTTTCCCTCTTTTCCTCTTTCCCCTCCTTGGCTGTTTCCAGCTGTTTCGCTTCCCTTCCTAATATTTTTTCTTGACGGATCTCGATTTCGTTTCATTTCTCTCCCTCCTTTCAAACTTTTCTGACCACATCGCATCGTCAACTTTTCTTTTTTTCGTCGCCATCTCCGCATCGCACTGTAAGTGACAAGTCGCCACAAGCTAGCTTCGACTCCCCCATACTTTTTTTTTTGTCGTTCTTCGCTGTATTACAGCAGCCGAGTCTCCATTTTCGCAGCGAACCCGATAAGCTAACAGCTCAGCGCTCCCTCTCAGCTTGACCGCCTTCTTTCTCTCCCAGAGAACAACCCCCCCAAAACCGCAAACATGCCTGGTGTTCGTACGTCAGCCCCGTATCCTGTGGCCTTGCCTGTTTGCTGTGCATTTGATTTGGCACTTGATTTCGTATCGGCGTTCCCCTTGGTGCGCCGCCGTGCTATGTAACCGCGCGCTACTGCGCCGTTCCATGTCGCTCTACGTTTCTAGCTCTCGTTCTCCGCAATACGACTAACACGCTTGCCCACCTCTAGCCGTCGACGCGCTTGACAACTTGAAGGCCAAGTTCAAGAGCATTTTCAAGAAGAAGACCAAGGGCGACGCTGCTGCTGCTCCCGCTGCCGCCGCCGCCGCCGCTCCTGCTGCCGAAGCTGCCAAGCCTGCTGAGGAGGCCGCGAAGCCCGCCGAGGCCGCCCCGGCTGCTGCCGCCCCTGCTGAAGCTGCTGCTGCCCCCGCCGCTGAGGCCGCCGCTGCCCCGGCTGCTGAGCCCGCAGCTCCTGCTGCTGCTGCTGAGGCCGCCCCCGCTGCCGCTGAGCCTGCTGCTGCGCCCGCCGCCGAGGCTGCTCCCGCTCCTGCTGCTGAGGCCGCTGCTCCTGCGGCTGAGGCTGCCGCTCCCGCTGCTGCCCCTGCTGCCGAGGAGGCCAAACCCGCTGAAGAGACCAAGCCGGCCGAGGCCGCTGCTCCTGCTCCTGGTGCGTCAGAATTCGTGGTTGCGTCTGAAAGACACAAGTGAAAATTGTGAAACATGAAACATGCTAACACAGTTGTAGCCGCCGCATAAATTGCGTCCGATTGCATCCGCACGGCCAGCCGATACGACATGATCTGATTTAAGATCACCGATGCAACGAGGCTCGCTCGAGAGCTTGTAATGTGACAGAGTGGAGGACGAGCGAGCATTTGCAAATGCTCGTTATTCGTTCCTTACATATGTTTGATTTTTGCTTTTTGCTTTTCGTTGCATTTTCGAATACGTTTTGTGCTTTTCCAAAATCGCAGACACTGCTCTCAGGACCTCGGGGTCAAAACTCAAAACGCAGACAGGGAAGAGCGAGGCCGAACGGACGACAACCAACCACTCGTTGAGCGAAACTCACTGAAACCCCTGACAACAGCTTGACGACCACGTCCACCCGACTTCATACAGCCTCTGCCTGTCGCCGTTTTCTATTTTCTTTCTTCCTTTCCTTTTTCTCCTCATTTTTATGATATCCATTGCCTTGTTGTCGTCGTCTCCTTTACCCCTCCTGTTATTTTGTTATTTTTGAGAAATCTCATTGCAGATACCACATTTTTTGTCGAATACCATTAGATACCCTGGCAAAATGCAAAATTCAAAGATAACACACCATATACTTCTGGATCTAGAGCAGCCTTGTCTGTCATGATTATCATTAAATTTCTACTTGTCATAGCATATCGGCTTTTACGTTGGCTCACTTTGCCCACGGGGCCTTTGTAATTACTGTATCTTGGCCTGCTGCCGAGCCAGGTGCAGCAACGGGCCTCTGGTTGTCGGAGGCGGGTCGTGGCAATCCGTTTGGCGGCGGTGCCCGTGTGCCAATGCCAGGGACTCCAGCGCCTGGCCGCGCCGTGACGGGAGGCACTCTCGAATAAGGGATGCCTGGGCCTGGCAGAGCGCCAGGAGCCGCACCCGGCATCCGCGTAGCCTGTGCCCATGGCGCTCCTGTGGCCACCGGCACGCCTCCAGCCGATACTGACACTGGCATGCCTGTAGGTGGCATTTGGCCCGCTGCGCCTGCCCCCGGGCCCTTGAGCGATGCAGACACAGCTGCTGCCGCCAGGGGTTGGTTCGTCATGTGCATCGTCGGCACGGGCGCCGCGGCCGCCGGGTCCTCGTCCCAGCTGAAGAGCGACCCAAAGACAAAGTGCTGCACGACGGGGAACTTGGACAGCACCTCGGCATTGAACATTTTGATCATGCCCTTGTTGATCTTGCCCCAGCCGTCCTGGATGCCCGAGACGTCAAACAGGATGGGGCTGTGCTCCCAAAAGGGGCCCTTTTTCACGTCGTTGATGAACCCGACGGCCGAGAAATACAGATTCAGCGCGCGCTGGGCGGCGACGACGTCGGGCTTGACAATGTCGCCTGGCTTGGCGACGCGGGGCGCCGAGCCGTCCTGGGGCATGGCCTCGTTGCCCAAAAAGGCAATGGGGCGGGCGAGCTGGGCGGACCCGAAGATGTAGGGCAGGAACGAGTGGTCGTCCAGGCCCCAGACGCCGTGCGAGCCGGCGGGCTCGAGCGTGTATGTGAGAATGAGTTTGCGGACGACGTGAAGGTACGGCTCGAGCACGCCCAGGACCAGGCTGCGCTCGACGGCCTCGCCGTCGGCGCCCGGGTCGCCGTCCGCAAACACGCCGAGCTTCCACAGACAGCCCAGAAACGCCAAGAAGCTCAGCTCGTGGCCTGTTCCGTAGTCGAGGCGCTGCGCGCTGCCGAAGCTGCCGAGGAAGTACGCCTTGACCTCGTCCATGGCCCCGGCGGGTGCGTCATCTCCTTCTCCTTCCCTCGCGGGGCGTCCCTTGATCGTAATGTACTCCTCCAGCAGACCAGCCTCGACCTGCTCGCCCAGCAGCTTGTGCCACGTCCGGAAGCTCGCATTGCCAAACCGCCGCGGACCGGGGTCAGGCGGCGCCTGGTCAATGAGCGCCGTGATGCGTGCCAACAGCGCTTGTAGGCGCTGCACTGACGGCGGGTCGTCGCTGCGCTTGGGCGACTGGAGCGTGAAGAGGGTTGTGGTCGAAGCGGTCGGCCGCTCGTTTGCGTTTGCCGCAGCAGGACCGGTCGCGTGTTTCCGCCGCGGGCACAGCGCGTGGTTCAGCTGCAGGACAAACAGGCCAATGTCGCGGTAGGCCTTGGACACGAGGAAGCGGGCGACGTCGGGCCCGTCGTTGATGCATTTCGACGGGCGGGCGAATGTGTGGGGAGAGGAGCCATCGTCCGCAGGGAGAATCTCGAGTTTTGGGACCGGTGGGATCGATGGCTGTGGTGTGTTTGAAGATGGAGATGGTCGTGGAGGAGGAGGGAGGATGGTGGAGGAAGTTGAAGCTGTCGCAGCTGTTGATGAAGGCGCGGCAGCCCCTGTTGTCTGTGCTGATGGCTCAGCTTCCTCTGGTGTACTGGAAGCCATCGCAAATAGATGTGTGGTGACGGCAGTGGGTGCTTTCGTCAAGCATAAACAGTCTTCTGATCTTGTGTTGATGGTCAGATGTGAGATGTAGGAGAAATGGTTCCTGGTAGCTGCGCCGAAAGCTCCTCCAAATTGTAGGGCCGTAGGACTAAGTTACAGTACTAACCCCACCATCAATGAAGAACCCCATGACGCCAATGCACCACCACTAGCGTCCTAGTCCTACGTGAGGCAAATCTTCACCCACTAGCTCCAACAGCTGCCCTGAGGTAACTTTGCAAGGCTCGACAAGGCTGTCACTTTTCCAAACGGCGACAATCTCCATTTTCATGAGTGAATGCAATTGTATGTATTACAGAAATGCTAGAAAAAGGCCATCTAAATGAAATGCTATATGCCGTTTTATATGCCGAAAATGTGTATCATAAAATGAAAAAAGGAAAAAAAGGAAAAGGAAATGCGCGAAATGACCGTATATGCTGTAATCTGTTTTGCAGGCATGATCTCCATCTAGCGAGATCCAAACTTCCACCATTTCTTCTTGTTGGCGGCGGCTGCTGCCGCTGCCGCCTCCTCCTCACGGTGGTACCCTTCCTCCTGGATGTTGTGCCGCCCGACAATCTCGAGGAAGACCTGGTCCAGCGTCGTGGGGCTGACGCTGTAGTGGTCGATGCCCAGGGCGTCGCGCTGCTCGTCGAGCATGACCACCAGGCGGCCAATGGCGCTGGTTGTCGACGACGCGGAGGCCAGCGCCAGGGGGCCGGATGTCGTTGTCGTTGTCGTTGTTGTCGCGGCGGTCTTGTCGACGGGTGTGGCGTGAGAGGAGGCCCGCGAAGAGGCGTCGTCCTCGAGGTCGGCCTCCTTGCTACCGTCGACGGCTCCGCCTAACGGAATGGCAAACCGCATCTGCCCGTGGTACGTCTCCTTCTCAATCTCCACGCCCGGGAACGTGGCCTGCACCCATTGCCGCAGCCGGGCCGTCTCGGCGTCGGGCGTGCGCGGCGCGCCGCGACTCACCAAATGGACGTACAGCCGGTTGCCAAAGCGGGCCCGCAGATCGTCCGTATCGCCGGCAGCCAGCATGCGTTTCGCCAGGATGCCGGCGCGGCCCGCGAGTGCGTCGGCCTCTTCCATCGAGTGTGTCGTCAACAAAATCGAGCGGCCCGGGACCGTCGTCGCCAGCGTGCGCCACATGATACGCTTCGCGGCCGCATCGAGACCCGAAGACGGCTCGTCCAGAATGACGACGGCCGGGTTGCCCATGAGGGCGATACCAAGGCTCAGCTTGCGCTTGTTGCCGCCCGACAGCGCGAGGGCCTGGCGGTCGCTGAACGCGCGCAGGCCGACGGCCCGGATGACGGCCTGGACATTGTACTCGACGTCGTCGATGCCGCGGACGCGCGCATAAAACGTCAGGTGCTCGCGCACGGTCATTTGGTCGACGGCGTCAAACTGGGGGCAGACGCCGAGGCTGCCGCGGGCGGCCACCAGTTTTTTCGTGACGGACAGCCCCTCGACGAACACGTCGCCGTCGTCGGGCTTGAGGTCGCCGCGGATCATGGAGATGGTGGTGGACTTGCCGGCGCCGTTGGGCCCCAACAGGGCAAACACTTCGCTGTGGTTGACGTCAAAGGAGACGTTGTCGACGGCCGTGTTCTTCTTGAACGTTTTTGTAACGTGGGAGACGCAGAGGCCGCGGTCGGGCGCCGCGGCGGCAGCTGCAAGGTCTTCGGGAGCGTCTTCGCCAGCGACAGAAGACGGTGTGCCCTTCTTCCCGCGTATCGTCTTTGTCAGACGGTAAAAGGTGGCGCCGACATTGCCGCTGTCGAACCACAAGAGCACGGCGAACAAGAGGATCGACTGCCAGATGAGATAGAAAATAGGGCCGCCGTACAGCGCAAACTTGCCCGGGTTGCTGCTGATGACGGTGCCGTCGCACGTCACCGAAAAGAGGTTGAGGACGACAAAGAGCGAGCGAATGACAGATCCAATGGGCGCGACGGCCGACGTCACAAAGTGCACAATCAGCAGGTCACCGTCAATGTGGTTGACGGGCGCATAGGTGATCGTGGCCAGGTAGGCGATCATGTAGACCAAAAAGACAATGGCCTGGTAGGCGGCCGTGAAAGCGTAGGCGGTCAACTGGTTGCGCGAGAAGAGGGAGATGACATAGGCCAGGAGGGCCGAGGCGAGGCCGTAGAGCGCGAAAATGAGAAACAGGTAGCCAACATGGTACCAGACGCTCGACAAGGCTGCAAACAGAATGGTCATGAGCGCCGACGCCACGAGGACAATGGCAAAGTCAAAGCCGACATAGGCCATCCACAGCGGCAGGGCGCGGACGCCGTTGGAGTACTCGAGGCCGCGGACGTGGCGACGGCGCTCGAGGTTGGGATACAGCGAGAAGAAGCCGGGATAGGCGGCACAGGCCAGGCTGACATAGACGAGCATCTGCAGAGACTTGCCGGTGCTGGGCGACCAGGGAATGTCAAAGTCGGCATAGTTGGCGGAGATGGACAGGTTGGCCAGCAAAACGTTCATGAGGTTCTGGCCGAAGAAAGCGTTGACCTGGTCCAAGTAGTCGCCGAGATAGGCCACGGTCGGCGGCGAGCTGCTGTCGCCGAGCCAGAAGCCGGCGGGCGTGACGTTCCTGCGGTACTGGACAATGAGTTCGTTGAAATCGTCAAAGGTGTCAGCCAGGGTGATGTTCTTGAAGAGCTGGGCGATAATGGCCGTATTGTTGTTGCTCCCGCCACTGCCGCCGTCAGTGCTACTGTTTGTAAACATGGGCGTAAAGAGGCTGATGACCGAGGAAAGGTCGGCAAATCGTGAGGCAGGGCCGGCCACAAGGAACAAGTAATCGCCATAATCTGCGAGGTTCTGCGGGTCGTCGTTGGACGACTGATCGGTCGACGAGCAGCCCACTGGTTTCTGGTTGCGGACAAACAGCGTGACAAGGCCGGCTGCCAGAATGGGAATCACCAAGGCTGCGGCAGATGGCACCCAGTTGTGCTTGAAGACAATAAAACGCTTCACGAACAGCACGCGGGCCTGCTTCCAGTAGCCAATCTTGCGGCCCGAGAGCAGCCTGAGGCCGTCGGGATTGCCGTTCTGGTCGGCGGCGTGGATGTTGGCATTTGCCGTTGGCGACGGATTTGGCACAAGCATGCCAGATGAGGTGGGCTTGGCAGCGTCGGATGCCTGCTGCTTCTCGCCAACAACACTGGTACTGCTGTCTTGGCCAGACTCGGTCCCTGTCCCTGCTGCCTGGCTCTTGTCGTGATCCTCCTGTTCCTGCTGCACTTCTTCGGCAAGCTGCAAGAACACATCCTCCAGAGTTGGGCCCGAGAAGCGGTAGTCGGTCACGCCAAAGGCCTCGAGCGCGCGAATGGCCTGAGCAGCCAGACCGGACGAGGGCGCAATGTACGTCACCAAGTCGAAATAGTCCTTCTTGACGACGCCCTCGACATCCGGCAAGTCCCGATCGCTGCGCACAGCCACGGCGGCCTTGTCGTTGGGCTTGGTCTTGTGCACGTGGATGCGGTAGCCGCCGCCCAGCTTGTCTTTGAGGGCGACAGACGACCCGTCGGCGCGGAGCGTGCCTTTGGACAGAATGGCAATGTGGTCCGACAGCAGGTCAGCCTCGTCCAAAAAGTGCGTGGTCATGATAATCGTGCGGCGGCCGCGCTCGGCGAGCAGAATGTCCCAAATCTTGCGCCGACTCAGCGGGTCGAGGCCGCTCGACACTTCGTCGACACAGCACACGGCGCTGCCACCCGTAAGCATCATTCCGAGCTGGAGCTTGCGCTGCTGGCCGCCCGACAGCGTCTTGGCGCGGGCCGAGGCCTTGTGCTCGAGGTCGACGGCCTTGATAAGGTCGCGGATTTCCTGGTCGGAGGCGCGGTTGTAGGGCGACTTGAGTCTATTGAAAATGTGCAGGTGCTCTTCGACGGTAATCTGGTCCCACATGACGTTCTTTTGGGGTGCAATGCCGAGGCCGTGCGTGCCATCCAAAGTAATGCGACCACTGGTCAGCTTGCTCGTGCCAGCAATGGCGTCGAGCGTCGTACTCTTGCCGCTGCCGTTGGCGCCGAGAAGCACGAGAATCTGGCCGTGAACCGCCGACAACGTCAGCTCCTTGACGGCGTGCACGGGTGCAGGCGCCTTCTTGACCCAGCCGAAAGCGCGGCGCAGAGGGCCAGGCGTATATGTCTTGCTGAACTGGTCGAGCTGCAGGGCAGGCAGAGGGTTGCCGTGCTCGTCGACGCCGCCGCCTTCCGGGCGTGTCTCGATGGTGCGACCTGTCGTGATTGTACCGTATAGATACCGTTCAATGTATGCACCGATAATTGGGTAGATGACGATTTGCAGCACGAGGAAAACCCAGAGGACGATGCCGGGCAGATGCCATGGGCTGTCTGGAGCCACCTTGACGAGGTTGATGGGAAGCTCCTTCTTCTCCCAGCGGGCAACGTTGGTGATAAAGTACACGTAGTTGCACGGCGCAAACAGCAAACTCAGAGCGGTCACTGTACCCGTTGGCGGTCGAGTAAGAGTCTGGGCGATAATGGCCAGCAGAAGATAGACAATGGTGACGGAGACACCGCTGAGCTGCGAGCGGCGGAAGAGCGAGGATCCCATAAGCGACATGGACGCCAGCGCCAGGCCGACGGTGATGTGGTAGAGAATAATGACGGCAGCGTTGGAGTGCGCAAAGACGCTCGCCGACACAATGGCCGAGCCAAGAGCCCAGCCGGGCAGGTACATGGCGACAAACGACAGGTGGTACGACACGAGACGCGCCACCTGGGCCTCGCCCCAGCGGTGGCCGCTGTCCGAGGTGGCCATCATGGAGTCGATGAGCGTCGACATGCCCAGCTCGCGCTCCGTGGCCACAAAGCCCGTCAGATGATAACAAATGCCAATGACACCCGAGATGAAAGCGACGGCCAGAAAGTTGGTCAGCGACGACTGGTACTGCACGCGGATCTCATCGTTGCGCTCGTCGGGCGTAAGCGAGGTAAAGGGGTACTCGTGGATGTCGCCGTTGGCGATGACGTTGGTGTCGGACGAAGTACTGCCGGCTGTCTGCCCCACGATGGCTGCGTCGATGGCGTGCTGGAAGGGCAGCATGTACACCTCGCCGTCGTTGGTGCTCTTGTCGACGTTGATCTTGCCGGCGCCCAGCGAGCCGTCGAGCCGAATGTCGTACTTCCAGATGCCGCCGGGCCCCTCGTCGGGCGAGGCCACAAAAAAGACGGCGCCATAGCATGTTGTGACGCCTCTCAGACTGCTGTGGCAAACAGTGTCAATCTGAGTATCGTTGGCCAGCCGCACAACGGAACTTCCGGCATCCTCGACCTGGGCAGCTACCGCGTCAATGACGGCGTCAATGGCGCCTCCCGAAAGTCCCCCATTGTAAAAGGCGACGGTATGGCGGCCGGTAGCGGCGGCATCGACCAGAGCGTCGGCGAGCGGCAGCAGAGGTTTGAGGGTGCCGATGCCAAAGACGGCCGGGGGCACAAACAGGTATTTGGCAAACGAAAAGAAGGCAAAGAGGATGAGCGGGATAATGAGGGCGCGAATGACAGTGGCGAGCGGGTTCCGGATCAAGACGATGCGCACGTTCTTGGCCGAGAGCGTCCAGACCTGGCGGAAGAAGAGGCCGGCACCCATGGCGAAGGTCGTCGGTTGTCAGTCCGGGAGGAGGAGGGGAAATGTCGATGTCTATAAATGGAAAGCCATGTGAGTTATGTTATGTTGTGTCGAGAGAATGTCACAGGTCAACTGCGAAGAAATGAATGTCGTTGCTGTTGTCCAGGCGTCGATTGTGGGTGTAGATATTATTTATTTCAGACACGCGAGGCGTGAAGATCGTCGCCGTTTCGGGTTGTGGCGCAAAGCCGCATCGATCGCCGATGCAGATTCTCAGATTCGGTAGGAATATTGGCGAATGAGTCGTGAGGCCACTTGAACCTCTTTTGTCAAACGATTGGCGATTTGTCGACTGTAGAAAAGAAGGAGAAGAAACACAGAAACACGGAGACCAGGACGTCGTCAAAGAAAAGAGCGCTCGTCAGAGTCTCAAGTCGTTAGTCGGGATGCGGGCCAAGATTCGAGCCGGTGTTTTGTGGTTGTGAACTGAAATGTGGAGGTGTGATGCGCCGAGGAAAATAGAGCGAGAAGACCCAGAGAAAAAAGAAGGAAAAAAAGACGGGAAAACAACAATCGCCTTCAAGGGAGGAGACAGGAGAAAGAAAAGAGTGAGGCCAAGACAAAAATAACCCAGGCTGACCGTTGCACAACACTGCAAACTACGCCCGATGACGAGGACAAGACGAAACGAGAGACAAAAAGAGCGGGAGGGGAGGATCCCGAGAAAGGGGAAAGGCAGGAAGAATGTGATAATGGAGGCCGCAAAATGGAGAAATGAAAACACGGCGCGGCACGCAGACTCGAATTGGTGAGGAATGTGATTGTCTCCAAAATCTGCAGCGGACGAGACTCGTATTAGGCAGGCGTATTTTGTAGTAATCCCCGTGTTTGGTGCTTGGTGGCTGCCGGGCGTAAATTTGCCTACTTATCGGGGGTTTCGTTTCGTCCGAGTTCCCCGAATCTTCAGCCGACAAACCAAGGACAACAATGACCGATTGACAATGTTATGGTGTGCCACAACAAAATCGTGAATGGAAAAGGGGGAAGCTCAAGAGTTCAAAAGGAAGAGGAAGAGCTTTACGAAAAGAGAAGGAGCTTGGCGAGCTCGCAGCTCCCAGTTCACAGCTCCCAAATTCGCTAGAACCTCGATGGGCTCGCAAGAAGTGTATGAGATCAATGAGGAAGCTGCGACAGAACACAACATCCAACTCTTAGTACTACTTCTATGTTTCACCCGCGATAGGGGGCAGGAGATGCTAAAACCAGATTCAGGCCAAAGAGATATGACAGAAAACCGGCCGGTCCAAAAGTACTTTTTTGACGGCATCAGTCAGTCAGTCAAGTCAAACTTGAAGCCAGTCAGTCAGTTCTCGATGGGGAGGCGCCGCTTGCTCGTAAGGTCAGGCCAAGCAGTTGGCCAAGACAATTCCAAGAGACCAAGAGCGGTCGCGCCTGCCATTTTACATTGCGCCCGAATAATGTACGCGTATTCGAGATCTTGGTCGCACTTTCCTTATGTTGTTGGTCGTCCTTTCCTTCGCGCCCATTTGGAATCCTTTGCATCATGGATGCACGAATGCACGAATGCACGAATGCACGATTGCACCTTCCTGCCAAGGCCAAAGATTCCTCGAACAACAGTACAGGAAGGCGCCAACAAAATAGGAAACCACAAGCAGCACCGCTATCAAAGCGGACGAAGCAAAGACCAAGGGAAGCCCTTACGAGGACGACGACTAATAATATATAGATGTCGATAATGTCGTCGGCAACGTTATTGACCGTTGTATTCTTATATTCTTGTGCCTCGCGGTTTTAGAGTTCGAGACTTCTTGCACTTGCGGGATAGTGTGATGTGCCTCGGCCACGCGAACGGCTCCGTTTTGCGGGCGGATCCCAAGGGAGCCAGGGACCGGCCAACGCCTATTTGGTTGGCGATCATGGCCTAAAATGCTGGCCTTTGGCTGGTTTTGGTGTTGGTGAATCCTCTGAGACATTTCCCCCACGATTCCACGATCTGATTCGGATTCGGATCCTGTAGAGCTAGGTCCACCACCAACGACATGTTGCGATATGCTTCTTTATCTCAAAGGTAAGAAATAGAGCGCTTGCAATAAATCAATTGAAGCCAAGTCACGGACCCGAAAACCATGGAGTTACTTTTCAACGGAGCACGGCGCCCGGCTTGGCAGAACATCCCCGAGGAACTGATTAGTCGCAGCGCAAACGGAGACAAAGAGGGCACGTTGAGCAGCCAAGACGAACATCGACGGGAGTGGCTTCGGCAAAGGGAGTGGCGTCCAAGTGGACGAGTGTGCTCGGGCCTGGCGTTCGAACGTCCGAGTGTCTGCAGGCTGCGTTTACGTGATGCCCTGTGTCTGCTGGGAAGAATCGAATCGCGGTGATCATTGTGCAAACCAGATACGTGTCAAAGAGTCTTGCCTTTGCATCGTTTCGCTCAGACACACGCTTGCACAACTGCATACTGTTGCACGTACGGAATAAATCACATTGCATAGAGGACATGGCAAGAAAGGCGTTTTACATCTTACATGGTCCATCGTTGAAAACACAGAAAGATGGGCGGCCAAGCAAATGTCGACATACGCACAGTCATTTTTCTTGCTTTGTCTTTGGGGACGATCTCGAAAGACTCTCGGCGCATCGGCAGTCTGATCCCAGCACCCTGGTCGGGTTTCTGGCGCCTTGAACCATTTTGCTATCCATCGCCGCACGGGGCGCCCCTCTATACAGCATGTCTTCATTTATGTGATTTTCAGAGGTTTTGAGGTATGAAGAAAAATATGATACTCACTGGTCGTAAGCATGCACTCCCTTTTGATGAGAAATACGGTGCCTGGGAGAGTGTTTTGCCTTTCCGTCGTAGTATTTCATCAATCAACGTCGTGGAGTGCGACATTGCGTTTGGATCGCCATCCATCTTCCACCACCCTGGTCTCAACGCGTTTATGAGATGCAACATTTTGTGTAGATTAGTATTTATTTCACTTGTAATGAGATTATTTTTTTATTCTTCTTTACTCTTTTTCTTTTCTTGATATTTCCCCATCATTTTTAATTTAAATGAAAAAAAGAGAATTTATATGATAAAAATTAAACACATACATCCAGAATGATAGACAATACCTCCTGCCTCTTCTCAGCTCACTGCTGACATTGCATCGAGTTGTGATCAGCGTCAGTACCAGACAAACTTGTTTGTCTCTCAGCGCCATGCCGCGAGCTTTTCTGCTTTTCACCGTATGCAGTGAAAGTAAGTCTGCTCTGTTCCCGTCCTCTCCACGAGGACCGTGTCCAGAACCAGACTTGAAGACGACGAGAATGAGGGGAAGCCTGCTCGACAAAGTTGAGAAGAAGAGGAGCCCATTTGAGTTGACCAGACTGGCCTCGATGTCAGCTAGAAGAGGCTCTTGCGCCAACCAAACATTTACCCTGGGCTCACGTCAACGAGGATCATCATTATCCATGCCGTCCCATTGTCGTCCAGGGGTCGTCGTTGTAAAGTTGCGGAGGTGATGATGAGCTCAGACAGTGTTCGTTAGCGGCCTACTTTCAAGGCAATGATTATGAAAATCATTGAAAAGCAGAGATCTTTCATGATTTTTTCAGGATTATTCTGGCTAGCAAATTTGCAGTCCACCTCGACGAAACGGAAATTATGATTACTATGTATTATTTAATAGTGTACCTTCCTTTCTCTGTCCACCCTTCACACTCATATTTGCTACACCCACCTCGTATGCAGGTACTCGGCATTTTCCCGTCGTTTCGGAGTGTTTTCACCTGCCATTGTCTCTGAACCTTGCTATTTACCTGGGCCAGAACACAAGCTATGCCGTCTCTGCAGTCCTTCTGCCGGCAGTCTCACAGCTGTTCAGAGGGCGGGACGACGACAAAAGGATAGACTGTAAAAGAGAGGACTGACAGACGGACCAAGCGTTCCCCCGCACGCCATGACAGGAGTTCGGGCGGGTACGACCCTGTCATCCTCTGTCTTTTTCTTTGTGACTACTCCGTAGGAGTATTCTTACGGTGAACTTGGTCTTGCGCTCGGATGAAAATGGGTTTGGGTGTGGCAGAGGATTGACAGGGCACGGCGACGTCTGATAGGGCAAAGTTTCTTGTAAGGCGCCAAAAGAGGAAATTGAGTGACGTTGAGTGAGAAGGGACACAACAAAGAGGCAAAAGGAGCAACAGTACAAGAGGTCCCTGCACACGCAAGCTTTTGCAAGCTCTTGGTGATAAACGATGGACTACGGCATACGGAGAAGGACGATGCTGATCATTGTTTTTCGTGTCCAGGAACATACTCAGTAAGCCAGGCAGGGCACGGGTCGCCACAAGACTTTTCTTTCGTCCTCGACCGTCGCAATGAATGCACTGCAGGTTGATGTGCAATGCCGAGTTTATTGTTTCATCTGAGCGAGAGGCATCTCTGTCGTGAGGAAGGATGACTTGGATGCAACGCAGCCAAAGACGAAATATCTTACAAGTGCCACCGTCCTCCCTCGAGCGTACATGTACTCCCTGCAACGACGTTGGCTGCCCAGCCGGGCATCAGAGACCGAAGCTATGTCGTGAACTGCAGAGTCGTCTCTCTCTCTCTCTCCATGGCGCACAGGATGATGTGCGGATTGACAACCGGGATTGGCACCCACGGACTGAGATGTTGTCCACATAAGGGCAAGCCTGTCGAGAGCTGGATTTTTCCTGCAGGAAAAGAGATCCTAGCACCACCATCTCAGCAAAACTTGATGGAGTGCGGATGGTAGACCACAGACGGACAGACGGCATGAGCGAGTCTCACCACGAAGAAGGAAATTGTGAGAAAGACGAGTGCGTAACGCGTAACGGAGCTAATGGACAACAGACAATCGTTTCCTTTCTCGCCATCAGCTGCACTTATATTGTCCTTTTTTGAATACGCGATGTGTATATATTGGCGGTCGTCCCTCCTCTTTATTTATTTTTTTTTTTTTTCACGATTTGTGTTTCCACTCTGATCAGACACTGTCCTCACACAAACAGATTCACCTACACCAGATAATCCTGTGCACATCATCTTCTCCCTCCATCGTCACATACTCTTCACTTCCTCCCTCACAATGTGGTCCCGCGCACTCCTCTTTGCCGAGCCGGCCGTCGACGCCGCGCCGCCCATGTGGCACCGTCCTGCCCAGCCAGGCAGCCAGCTGATCTCCTTGGACCCTGTGGTCACGGCGACGCCCATGTGGAACCGTCCGTTGACGCGCCGGGACGACGCCGTCCCCATTTTCGAGGAAGCCGTCGTCAGCCCCTCGCACATGTGGCACCGCGCGCCCACGGGTATGCCCATGTGCCCCTGCTGCACGAGCCCGACGCCCACCGGCCTGGCCATGGCCGAGCGCGCCGAGGCCCTCCTGACGCCGCCACGGAGCCCTGTGTCGCTGCGCCCGTCGACGACGGCCACCACCGCAACGACTGCAACGACTGCCACGGCCACCCGCCGCAGTTCCGAGAGTGCCTTCTCCGTGAGCACCACCGGCTCTCAGAGACGGGTCCGCCTGCAGCACCAGGCCTCGTCGTTCAGCCTGCGGATCAAGCGCAGCTTTGCACGTCTTCGTGGGCGGTCGAGTGTTGCGTCCATGTAAGGGCTGGCCGACACGAGAACAAAAAAAAAAAAAAAAACCATTGCCCAACAAATACCAAAGCAACATGGCTGGTATTGATGCCCCCATATCCATCATTATCTTTCTTTCTGTCTTCTCTTCTCGCCACCCTTTTCGATAAACCACCTTTGGCCTGCCACACTTTGGCCTTTCCTTTCCTTTATTTATTTCTCTTCTTTCATGTCTTATGCCCCTTTTTGTTCACCAAGTGGCATGCACTGGCATGTCCACGCGACATTCGCTCGAGATACCAAACACACACTGGCTAGGAAAACGGCCGTCTCTTTTCTCTTTTCTCTTTTCCTTGTGCTTTGCCCTTCTTCTTTCTTTTGTATGTCTGTATTCACACCACTCTTGCACTTGCAAGACACCTTGGCCAACTTGGTCATCTTCTCTTTTCCTTTCTCTTTTGTCGTCCTTCACGCGTTTCTTATGTCATCTGGGAATTACTGTCAGTTCTTGTTAATATAGCGACGGAATCAGAAGCAAATTACCTACCAGAGTATCATGGCTTCGTATGTGCAGCTGTTATCATTCGTGAGAGTGCTCATCTCGAGGTGAAACAGGTGCGACCGTAACTGTAAGCCGGCAAGTCTACTCGATGAGACCCTTTTTCTTTTTTTTATCATTGTGGTGTGAAGCACATGTTTTCGTGGTCGTTTTTGCGACTTGTAGTTTGGCTCTCCTATTCGCATAGTCTCAGCATCACATTGCGATCAGCCAACCATGCAAAACCCACCCAGGCATCAGAAACCGGGCTTTCCAGCGCGTGTCTGCATGTTGATCAGTTGTTGGTGAGCTGTTGGGTGGGCCCCGGAAAGGAGGGAAACGAGCAGAATGAACAAAGGAAATAAAACCGAATGATAGCGAAGAGCGGGAAAGGTAATACTTGCTGCCCGTGGCTTGCCAATTGGCTTCTGACAGTCGCCTTCCACAAGCCTGAGAGCTTGTTGCCTTTTTGGGACACGTCAATTCCTGAGTCGCTGTTTCCTCTGGTCCCAATTTATCGCATCACAGCTTTCAAAATGACTAGGAGACGCGGCCATATGCACCTTCCGTATGTAAACATTTGCTCTTGAACACACCGAACGCACTTGCCGTATGGTCTGCCAAATGTCGTCACTGGCAGAAGGAAAGCTTAAGAACCCGTGTGTCGCGCCTTCCGCGCACCATGACCTTTTTGGGCTTGGATTTGCCGCTCCCGGAATCGTCGGCGTCGCGCTTTCTTTTTCATGTCGTCTTTTTGATTTTTGCCCCTTTGGCCCTATTCGTTATTGTATGGTTCGCGGAGAGCCCGCTAAAAGCGCCTCTCAACCGCCCCAGAACGCCTCGAAACGCCTCGAAACGCCCCTAAAGACCTTTAAACTCCGTTCCGAATTGGCGTTGCAATGCTGGCTAGGCTGTGACAAATGGGCTACGGTTGGTATGAGCGGATCGGCATTGAAATTATTCAGCCCACCACACCCGCATTGTCTCCTTCCTTAGGTCATAATAGGGGCCTTCTACTTTTTTTTTATTGTCTCTTCTTTTTCAATGTTCAACGTCGTCACATCCAATTCACCTCCGACGGCAATCCTCTCGTTTTGCAGTCCTCGAAGCTGCTTCCTATCGACTCGACTTGTTTTTCTTGCGCGCCTCCCCTCGACAATTCGACAATGGCATCTTGACCTCGACGACAGCTCCCGACTCCTATATTTTCTTTCGCAACGGGCCACAAATAAACAGACCCGACGTCCTACGAAACAACAACCACATAAACAGGTTACAGACTACACAAGGGAAAAGGAAAAGCAGCCGCCAATATGAAGTGGCATCGGAACCCCTTTTTCCACACGGCCGTCATGCCGCCGTCCGTGGCCCCCTCGGCCATGGCGTCGGCACGGCCGTCGGCAGACTTGGACACTGCGACTGCTGCAGCTGCCCGAGCGGCTGTTGTCCGCAATGCGGCCACCAATGCCAACACGGCGTCCGCAAGACCGTCCATGGACATGCTCGGCCGCCCGTCCATCACCATTGCCGAGCCGAGGTCTCCTCAGCACCCCAACGGCGGACAGCACGACCCCAGCCAGCACCTCGCGCCGCACGGCATCCTGGCCGAGGCTGCCAACCGCGTCGCCCACGGCCGCCAGCGCCTCAGCGGCGTCTTCACGCGCAAGCAGCGCAAGGTACCCAAGCTCACGATTATGGAGCCCAGCGACCACCTGACGCCCTACCAGACATTCTACATCTTTGGCATCGACGGCCTCGGCGCCTTCATCCTGTCCGGCGGCATTAACTTTGCCATTGGCTACGGTACGTCTTTTGCTTTTGCTTTCCTCGCTCGCTACGCTCACTCGATCTTGGCGCGCTCACTCGCACCTGCCTGCCCACTCACTCGCTTTGCTCGCTCGTTCGTTCGCTCTGCTGACAAAATACAGCCATGTACAAAACAATCAACGTCGAGAAACACCCGATCCGCCTCTTCCAGTTCCCCAACACCTTGGCAGGCGACGCCACCGTCACCATCTTTATCCAGTGCGTCATCACCTGGTTCATTGAGCTCGTCCTCGTCAACCGCGATCTGAGGTCGGGCCACATCCAGCCCATCGGCTTCATCAAGGAGCCGTCCAACGGCCTCCTCCGATGGTTCTTGCTGCTGGACCGCCGGCCGCCGGCCGCCGACGCCGAAGCACAAGGAAACATAGGCAGCGACGACGAGCTGCGTCGCCCGTTGTCCGCACCCCACGACGAACACTGCCGGTGCGAGCAGCACAGCGAGCAGTACGAGATTGGCTCGTGGAAGCATTGGGCGGTCTTCTTGGTCTCCCAGCTGATCCGCGCCCTCATCTGCGGCGTCCTCATGTGGTTCCTGCTGTGGCCCCCGTCGATTGGCATCCTGACGGCCGTTGGCGACAAGCGCGCAGACGGCGACTGGTGGTTTGACGCGCCGTCGTGGGCGCCGCCGATCTTCAAGCTGCTGCTGGGCGGCGTGCTGGCGCTGCTGACGACGCCGCCGTTTGCGGCTTTCTGGCTGGTGCGGTGCGGCTGGGCCGTGCAGGCCAACGAGCGGCACCTGAACGCGCTGGCGGCGGAGGGTGTGGAGGCGGTGACTGTCGACGGCGTGACGGTAGAGACGCCGGCGGGCGGCCGTGGTGGTATAGTCGGTACAGCCCCGGCAGCGTCGACGGCTGCTTCGACGGTAGCTGATGCTCCTGCAGCCGGCAGCACAATCATTCCGACGGTCGACGTGCAAGCCCCTGCTGCAGAAAACACGACGAGTGCATCCTAGGATGATCGCACCAAAATAAAAGGAGAGCCACAAAAGTAATGAGGAGGACAGGAGGACAGGGGAAGAGGGGAGAAGCCAAGAGAACAGGAGAGAGCAGGTTTTGCTATTTACGATGATACCCACAACATCTTTTGCTTTTATTGGTTTTATTATCATAAATTATACGGAGCAGATGGCGTCGACGGCACAGCTCTGAGCATCACTCTTGTCACGGGAGCATAATTGCCACGTACACATACAAATACATAATGATCGCTGGAGTCTCGGGAAGACTGCATATCACGGCGCTTGTCGGGTCAATTTCCAGAAAGATGAATAGATAGAATCAAGGACAATCATGCTTTGAAAGTAAAGTTAATGATAGTGACTACTATAACCCTGAAGCGATGTAGTAATGGATGGGTAAAAATATAAAAGTAAAAACCCAACACCATTGTCTACCGACATGTTTTTTTATGAAAAGATGTCGTATAATATCAAAAACATGCACTCTACAGCACGCCTTGTCCACCAGTGCGTACTTTGTCTCTGCGGCAGTTGCCGCACGAAAACCAGCCTCCCACTGTATGCTGGGGGACGCCCCTTGACGGTGACGTCCCCAGCCAGGGTGGCCGGAAACTTGCGATGGGTCGGTCCAGTGCGCCGTTATCGGGACGATGATGGACCGTCCCGACCCCCACCTCCACGGGCTACCGGCCGCCATAATACCAGAGTTTTGAGCTCTGGCGAGATGTGTTGATGCTTGACAAATGACCATCTCTGTGGCTGACACCGGTACGGGAGGGGGGGTGAGAGGGGGAGAAATGCAGAGAAGAGAAAGAATTTCTCCCTTCTCTCCCTCATCTCTTCGACCCCCTCTCATTTCTTCTTCTTTGCCGAGACCACCAACGAACCACCAGTTCATCTTCCCCTTTTCTCGAGATCGTAATCTCTGGAGATTTCTCTCCTCACCATGATGCGGATCGCAGCTCGATGGCCTGTAGCACGGTGCCAACCGTCTCCCGAATGATTTCGGTTGCGCCGCGGGCCTCGTGCTGGGCCTTGGCACCGGTGGGGTTCTCATCGTAAATGTAGGCGTATTGGCCAGCGTTTTGTTCGACGCCGTTGTGGTACAGAAGGACCTTTCCACAAACGACGTCGCTGGCCAATGCGAGGCGCACGGCCAGCTTCCTCTCGGAAAGAAGATGGCACCCTTTTACGGGGCCGGCCCCTTCTTTCTTTGTTACTTGTCAGCTTCTGTCGTTTTTCTTCGTCTTTTTACTTCTTCCTCAAAAACACCAAAGGGACAGGAACAAACCTTACTTCTTGGGCTCAGCGTCTGTCGTTCCGCAGAGGGTCCTCCGGGCGGCGGCATAGGCGGTTCCGGTTGAAGGGCGGAAAGGGCGAGCCAGCGCTGTAAACACTGACTGCCAATCCCACCCCCACCATGAACCCGCGCAGGCCGTTTCCATTTTTCTTTTTTTTCTTTCTGTCTTTGCCCCCTTCTTGCACGCACCGGAGAACCCCCGCACTTCGCAACTACTGACAGCGTGGCCGCCGGCATAGTGCTGTCGGCAGAACCGGCGCAATCGGCCCACATAACAACACTTCGTTCACCGCGGCCCACACACCGTCATGATGATAGTGGTGGGCGGCGGGCGTTTCTTTTGGGCGCGGACCCGGTCCCCCGGGCGGCTCGGTGGCGCGCCACAAGGGGACAAACATGTTAACAGTTCGGTTAACCCGGGCCGGCCATGGCCTTCTGGATGCACTTGGCCGGCCAGCCGCTGCAACAACGGCCTTGACCGACCCATTTGGATGGCTGGCGGCTGGTGAGGCCGCCGCCTTGTTCTTGCACTCGCCGGTGTCCAGGGTCTACTATTGCTGTTGTTGGATGAAAACGTCAGCATGAAGAAACAGAGAAGCGACAAGGGAAAAGAAGGAGAAATAACGTACTGGTTGTTGGCAGACTTCCGGGGCGGGGCTAGCCACGGTGGCCGGCCACCGGTGTGAGTGACGGCCGAGCCCATCAAGGTCGTCGGCCGGAGGCGACTGCCACAACATGTAATTGCGCCATGACTTGCCGACTTGGCTTGTGAGAGAAAGGAAACCAGTTAGTTGTTGTTGTGCCTTGTGTTTGACATAATTGTCAGATACGAGTGGTTCGAGTGGTAGCCTACCCTCGTGTGCCTTCAAAAGAGAACACCACACTCCAGGGAAATCCTCGTAAGAACCCCCCCATGGGCGTAGGCCTTGTTCAATAAAGAACAAGGCCCACCCCAGCAACAACAATGTTGTTGTTATACGTTGCCATCATCTTTGTGTGTCTTTTTGTCTTTTGGACACTGGCCACACGGACAAACGACAATGACGAGAAGTACTCTTCACTTCATACCAGCGTGCCTTCTCCGGGCATTGTCATTTTCGTGGGCCAGGCCAGGACACACACTGTTTTGACAGACCTCGGGGGCCGTCTAAAGGAGAAAAAGAAATGTTAGCAGAAATGTTACCAGGCAAGGAGGAGGATGGCCGAAGAGGATGGACGTACCTTTTTGCCACGATGACGACTTGGTCGTGCTGGGCTGGAAGACGGCGGCATGGTAGACGGTCTCGGGGACCGCACCATCATCTGCGGCGACACATTGAACTGTTGACATCGGGGGGTCAATGCCCACGGGCATCGCTCTGTTGCCCGTGAGGACGGGCTGTAGGAGAGGAGATGAGGAGATTAGCAGCCGGGAGTGTTGTTGCGATGTTGACAGTCTGAGGAGCTGGGAATGAAAACTTACGGCTCTTTGGCCCCCGAAAGCTCAACGGGCTTCCATTTGTCCCCTCCTTTCTCCGGTCCGTCTTACTTTGATTTGTGAATCAAAATGCGTCAAAACATGCTTGGTCTGCCGCAAGAACGCGAAGAGACACCAGCACTCCCAGTCAAACATGTCCATGCCCGGCCAGGCCGCGACATGGACTGCGTCGAGAGGGTCTGCCCGAGTTTATAGTTTTTCTCATCTTTGGCACGCAAGAAGACGGGGGAGGCAAGGAAGGGACAGGGATGGAGAAATCTGGGGGGACTGGTCCAAAGGACCACCCCAAATGACTTTTTCAGTCCCGATAAAGAGAAGCAGAAGGGTGTGTCATGGGGAAGACCAGGCGGCCACTCTCTAAAGAGAGAAGGCGAAGACAACCATGAGGTTGCGGTTGATGGGTTTGACCATCTGCAAAGGTGTTTGGCGTGGTGATGAAGCTGGGTGAGAGAGAAAAGAAAGTGAAGAAGAAGAGAGAAAAGAAAGTGAAGAAGAAGAGAGAAGAGAGAAGAGAGGAGGGGAGAAGAAGAAGAAGAAGAAGAGGGAGGAGGTAGAAAGGAAGAAGAGAAAGAGGAGAGAGGAAGAAGAAGGGGCAGAGGAAAATAAACAGAGCGAGAATTTAGCCCACGGGACAACAAGAGGAGACGCACAAAAAGGACAAGGCCATGCCCTCGATAGAAAGGCCTTTGCCCAATAGCTGGCCGTGCTGGCCGTGCTGGCCGCTCTGTGTAAGCCCTACAGACGTGGTATTGAATATAGAAACGGAGGGAAGGAGGGCGTGGAAGATGCGGTGGACGCGTTTGTTGTCGAGGGTCGTTCCTTCCCATTTGGGTGGCTTACGACCTGGCTTCAACAAAGAGGCAGCTACGAGGCAAGTAAAGGGAAGCCAGCTACCCCGCTACATTGTCCTGGAAGTGAGCCAGACTCGAGGCCAGAGTCGCGCCCTGTCTGAGGAGGACCAGGGCTCGAGGAGGACATCAAGAGGACTCGACGTGAACACGAGGATGAGCTGAATGCAAGCCGAGGCCAAGACCAACGAGGACTGGCTGCACATGGACTACAACCAAATGTAGTGGTAAGGTGGGTATCATTGTTAATTGAGACTAAGACTATCGATCAGAGGCCTGCTTCCGTTCCTTCTTCCCTTCCTTGGCTCGCTTCACTAACATCCTGCTCTTTGTCCCTTTTACGCCGGCGGCAGGAACGACGCGAAGAGGATGCCCTGTATAGAGGCATACATGACCATGAACACGACGAGTCCGCCAGCCAGTTTCGACCGCGACTTGTCACCCGAAGACAACCCCTGGGCCAGCCACCAGTACCACACCGGGTACGCGGACGACAGGCGCGAGATGATTTGGACGTGGTAGCTGGTAAAGGCCATGACGGCCAGCAAGACCTGGGCGGCGGCCATGCACTGGAGGAGGATACCCTGCTTGGGGTCGATGTTCATGTTCACGGAAGCCGAATTCACGGCAGCCGAGGGCTTCCCATTGCTGTGCTTGGCCTTGGTTTGGCCCGCCGACACCAGGGACACCAGGTCGACGCCAGACTTTGCCATGACGGCCAGCATTGGCGCTGCCAGCACGAACAGGGGCAGGTTGGACAGTGTCCAATAGTTGAACATCTTGCCTGCCCCCCAGTAGTGCTCCTGGACAAAGTTGTAGATACTGGGCAGACGCTCTGTGCACCACGGCCGGTAGTCTTCGCCGGGCACGCCCGACGGCCGTGTGCAATACTGGGAATAGGCGACGGCCTGGGGGGCGATGGAGCCGGCCGCGACGGCCAGTCCGCCGAGACCGACAAAGACGAGGCGCCGAAATAAGGCGACGCTGGGCTGTTGCAGGAATGCGAGGCCACCGGCGACGGCCTCGTAGGCGAACAGGATGCCGTTCAGGAGCCCATTGCTGCGGAAGAGCGTGGCCACCCCAAACGACAGACCCGCAAGAAGCCGCAAAATGTCTCCTTTGATTGATGCTTTGATCGATGCTTTGATCGATGGCGGAGCCTCCGTCCGGCCCGCCGCAAAGAGAGACAGCCCGACAAACGAGAACAGCGCACAGCTGCTCTCGGCATACGGCGCCGACAGAAACAGGCCGGCCGGCGACAGGATGTGCAGACACGCGGCAACGAACGCCTTCGTGCGCCCCGCACGGCCGACCCAGACCTGGCGGCCGAGCTTGTAGAGAGCAAAGACGGCCAGCAGGTGCGCAGCGTGCACATACACGACGGCGACGGCGGCCACCGGCAGGTCGCGGCCAATGCTGATGCTGGCGAGGCCGGATCGAATGGCCGACACGACGAGAGGCAGGCCCGCGCCAAAGGCCCACTCCTGCTCGTACAGGTGCCCGCGCCGGGCCGCCTGCACATAGTAGATGGCGTCCCAGCTCGTGAGACGCGGCACGATGCCGCCCGACGGAACATGGCCAGGGGACGACGTATAGGCCCTGGTCGTGTTCTCGGCCGCCTCCAACAGGTCCCCCGACGTGTCGTACGCCGGCCCAGCCCACGTTGCGATGACGGCAATGGCCAGAAGGAAGGCCTTCCACAGGCCAAAGACGACGGCCAGCGACCGGTATGGGTGCTGGAGGTCAAGCAGCGCAGCCGTAGGCGAGCTTACGGCTGTGCTGCTCTTGGGCGATGCCATGGCCGCTCGAGCTTGGTCCCTTGCAATGGATGGGGATTGTCGAGTACTTGGAAATTTTTGGAGGAGTTTCTGGCCAGTCTGTGGCGGGATCCAATCGATCGGGCAAGCTTGTGATCCCTGGTGGATGGTCGTCGGCGGCTCACCGAGGATACGGAACTCTCCGTGTCGAGTTTTGGTGGAGGTGTAGCTCGGCACGCTGGTGGACACTCGACAAACAAAGAAAAGGGTATGACGCGTTTGGCGGGTTTTTGCTTATGTGGAGCGCCTCGGCACACTGGTGGCGGCCCCGTTTCGATTGTTTAGTTGACGGGAGCTTTCCGTCGATAAAATTCTAACAATTTTTTTTCTTCTTTCGAGAGCTCTAGCTAGCAACCGGAATTCTAATTTCTGAATTTGTCGTCTTTTCTGCCTTTTTTTCCGCGTGACCAGTTGACGGGTACATTCGTGCCTTTTTCGTGCTTTTTGGCGGTATACACTGTCTATTCGTCCGCCGACAGGTCCGCGGCAGTTGACCTCCAGCTTACCACTCTTCTGTGATTCCTGATAGACACTCTGCAATGGAACGTGGAGATGTTTTCCATCGTCACTCAATGCGATCTACGGAGTAGCTTGACGATTTACAGAGTACGACATACAATCCTGTTGTTCTCGCATTGCAGATTTGCATACGCAAAATCTCCCCCGTGGACTGCCGACGCGACGGACCCACCCTGCCACCACGAGGCTCTCGACTCTGCCAGCGAGCGACGTACAGTATTTAGATACAGTGCTCCTACCCACTCTACACGGTCTAATCGACCGCCGTCCTTCGGGCTTCGGGGGCTAACGGGCGCCGAGGCATGTGGCACCCACAGGGAGCCACAGCACTGTGGGCGCTGTAGACAGGTCCCTGTGGGACGGCAGACGGGACTCACACTTGGGCGCGAGTCTGCACATCACACTTTACACAATATGCTGGTCCCTCGTGCCCTTTTCTCTCGCTTTCTTTTCGGGACTTGCCTCGTAAGGTTCGGCCGATGTTCAGTCTCGTGCAGATATTAACTTATTAGCCTTCTCTTCATGAAAGGGACCCCTTTTCGTCCCCGTCTGCCACGGCTCGCTTTCATCTTTTGCTCCGTGTTCCAGTGCAGAGTCTAGACTCGACTCAACCTCGTACGAAGTAGAAAGTAGAAACGGAGCGACAGGCAGGCCCGGGTCTTTAACACGGCCATTTTGGCCTGCCAAGCATCAGTCGATCACGAGCCCTTTCTGTCTATCCTCTGTCCATCTTCTGTCCACATTCTGCCCACTCAAGGGGGACGAGGTACTGCATTGCTACTTCGTACTATCCGGCACGTTCCAGATCGTCGGCGACGCGCCGATGCAAATATGCTTGCGATTGTGTGTATCTTTACATGCATGAGGCGTGGGTTGGACAGAGCGATGCGTATTCGTATATCGTATATCGACCCCGAGGCCCCGAGATCGTCCAACATGTTTGTGTATGCATATTTTGTGTGGACGTCCGTTTTGTGCAGACGGATGAAAGACAGTGGAAAAAGGAGATACAGACAAGGAAAAGGACTTGAAATCCGATCGACCTAGACAGCGCCAGCGCAAAAGACAAAAACGAAAAAAACGATGCCAAGAAAAGGCCAAGACAAAAAAGAAAAATCTTAGACAAGACATACGCCTTAAACATGCAAAGCAGAGAAAAGAAAGGACGATATCCTCAAGCCAGTTCAACCCAACCTGCTCGGAACCCGCGGAGAGCAATCCTGCTGGCCTTTTGGAGCCTTCAAACCAACAGGCCTGCGCCAAAGCGCCACAAACATGCGCGAACATGCACGACTGAATCAATAAAATGATAACGGATGGAGCAGCCCGTATGCGTATATGAAAAGTGTACTTTTACTTACTGCACTTTTACGTACTCGTGTTCTTAGTTTGTTGATCAGAATGAGAACCCGACAGCATCAAAGTCACCAGAGTGATACGTCGTAGAGGACGAGAGAAAATAGAGTGGAAGGCGACAAGATAATCAAACTGATGACAGGCTGGTGACAGGCTGGTGATCAGCCTCTGCTGGTGACAAGGAATTGGAATCTCTTCTCCATCCAAACCAATTGAAGACGACGGTAGCTCCCTTCATCTCCATATCTGACCTCAGAAACGGTGAGCCTGCCGGGACTGAAAAATGAAAACAAGCGAGAGAAGCTAGAAAATAAATCAAAAAAATCGACTGCCTTTGCCCTGTTTTGCCCTTTAGTTACAACGTCTGGCTGACCGTTGGGCTGACCTGCTTCCCAACGACGGGCCAATACCAGTGGCCAGGTCTCCAGTCTTTGCTATCTTGTCAGACGAGACGAAATCGGGTGGGAAGAGCCTAAGAGTCATCTGACTGCTTCCTCCCTTTTCTTGCTACCCTGATACTGAGGTTGTTCTGTCTGAACTGATACGGTGAAATGCAATATGCCGCAGGCTACATGTACATGTACGGTATACTTACACCGGGACTTTGCGGTTCCGGGCCTGGTCCTGTGTCTTGTGTGTAATTCGTATTGTGCTTTGATACTTTGCTTGGCCAGATTTCAGTAGTTGTGTCGCAGCTCTGATCAAACGCCAGCCTGCGAGTCTTACCTTGTTCCTTTCTTTCCCGTTTGGGAGGCCACAAGTATCTGACTTCTATGATGTATGCAATCTTTACGCTGGACTCAAAGGATTAGCTCGATATTGGTAATATCCAAGATGGATAAAAAGAACAATCAAGAACGATCGATGCATCCTACTCCGTATGTGACCAACAGTCTTCCACAACGTGCCGTAAGATATGTTTACGTGTATTGATGGGAGCCTCTGTTCCTTGTGGCGTTTCCAGCCTGGCTTTTCTGCCGTCTTCCATGGCCTTGTCAGGTCTTGTCAAGACTAAGGAATCGATGCTAATGCGGATGCCACTTTGAATTGTCACTGGCTTGACTTTTTGACAGGGAGTGACGAAGGATTGCTGGCTGGTAAATTACATGTACGGATTACAGATGGATAGAAGTTGGAACAGCTGGAACGCCTGTCAAGGCCCTGTTAAGGCCCTGTCGAGCCCTGTCGAGCCCTGTCGAGCCCTGTCGAGCCTGTCATCGATCCACTGTCAAGAGAGTCCCAGCGGCGTTCATGATGTCAGCATCGTTGTAATATTGCCCCGTTAATTATATTTCAGAAAACTCAAATTATTCAACTGACAGGTTCGTGGATTTTGCCGTCTTTGTTCTTTTGCCTTTGCCTTTTGCCTTTCCTCGACCAACAAAGAAAACCAACCGCTTCCACCTGACTCGCACTTGTACCTCGCCTTATGAAAACGGGCCTCATATTCGACGTTTTTTTGATTGATAATATGGAGGTACATCTTCTGACGTTCCTGTTGGTCCGGCCTAGCGCCCTGTAGCCCGGCGGCGTTTCAGGGAGACAAAGACCAAATCGCGTGTAAGTGGCCAGGCAGGCAACAAATGCGAAAATGAAGATTGCAAAAGAAAAGGACGACAAATCAAGACTTTCATGATGCGGTGCAAGCACTTGTACATCGTATGTCGTATCACATTGTTGACGACTGTTGACGTTCTTGTGAACCCTTACTTTCTCCCGGACTACGGAGGAGAGGGTCTCAGCCGCCTCCCTGGCGCTTCCTTGCTTGCCATGCCTTTGTTGCTTGTCTTCCTCGCCTTCCATCCAAGCATCGTCAAAGCTTTGGCGCACGCCTTCCCGCGGTCCCCCTTATTCCTTCCTCCTATCTATCCCGGTTGTCATCTTCCAATTGGAGCCAGCAACCCGCCACATTGGACGGACCTTTCGCTGTGTGTTCATCTTATTACCCAAAAAGCAAGAAGCACGAAGGTCAATCCAATCCAAACCAGCACCATCACCGCCACAGGACCAGACTTGACCTGGATGCAGCTCAAGACCACGAACGCGCGCAACACCGTCCGCCGCATTTTAATGGCTTTTGGAGTGCGGTTTTAATGCAATAGGCTTCCCGTCTATCGTTCTATTAACACATGTGTCTTAATGTCCTGCAAGTTCCAGTCCCAGAGGGCCTGACCGTGTGCATGTGTTTCTGCGAATTAATCTGCCAATTAGAGGTGCCAGACAGTGACACGGAAAGAGGAAAGAAGAAAGAACGCAAAAACGCAAGAATGCCGTGAAAACAGGGAGGTTCATGGCAAAAGAGAAAGATGCCCACATTCGTTCCCCGCCAACATTACAGTCTTGACGATTCGTGGTATGGCGTACTCCGTACAAGGTCGGCAGTCTCCAGTATTCGTACTCGTACAAATATGTCGTATGTTGGACCATCGCATCCCACTTTCACTCTTGACTCGCATCGTGCTGCAATATGCCAGATCTGGCCTGGTCTTCGACTTATCGACTTGTCATTGATGTCGCTTGCCAGCAGCCATTTACCATCAGGAAGAGCGGTCGTGACACACCTCCCCTCTTCTTCCATTTCCCTGTAAAAAAAAGCTCCGAGTAACCCGCGCACTCACCGTTCCTTCCTGACGGTCTGCGTGGTCGAGCCGTTCCTCCCTGCAAGATACGACTCCCGCCTTCTTTTGCGTCGTTCTGGCCCTCAATTCTCTCCACCTTCTTGCCTTTGCTTGCCTGCATGCTCTTTCCCGCCTTTTGAAGGTTGCTTTCTCGGTTCTTCGCAGTCGCCTGTCCTGCCTTCGGAGCCATTTTTGCCATTTTTGGGTACGACGTTGAGCTGCACACCGTGCTCTGGGTCGTTCTTTCCCGTCTTTTGGCTTTCCTCTTCACACCCCCCTGGCCCCCCCCCCTGCTCCTACCCTGAAGCTGACCTGGGCGCCTGCCTGCCCTACGAGAGCGAAAGTGCTCTTGCCCTGTTCTCCTGATTTTTGTCGTGTGGCTCTTGCCTTTGTTCTGGCCTCATCTTCCCTTTTCTCGTCGTATCATATCTTCCGGTTTCCAGCTCCAGCTCCAACTGACAGTTTCTTGTCCCAACTCCCGGCTCCTCGTTTCTCGTGTCTCGTTTCGTGTCTTTCATTTCACTGCCGCAGCCACTTTCGACTCTCCCACACGCACTGCCGCCCGAAATCGAGCTCAAAATCGGATCGGCAGAAACACGCACACACATCGAATCGAGGGCCAGGCCACACGACCACTGACCATTGAGACCAAGCCATTGAGGGACCACACACATTCTCGCCTTATGACCCCTATTTGGTCCTTGTCTCTTCGTCTCCTTGTCACTCCTATTCCTGCGTCTTCCTCTTCCTCTCTTCCTTCCTTCTCCACACCATCTCGCACCAGAACAGGCGTCATTCCAGCCCGCAATCCACCTGTTTCGACCTGTTAAACCTGTCAGACCTGTCAGAAGCTGTTAGACTGGCCCAGCGGTGGCCCAGCGGTGAGAAAACAGCGGGCATGCCCCAATCTTAATTTCAATTCAAAGGCGCTCAACGCTCTTTACGCGTCGAGTCAGAGACACACATCGACGCTTGTCGCCTTGTTCTTGCCTGTTCCTGCTGTTCGCATTGCATTGTTTGGTTCGAGTTTTATTGACTTTGTCACGTCTGGCGTTTTCAAGAGTCTTTCTGACTGTCTATCCATGCTCGTTTTCGTTTTCGCGCTCCTTTAACATCTCCCAATTGCCGCATCGCGTTCAGTGACTTTATCAGTGACTTTCTCTCTGTCCTCTGTTCTTCTCCTTTCTCACTTCTATCCACCGCTCGAGCCTCGACTTCTCTCGACCGACTACGTCCGCTGTATTTTCATCTCTCACCTCGCTCGGCGTCTCCTTGTCGTCTCCTCTTTTCCTTTTTACCGCCAGCCTCCTTCTCCTCTTCTTCAAGAGACGCATACGACCAACGTTGGCCTAGACAACAGAAAATCGACACAGACCACCCAGGGACCACCAGAAGCAGGCTTCTGGCGGAGACTTCAGACTGGAGACTGACACGGAGCCTCTATCACCCCGGCGCGAAATCTGACCACCTCCGTTTGCCGCGGGCCTTTCTCCTCTTGCACAAAACCCATTTGAATTCAGCCCTTTTTCGAACCACCAACGACCTTCTAGGGTGGAACTCGTTCTGTGCCTTCAACTAGCCTCGTCATATGGCGTCCTAGTCCGGCCCACCTTGTTACCACAACCACCCACCGCCACGCCCCCGTTGACCACGCTACGCTATCCTACTGACCTAAATCGATCTGTTTTTTTACACGCTACGAGCCGACCGAGCCTGCCTGTCTCCTCTCTTCCGTCTCTTTCCTTCAGTCTGACTTATTCTTTCTTACGGCCTTTTTTGTTTCCTTTTATTCTATTTTATTTTGCTAATATTTTTTTATTCTTATTTTCATTTCTTATTTTGGCTGCCCCCAACCTCCAGGGCCGGTCGGTTCTTCCGACGGCCATTCATGTCTCTTTAGTATAAGTCGCCGTCATGTTCCTCCATTCGGGCGCCAGCCTTCATGGCCATGAATACTCCCAAAGACCAAATCGACCTCCAAATCAACAACTCTTGAACGGTCCGAAACGGAATCCCCTCCTTCGATCTCGCTCTGCCTTTACCTCTCCAAACTCTCTGTCCTCTTCTGCCTCTACTTCCTCCGCCGTCTCCTCCTCTGCCTCTACCATCTCCCATGCTTCTGTGATCTCCTCCCCCGCCACGACTGCCCTCAACTCATCCACAACATCTTCGCCGGCTTCCATTATCCGCTCCAGCACCTACTCGGATGGCATTCGCCCAACTCGCCCGCTCCGTCCAAAGCCGCACCTCCGGCACGTCTCTGAAGGCGTTCTCGAGAATCACCGGCCGCCGGAGCCCGTCGTCCGTTTCCACGATCCCCCGGTCGTAGAGACTGCGCCGCCGCCAGCACCAATCACACGGTCTCTCTCTCTATCGACATCAGCAGCCACCGCGCCGCGGTCACCAACACCTTCCCGGCTCAGGGCCCGCCTGCCCTCCAAGGCGCCGGCGGATCCCATGAGCGAAGATGAGGCCTCGTTCTCGGCCTCCGAGGCCAGCTATGCCAGCGACCCGGCCCCGAGCTCGGCCGCGTCCTCCAAGCCCAGCCGCCGCCGACGAACGCCCCGCAAGAGCACGACATACCTGTTTGCTCACCCGGCACCGAAGCTGAGCACCCGCAAACACCTGCTGAAACGAATCCGGCCGACACTGCTCATGCAGATGCAGCGGCTCTCGCCCGACCGCCGGCCATTGCCCGTCATCGACGTCTACCCATCGTCTCTTCTTGCTGGCAACGTGGCCGCACCACGCTTCTCGAAACGGTTCCCACGCCTCTTCGGTATCAACGGCGAGTTGGGCCTCCACGACACCATCCTCGTCCAGAGCGAAGACTACGACTCGCAGCTGCTGGGCCATGAGAGCGAGGGTGACGACGACAGCTTCGAGCACAGATCATTGCTGGCCGTGCTGAGTCCTCTGCGCCGTGGCGACCAGTCTGAGATTGCCCTCGAGGATGGCTCCGTCTGGACGACAACTGCCCTGCCCACGGGTTCTTTTGACTTTGTCCGTGTCGACGAGCACGGCAACACGACGACCGCCCGCTGGGTGCGCCGTATTATCACCAAGCCGTCGACTCTAAACGCGAAAGGCGTTTCGGGCGTCGACGACAACGCAGTCCCCGAGAAGGAATGCAAGTTTACATTTAGCATCATCGACCCGCAATCCAGACGCCACCCAATCCTCGGCACCCTGACACGATCGACGCTCGAAATCCTCGACCGCTACACCACTGTCTCGCCGTCCGCCAGCCGTTATCCGCCCTCGCGTGCCTGGACCCAGTCGCCAGCTTCCCACCACGATGCCGATGCTAGCAACGACGAGGAGCTCTCGCACGACGAAGACAACAGCCAGCCGTCCATAGCCCCGTCGATGCTGTCCAACGCCAAGGCCAGAACAACGTTGCCCGTTGACGACGCGCTCAAGAACTTTATCTCGATCAGTGCCATCTGGGTTTCCCTCCAGTGTGGATGGGGTCAGCCGCCCGGTGTTGCTGCTTCCCACTGCCCCGTCAGCGGCTCGAGCGCTGCTGGTCTTAAGAGTGCCAATGGCAGCGTTCGGTTTGTTCCTGACCACGCAACAGCCGATGCTGCCAACGCCAGTGACGACACCAGCAACCGCGGCCGCCGCCTGTCTGCACGCTACAAGACACGCTCTGCTACGCTGACTTCGATCGACATTCCCGAGCGTGACGCATCGCCGTCCATGTCGCCAAGGACGCTTGTGCGCACGCCCATTTTCCCAAGGAAAGCTTCTAGTACTGGTGCTGCCTATATCCAACGCCGCAAGCAGATGCAGCTGTCCGACACGAGCGATTCCGAGCGGCCGCCTGCGGCCTTGATCGCGCCCCGCCGGCGAAGCCGGGCCTTTTCCCGCCTGAGCGGCGAGTTCTCGTCCAAAGTGTCCTCCAAGTTCCAGGCGTCGCCCTCGCCGCCGGAAGCGCCTGCTACGCCCGAGGTAATGCTCGAGGAGATTTCTCCCGTTCCATCTCTTCACCAGTCGCAGCAGCAACATCCCCAGCAGCTGAACGCCTCGTCAAGAACCCCGATGCCCACGTCGATCAGTGTTGGTGCGCCCACCACTTCCAATACATTGCCCGACCTGCAGCAGACCACCTTTTTGGCAACCCAGTCCCTACCCCGCGGCGGCCGCTCTGTCTCGGCCTACTATGCCACAAACCCGCTCAACCTCAATGACTTTACCGACAGCGCCCATCCGGACCAGCTGGCGATGATGCAGCACCAGCTGCAGCAGGCTGGCGACTTGGATGGTCACGGTCCCGGTCACTACAACCACACCAACGGCTGGCCCTCGCGTCCTGGCTCAGTCATGGAAAAGGGCAGCAACGGCGGTAGCAGTGGTGCCCACGGGCATCGCTGGAAACGCTTGGGCAATTGGTTCAAACGCCTCGGCGGTGGCGGTAACGGGGGAGGCAGCGGCGTTGCTCATTAACTTGACAGTCCAGCGACTACGAGCCAAGAACCGACGAACAGCGCGTCTTGGCAGCACTGCACTAGCACTCGCCGTCTCGACACCGAGACGAGCAGGTTAAACATTGCAAAAACAAAAACAAAAAAATGGGGGACCCATTGTACTATTATTCTCATCTCTTGTGTGCTGACTGCACATTTATATTTCATTTGTCAATATTTTCTTTTTGTTATCCTTTTCTTTTCTGTTAACTCATTTCATATGTTGTATATCCACCCCACACATCACTGTTTGCTTTCAAATTTACCTTGGGACATTTATCTGGCGTTTTATTTTCTTGTCATTTTCTTTCTCTTTCACAACGGGCATGGGCAATATACAAAGGAGCATTCTGCAACTTTAGTTGTGCTTCGCATTTATTTCTATCTACATTTTTTTCTCCTTTTTCTTCTGTTTCTCTTTTTTCTCTTTTCTTTCTTTTCATTTGTACACTTACGAAGAATACATGGGACACAGGAGCTACGCGATACGGCACACACATTAGAGCGATGCATTAAATATACACTTTCGGAACATTTTCTTCTTAAAAGAACCACTCCCCCCCTTGGCATGCACGATCCGGAAGTCAATCAACAAACGTTTAGCCGTAAACAACGTAAGCACCATCTCCAGGGCAAAGCTCAGAATAAGAAAATAAGACTGCCCCTCTTTGCGGTGTCTGCACCACACAGGCTGGACTGGACAAACACGGTGATCATCTGGGACTATCCTCACTATCCTCACTACCTTGACTAGCCCTTTGTTGCATTCTTCACGGTCGCTGCTCGTGTTTCGTTCCTGGCACGGCTTTTGGTTTTTACCATTTTGAAAATTTAAATTTTAGCTTTAACACTTTGTTAGCCTGCTCGTAGCCCCAAGATTCCGGAACGACAGATCGTTCGATCCAAGATAGGGCAAAATGGAAAATGGAAAATGGAAAAAGGAACAAATGACGACCTTTGCACCAGTAGCCTCACCTTTTCTTACACAGTAAAAGTGTAACAATGCGATCCGAGAAATACTGCTGCCTGGAATTTGCCGACACCGCATTGTGTATTTGAGGGCATGAAGCTATTTTGGTATTTTGGATGCACGAAACAGGATCTCGCATTCGCGGAGCCGTGGAAGACGAGGAGCGGAATACAAGAATCTCGTCTCCTCCTCGTCTTCTGCCGCTCCGTTTCCGGGAAAAAGAGGAGAAGGCGGGCGCATATCCAAAAGTAGCCACATATTATCCGTTTTGTTCTCCCATCGATGTCACCTTATCCCCATTTCTCATTCCCCGTTTCCCATTTCCCCTAACCCGCAGCCTAGAGGTTTCCTTCCTCTTGCTCCATACCGCCCACAAGGCTCGCCAGGTATTTAAGCTCGCCTGTGGAGAACCATTTGTTTTCCTTCTTTCTTTCCGCCGTCGCTTGTCGGTGAGCTCAAGGAACTCGCTCGTGCATCTCTTGTCCCATGGCCGGATGCGAGTGGTAGGAAGCTTCAAGGGTTTACGGTTTATGGTTTATGGTTTGCGGTCGGTTTGTGAATCTCTTGAGAGTCAACTTGTTTGCGAGGTATTCGCTTTGTTTCGTTCACTTTGCTCCGTCAAGGTGTCTATTCATGTTCTCAAAGAGCATCATGAAACCATCCACGGATTTCTCCTCGGAAGTAACCAGATGCGTTTGCATCCACTGCTTTTCTGTCTTTCTGTCTGCCTGCCCTCGATCCCCCGCATCGAGGGTGTTCTCGAGCATCGAGGTCAACTTTCTTATCGTCCCCGGGTTCCTCTAGACTCCAATCGAGTTCACCCGCAAAAGGCAGTCCCTCATCTCCCAGTGTCCCAAAATAGACCCGAACAATGGATTTGTGCCTTTGGGATGTCGGGTTATCCGTAGCGTGCGTAGGCCGCTCTGTAATTAGTCGTCCATTTCGGTTCGGCCTGCTAATTCCACACCGGTTCGATACTTATATATATATGCGTATATATATGCATATATTTGGGCCGTGGCAAAAAGCAAAAGCCAAAAGTGTCTCTATCGATAGAAGTAGCGTTAGCTCTGCATATTCGCAGCCACCCCTGTCTTTTTGTGTCGTTCACCCCTGAAAATACGCCTCCTAAAGTAAACAAACAGTTATGGGTGCAATGGTCGCAATCTTCAAGAGACATTCGTGCCCTCAGATGCAACCGTTAATATTATATAATGATGAGGGGGTTGTACATGTTTGATAGATTTTGGCTGTGATTTCTTTCGAAGCTCAATCGCCTATACAACTAAACACATTCGAGGAGTCGTCATCGCGGGCATTCCATGCGTCATATCGGGGCTTCGGACTCGACATCCAAAGTAGCATCCCTCATGTTCGTTGTGTAGTTTGATCGAGAATCTGCGACTGTGGTACATGGATGTGTGTCGTTTGGAGTGGTGGGGAGGCAATCCGCAGCATGCGACGAGTCCAGCGACAAACATCAAGGCTATGTGATTAGTTGAATGTATTTCTTGGTTTAGGCTGTGGATAGGCCAGAAACGCATTCTCAACCTCTTTTCCCGGCCAGGACGTGCCATGCCTCTGAGACGGTAGAGACCGCTGGGCAATGCAACGGGCCAAGACTTGTGCCTGATTCCGATCGGTGATTTTATCAGATGGAGAAAAGCTTGTCGTTGACTAGAACCAGTAGGATGTCATGGCAATGGTGCAATTGAAGTAGCAAAGTGACATCCGCGGTCATTTCTGTTTTTGTCTGCCATAATTTTTGGACTCTAGAAAGGAAGGTGCGATGCACGATGGGACAAAACAAAACTCTGGGAAAGAGCGACTGCCACACACGACTGTAGAGGGAAGTCGCGCATGGACAAAAATAACATTCGCACTTTCCTTGATTTTAGCGAAGCAGCTCTTTCCTATACTTTACTTTGCATCATCGCACGCCTCCAAACATCTCCAGAGAACTCCCACATCGAATACAATCTCCAGCCTCCAACGACTGCACACAATCCTCTCCCCCTCCATCTTCCTCCTACGAACGCACCGCCATCTTCGATGTCTATGATGGAAGGTCGCCTCTCGCCTCTTACTTCTTGCTTCTTGCTTCTGAAATCTCGCCTCATTTTGCCATCCTTTTCTTTTTCATTCTGTCTCCATTTCCCATTTCCCGTTGTTTATTTTAGAGTCGCCAAGACCCGGCTCTGGCAAAAAAGAAGACAATCGCGCCCCATGCGTACGCGCAAGACGGCGGGAGAGAAAGCAAGTTTCTTTTGTTCACCATTGATCCTAGCTTCGGGTAAGTTGTCCGCATTGTCTGTGTCGCTTTCTGTGGTCTCTGTGGTCTCGCCTTTTGTTTCTATTTTGGCATCTTTGGCACCTCTGTCGACAAGCAAAGTATGCTATACGCTTGTTTTCGAGCTCATCTCTTCTGTATAGGACACACACACACCCTCGGCAGAATTCGCCATCCCATCATCTAGAAAAGAAGCTCTGCCGTCATATGCAGCTTGTTTTCTGCCAATTTTGCAGAAATACACACGTCTTCTCCAATCTCCCAGTTACTACCTCCAGTCACTCCACATCCAACGTGGATATCGCCGACGCCCTCTACCCCGATCCGTGTCGGCTCTTGATGCCATTATCGGCCAATTGTGAGGCTGGAGCTCTCACAAGAGAGGAGCGGCTGGGACAGCAGACAGATTCATGACTCCCTCAAGGCGGCGACGGGGCCATTACTTGCAACTATAAACTGCATCTTGGTCACTTGGATGTTGCCATTTGTAGTGTATTTCGCGCATCTTGCCAAGGTTCGCGATATATGGAAACCCGGGCCTCACACTCACGATCAACCACGATTTTGCTCACAGGCTACATCACGTATTTGGCGCCTGTGTCGCCATTTCGTCTTGTTATTAACTTTCACTGACTTTCCCGTCTCGCAGGCAGATATCCTGATCGCAATATAGTCGTCAACACTTTCCAATACTGTCCAATACAACTTTTCCCACTCCTTCCATGTGTGCAAACAACCGAGCCAAAAGACGTGATAGACTTGCTACCGCGGAAAGCTCCTTTTTATCCAAATTGGCTTGGTCTCGATCCCCTTATTTTACGTCGTCCTCTACAAAAAACCAGAAGCTCATATTAACGCACAGCTATCGAAGTTGACCGAAACGACGACAATAATATCACAATGCATCTGGATGTGGGTATTTGGAGGCATTGGCACCTTCTTTGACCTTCGATCACGGCCTGGATATGGCTCAACATCCGTTCCCCCTCGTGCCAAGAGCCTCTCTGGTGACTAGATGAACATGGTAGATGAGAACACTCGATGAAGCGAGCTCTGAGCCGAACAAAGCGTGGTGCATTCCACATTCTCAGGGGTTGTGCTCCCTCTCCTCGCGTATATAAGCAATTGCCCGTGTCGTTTACCTTTCCCACGACCTCTCACTCCTGATCTCCAGGTTATTCTTCTCGAACAACTGTATCATCAAGTTGCAGCTTCTCTTCAAACAGTGCTTCCATTATCGAATACCTGATACAAGCTCAAGTTCGCAACCATGCAGCTCCCTTCGTTTGCACAGCTCGCCATCACTGGCCTGCTGGCCTCTTCGACCGTCGCCGGCTTCCAGCTGCCCGCCGATGCTGCCAGACGCGCTGCTGGTGCCATTGCCATCCTGGCCGTCCCCGTCGCTGCCAAGCCAGTGTCTCCTGTAAGTACAGCTATAGACAATCAAAACAATCAAAATCACCACCTGCAAACACAATTCACTCTAACACCTCTTCTAGCTGGCCCTCCGCAACGATGAGGAGATCGAGAAGCACCGCAAGAAGCACCATAAGAAGCACCACCCGCGCCCCAACCGTCGCCAGTGGGGCTGGGGTGGCTACGGAGACGACGGTGATGATGATGATGACGATGAGCCGTCGCCGGCCCCAACTGGCAAGGGCAAGGGCGGCAAGGGCAAGGGTGTTCCCACTGGCGCTGTCCCGACTGGCCCGGCTCCCACTCCTGTAGCTCCCACTCCCAAGCCTGCTCCCCCTCACTCGGAGCCTGCCCCGAAGCCCGCTCCTCCTCACTCGGAGCCTGTTCCCAAGCCTGGCCCTCCCCATTCGGAGCCCGCACCCAAGCCGGCACCTCCCAAGACGGAGCCTGCCCCGGCCCCTCCCAAGTCCACACCGGCACCCGCCCCTGCTCCTCCCAAGTCCGAGCCCGCCCCGAAGCCTGCTCCCCCCAAGTCTGAGCCTGCTCCGGCGCCTCCCAAGTCGGAGCCCGCTCCCGCTCCTGGCAAGCCCGAGCCCACCGGCAAGACGATCCCCCACGAGCCCATCCACCGCCCGCCCCCGACGCCCAGCCGCGACCCCACGCACACAGTGACCGTGACCGTCAAGCCGACGTCCAAGGTCGAGCCGACCGTCACTGTGACTGTGACTGAGGGCGAGGGTGCCGGCAAGGGCAAGGGCAAGACCTACCCGACGCCGCCTTCTTTCCCCCACTTCCCTGGCTACGGCGACGGTGATGATGACAACTAGAAGGAGAATTGAGGACGGTCGGCTTTCCGGTGAGGGTGATCTTGACTGATATACTCTTTCGGGGAGCCGACCATTCACTCTCTTTTTCATTACAAGTGCCTTCCGTACATACATTTCTCTTTGCATACCGACTTCGTTTCGGCTCTTACAAGTCTCTACACAAATCTACAAGTATAATAGTATAGCACCTGTGTCCGGCAGTTGAGGGTCGACCCTTTTTTAGTTTCCTATAATCTAGTCCCATATCCAGTACACTCTGAAAATTGAATATGTGGTGGTGTAGATGTGTAGTACATGTTGTTTACCAGAGTTGCTTTTGTCACCACGCCGTCATGAAATGGCTAAATGTCAAGTATTGGTCAATCGCGGATGTCCTGTCTTTCGAGGGTGGAATATGATCTCGCGCCTTCTATCTCGGTAGCCAGTAGAGTCCCCACTGCCTTTTCTTGCACGAGTGATCCCGGACATCAATACGCCTGGGTAGCTCCTTCCTCATTTTTCTTTTTATCGTCCTCTACCCTCCCCCCACCTTCCTCTATTGTAAACAGTGAGCAGAAGGCATACCGCCTTCTCTACCTATGTCCTTCTACTTTTTTGACTCTTCAGCCAGGCAATAGCAATAGCGTATCATTAGGTAGCGGAGCAATGGAAGCTACCCTCTATAATTTGTGCACAATGCAGGGCTCTCGTTCACTCGTGCGCTCATGCCCTTCACGCTACTGACTTGTCCTCCCACTCCTCCCTCCCATTGTCTGTGAGTTATTGAGTTATGTGCCGGGCAAGCTTCCAGCTGGAGGCCTCACAAGTTATAAGTTATAGCAGGCTAGCTTACAAGAAGCCAAACAGCTTTGTGCACTGGGTTGGGCGTGGTCCTCGCTCATTATAAACAAGAGTGCTCCGAATCACTGTCATGTTGAATGGAAATGATTGACTACAATTTCTATATTCAGCTTGCTTCTATAATCATCCTCACGTAGATGAATATACCAAATGGCCGGCAAGGAAACCAATTCAGGTGCAGGTCGATATGCAGCAGTACCTGCTTCGAGGTACAGAGTAGCACCACAGCGGCAGGTCGGGTACCTGCATCGGTGGCTGTTCCCAGTCTCCACAGCATCGAGAGCTAAATGTTCCCGCCACTACGATCTCCACCCACACATCTTGGGCTTCAACATTGCGTTGAATCGGATTACTGGGAGGCATTGTTCAATCATGTAGCAAGGCAAGCAATTTGTAGAAACAACCTTTAGAAGTTCGTCGTATGTATCAACTGCTTCAAGTCCGTAGACAAATCTTTCCTCTTTCTTCGTTCCTTCCTCCCTTCATCCTTCATCCTCAACGTTTCTTCTCCTCCTCCTTTCCGCCCTCTCACGGGGTATCTTCCATGCAAAGAACAACAAGACTATTAATGCGGATAGAAACAGAACCGAGCCGAATCGCAATGCCAAGCAACAAAGACAATGCAAGAGCCATGCAAGAGCCATGCTATGCAACAGACGACGGACAAAAAATATTGAAACGAGAAAGAATACAAATGACGGAGCAGAAACGCAAACAACCACGAGCAATCATCAAAGAACATGAGAACATCCGGACAAGAATCGTTGTCAATCCCAAGCAGCCGTCCTTGGTCTCAACTGCGTCGACAATGCAATGCAGAGATAGGAAGAAACATGGAAAAGACGTGAGTAAGAGGCCGAAAGACACGAATCAGACCGAAGACAGAATGATTCAATGGCAAAACAGAAAGGTAAGTGCTGTTGCCAGCAGAACTAGTCCCTGTGTTGGTAGTTGACGAGATCATGGTGCTAACACAAAGTGTGGATGGTGTGGTTGAAAATGGCGAGAAAAAAAAGGGCCATTGCATCGAAGGTGTCGGCCCCGGTTAGGCCAAATCGTGGCGAGTTAAAAGCGCCAAGTGCGCAAAGGGTGGGAATGCGGCAAACGGTGGAAATGGGGAAAGAGCCAGCAGTCGACAAACTGCATCTAAGGCAGGAGCGAATGAGCAAAGATGGGAAGGCGCCAAAAAAGCAAAATGCGAGGGAGAGCCGGAGCCAAGACGACAAGCGAATCACGCCAAATCGAGTCACGCACGACGAAGCCACGCCCAAAAATCAAAACAAAACGAAATACGAAACGCAAGCGTCGTTGGTTTGGTGAATGGTGCGGGTGGCGTAAGACGAAGTGGGCAAGATGGCGGTCGACGCAGAGTCGGATGTGAGAGAAATGTGAAAAGGAGAAGAGAGGGGCGTGACTGGCTGCTCAGTTCTCGTCCATGGGCTCGTGCTCGTCGCCCTGGGGCTGCTGCACAAGGGGGGCGATGGGTGCAGGGACAATGGTCGCCGGGAGCATGGCGGGCACTGGCGCAGCAGCTGGCATAGGCATGGGAGCAGCGGGTAGGGGCTCCTCGATGGCCGTGGCCGAGCTAGCAATGCTGTGGGCGTCGTCGTCGCTGATGGGGGCGCTGTTGCTGCTGCTGTGGCTGCTGGTGTCACTGTCGTTGACGCTGAAGTTGGCGGTGTTGGTGCCCATGGCGGAGGGGATATGCAGGTGCTGCAGATGCTGCTGGTTCTGCTGGTTCTGCTGGTTCTGCAGGTCGTGCTGATTCTGCTGCTGCCGCTGATGGTGCTCCTGAAGCATAAGGAGCTGCTGGCGCTGGAGCTCCTCGTCCTGGTGCGGCAGGAGGTGGTGTTGCTGTATGTCGTGGTGCTGCTGCTGCTGCTCCGGGTGCTGCTGGCGCGGGTGGACATGCAGGTCCCGCTGGCGAATGGAGGACTCCGCATCGTGCCGGCGATTGACCTCTTCAAATTCATCCCGGTCCTGCTCCTGCTCTTCCGCGAAATGATTGGCGATCATCCGCAGCAAATAGCGCTCGTCAGTGGGCATGCCTGGCGAGCCTGCCAGCCTCAGAAGATCCATAAAGGCGATTGAGCGGGCTTTATAGCGTTCAAGGACCTCCAACCTGTACTCCAACTCCTGAATGCGAGCTTCGCGGTCCCGGTGGGCCTGGCGGGCCTGGCGGGCCTGGCGGGCCAAGTCGACATGACCATGGCGTTCCTGATCAACCTGGTCCTCGGGGTCCTCGCGGTCCTGGTCCTGGTCCAGGGCGGGGTTGGGGCGGTGGGCGCCCTCGTCGGCAGCTTCGGCCATCTAGGCCGTCGCCACGTCCGAGGGGCCACTGTCCATGCCGCCGTCCATGCTGGAGGGGCCCGGTTCTTGGTTGGGCGAGGTGGCGGTGGGGGAGGCAGAGGCGGGCTCAATGGGCTCACCCGTGGCGCCGTCGACCAGGTTGTCGCCCTGGACGGTGACTTCCCGCGTTTGGATTCTGCGCATCAAACGCAAGAAATTGGACTCCTGGAAGCGCGTGTTTTCGCCCAGGGTGTCGACAATCTGGCCGGCCGTGCGTGCAAGGTCATCCTGGTCGCGCGCCAGGTCCTGCTGGGCCTGCTCCTGCTCGGCAGCGGCCAAATCCTCCGCAGTAGGGGGGATCGCTTCGCCTTCGATGCCCTCAGACTCTGCGAGCCGTTGAGCGTCGAGTTCGTCGGCCAGATTTTCGAGGATGGCGTCAACATCCTGCGCTTCATTGGCGGCGGCAGTCTGCTCCTCGGCGGTAGGCCCATGGCGGGCCATCCACGAGTCCATTTCGGACTGAAAATCATCGTTCGACTCGACTGCGGCGAAACGTGCCTCGAGCTCGGCCTCGGTCAGACCGGCAACACCACTGGGGGCGCTGGACTGTTGTTGTTGCTGCTGCTCCTGCAGAGCGACTTGCCCCGGGAAGTGTGGCATGGCGGTCGTGGCTGAAGGTGCAAAGGCGTTCTGTTGGCCGTAGGCAAACGGCTGCGAAGCAAACTGAGGCTGGTTGTAGTTTGACAAGTAAGCAGGCGACTGGCCCATCATGCCAGACGAAAAGTGCTGGAGACGGTTCACGGCCTGCAGGGGCTGCTGTGGAGCATAGGCTGAGCGAGGAGGGGCACCAGGAGCCGTAGCAAAACCAGAAGCAGAAGGGGTACCCGCGCCGGCAGAAGCAAACTCGGCCGCCCAGTTAGCGTGTGCGTTGGCCTGGGCGTGAGGACCAAACCGTGCAGCCTGAGGAGCCTGAGGATGCTGTGCATGAGGCCCCATCTGTTGGAAGGCAGGCGGCATGTGAGGCTGCATCGCGTGCATGTTCATGTCTGGTCCCATCATGGGGTCAGCCTGGAACGCAGCACCGCCGGCAGCAAACGCGCGCGCCTCGGCCTCGTTGCTCACGCCATTGGCCGAGCGGAAGTTCTACGAGCGTTAGTAGAAGCACAAAATCACAAAATTACAAAATTGAGGAGCACATGGAGGGTGTACGTACAGAAGGACCTGCACGCCCGGCAGCACGGTCTTGGTGGACGGAGCGGTCGCGGTTGACGTGCTCGCTGAAGCTCTTGAGCGCCGTCGACGGGCCACAGAGATTGTCCGACATGATGGCGGTTGTGAGGACGAAGATGAGACAAAAAGCGAGGTGAGAAGACGAGAGTCGGCCAAAAGTCTCTTGCTGAGGAAATGAAGAAGCAAGAACAGCGTAGTGAATGGTCGACGTGACGTCACAAGTCTTGGAAGAGAGCGTGGATCAAGACAACGTGAATGACGAGGCAGGCAACAAGTTGAAGCTTCGTGTGAAGAGCGAGGACTGTAAAAAAGACGAGAGAAAAGCGATGCGAAAGAACGTCGACGGTCTCGAGAGAGCGAGGCGAAAGCGTGAACAAGAGCCGAGAAAGCGAACGACGGACGAGGTTGAAGAAGGAAGAGTTCCGATCGAAAAAGCGGTCGAAAGAACAGTAACAGTTTATAAATACGTTATGGTCGGCGAGAGATCTTGCTGAAGAAAGAGGATGGATGCGAGTGTAAGACTACTGACGCAGGTATTGACTCGCTCGACAGTAATGGGAGTCGCAGGAAAGGGCGGGAAGGTCTCCACAACAGACAGTTGACAACTGGCAAAAGACTATCTACTCCGGGATGCAGACAGTGAGGTCAATGCCATTCTTTGTGGGGTGAAGCGCTCGTGGAAATCAAAAGTCGAGTTCGAGGGCGAGGAGAAGGACGGCACTTTGCGGGATGGTAATACAAGCGGCTTTGGGTGGGACGCGGGCCGTTTAAGAGGTGGGAGAAGGAATGTCGACAATGCTGGCAATCTTGACAATTTAATGCGGTGCGTCTTTTCTGGCTTTTGTCGAAACAATGTCTCGAGATCGCTCAAGCAGGTACAGGAAATCGTCACAAACAGTTAAATGTTGTTGGAAAGGGCAAGAGTGAACCCTCCTCCAACTTTCGCCTCGGGAAAAACGAAGAGGCAAGCGCCGGCAACGGCTCAATAACGACACTACTGTTCAGTATGAATGGAGCATTCTGGGGCATCCCCCGGCTTAGAAAGCTGCCATCCCCCACTCTTATTGGCTGTCTTGACCGCAACAATAGCGCATTTTCCGCGGCAGAATCGCAAGCTTGTGACAACGAGGACCGAGGACGCTACTGCCACCGTGAATGCCCCTGTATTAATACGTCGTCAGGCGGTCGCCCGTTATTGTCAGCCATAAAAAAGCGGGTCTCCATTCACTGTTTGTTTCCCCTGTTTCCTTGCTCTGTAATGACAAAAAATAAGTGGGGACCTCGAGCTCCTGCCTTTTCCCTCTGGCTTTTGTTGCCTTCCCCTATTGGCGGGCCCGGAATTAGTATTTGTCCTTTGGCAGGCGGCTGGGAAGCTAAGAATGGCAGGCTGGGGACCAGTCCCTCTGTCCTCTGGAGCGCCCCTGGCCAATAGGGAGCTGCAGACGCCATTGGGACAGATTGGCGGGAGGAAGGGGGGCAGCATTCAACGTCAGTAGCAAGGCAGGACCGAAGAGCATCTAGACAACAAAAGGAGAGGACAACAAAAGGAGCAAAAAGAACACGCGCGCAAGCGGACACGATTACGACTTTACGTTTCCCCGTTCTCCATTCTCAACCACGACCACGAGCTCCACGTCAGCCTTTTCCAGCTTTGTCTTTTCTGCTTTCTGCCATTCTACAGCCACAACAAGCTATCCACAAAGACTCTTTCTCTCACCCCACCCTATCCCGTCTTTTCGATTTCACGACAGCTCTCGATCACAATAATTAGATCTTGAGGACGGCCTCTTCTGCCCACTCAAGCCCTCCTCCTCTCTTCTTCCTTCAACCGCAGATCACAGACACAATGGTACAGACAGCTATTCCCCCCCCCCCCCCCCCCTGAGGCACCTTGCCCATGCGCGGCACTTGACCGCCTTGAACACAATACCTCCGCGCCATTCAGATCGTGACCGTCTGCTCGGAGCGTCCTATGCTAACATTGTCTTCTCCGCTCCCCCAGGCCACACGACCCGCCTCCAACGCCAACCACGATGGCATGATCCACGACGTCGCCCTCGACTACTACGGCCGCCGCATGGCCACCTGCTCCAGCGACCGCAAAATCAAAATCTTTGAGATCGAGGGCGACGCCCAGCGATTAGTAGAGACGCTCAAGGGCCACGAAGCTGCCGTCTGGTCTGTCAGCTGGGCCCATCCCAAGTACGGCAGCATCCTGGCGTCCGCCAGCTACGACGGCAAAGTGTTTATCTGGCGCGAGCAGGCCGGCACCTGGCAGCGTCTCTTTGACTTTGCCCTCCACAAGGCGTCGGTCAACCTCGTGTCGTGGTCGCCCCACGAGGCCGGCTGTCTGCTGGCGTGCGCGTCGTCGGACGGCGCCGTCTCCGTCCTCGAATTCAAGGACAACAGCTTCGAGCACACCACCTTCCCTGCCCACGGCCTCGGCGTCAACGGCGTCTCCTGGGCCCCCGCCACGTCGGCCGGCAGCCTGATCTCGAGCAACCCCGCCCCCTCTGCCGCCGGCAACCGCCGCTTTGTCACGGGCGGCAGCGACAACGTCCTGCGCATCTGGGCCTGGGACCCGGCCACGGCCGCCTACGTCGCCGAGGGCGAACCTTTGACAGGCCACACCGACTGGGTCCGCGACGTCGCCTGGAGCCCCACCGTCCTCCAGAAGAGCTACATTGCCAGCGCCTCCCAGGACAAGACCGTGCGCATCTGGACCGCCGACGCCCAGGCTCCGGGCGCCAACGGCGGCTGGTCCAGTAAGGTTTTGGAGTTTGACACGCCCGTGTGGCGCGTCAACTGGAGCCTGAGCGGCAACGTCCTGGCTGTCAGCACTGCCAACAACAAAATTACAATGTGGAAGGAGAACCTCAAGGGCGAGTGGGAGTCGGTCAAGACGATGGGTGCGTAGGCGCGTCTGTTTGTTGGCCTGTTAATACATTAGGGGTGTCCCTTTTTCTGTTTTCATCATGATGTTATTTATGCTCTATTGACTGGGTTTTGATCAAAATATATCAAAAGAACGGCGAGTTTTAGAATTGTGCCCATCTTTTTGTGTGCTCATGTCTTATTTTTGGCTCCCTGACTATCTTCGTAAGTCTGGGAAGATCCGGATAGGATAGTGAATACAGTACTCCGTATAGTAACGAATGGCGTTTCATTGTGGTTGGTTACATGCAAGGTTTTTATCAACATCACTTGCATTTGTGCACTTCATTTATATTGATTTATTTTCTTCTAGATTTTTATTACTGAAAAGAAAAATTATGTAAACAAATATAAATAGTTTATAGTAATTTTTAGAATTATAATAGAAAATATTTTTCCCGTTGTTTCAAACGGCAATTTCATTTTAATTCGAGAGAAGATCTAAAAGTTGGAAACACCTGCAACGTTACGAAAATCAACAAAACAATCGGAAGAAATTAAAACATCAACCTACGATTCGACACCTCTCCCCGTCGCCAGTCACCACAATACATTATGCGTGCACATAAACGCCGCGTCTCTTGCGGGTTTTAACGGCCCGGCACCTGCTCCCACCACCGCCAGTGGTTGCCGATTTCTGTAGCACATAGATTTCACCAGTCGTGTCTGACGACACAAAGATGCGACCCTTGCTGTCCATGGCCAGGCCAACTGGGCGGAAGCACTGACCCGGGCAGACGCTCAGATCTGCATTTGTCAAGATATCCTGCGCTGCCGTCTTGCTGTCTGACGGCTCGACCGGATATCCTCCCGCAAAAGCAATCTCAGAGACCTTGTAGCCGATCGGCTCGGGACGGTCCCAGCTGCCGTGGAAGCTGATGTAGGCGGCCGAGCCGTCGGGTGCAAACAAAAGATCGAGCGGTGCCTGGTGTGCCTGGAAGGTGAGGCGAGGCGGCTGGTAGCTGGCGGCACAGATTTGGTCGTTGATGGTTGAGGTCTGGACCATGGAGAACTGGTCGCCGACCTTGAGGGTGCCCGGACTGGGAAAGTTGGTGGTGTCCCAGAGGGCAAAGCACATTGGGTAGCCAAAGTTGGGCACGGTTTGCGGGGTGATCTGGCTGACCGGACCATGATAGTTGAGCTCCTCGCCCGGGTTGTCGTTGTGGATGTCCAGAGCATCACGGTACACATCGTCAATCGAGTTCTCGACGCTGTACAGGTTGTAGGTCGAGGGGTCTTCGGCGAGGCCGACCGAGTTGCGCAGGCCCCAGCCGATCACGTCGCCATCAGTGTAGAGGTAGGGAAACTGACCGACCTGGGAGCTGCTGACGTCAAAGGCGCGGATCTGCGAGTGGCCCGACGAGAGAGTCTGGGCCTGCTGGTCATTGTTGCTGATGCTACCACGCGAGACGAGAAGTTTTGTTGTTGCTGCGGGCTTGTCCTTTGTTAAAAGCAGCGTGCGCGACACATGGTCGGTGCCGTCCATGCCCGTAACCAGAATCCGTCTGGAGTCGCCATAGGCAGTACCGGTGCTGCTGTCATAATCCCACGAGTAGACGTTGTTGGACGATGAGGCATACAGTGTGCCGACGTTTCTCTCAAGCTCGATACTGTGATTGAGCTACACGCTGTTAGTTGTGCCTATGTTAACACCGGGGCTTGAACACTCACGTCAGTCTGATCAACAACCGAGGTGCTCGTCTTGACGACCAGACAGGTATCTCCGTAGTCTTCAAAAGTGATGCGTTTGATGCCCTTTCCTGACTCGACGACGAGCAGAGCGCCAGAGTTGTCAAAGAGAATCGACCGCGGCGTTGACAGTCCCGTGGCAACGAGCTGGGCCGTCCATCCTGGAGCGACGACGGGTGCATTGTGTAAGGGCGTCAACACCACTGGACAGAACGAGGGAACATTCGGAAGCGACGGCAGCGAGGAAATCGAGGGCGCAGACATCGTTGCTGTCGGTGCCAATGTCTGAATGATGGGCTGGCTATCAAGTTGAACGGTGACCTTGTCGACAATGGATCAAGGTACTGTCACGATTCAAATGATGCTTTTGATGGCTTCACAATGTAGGAAAAAGGCAGACGAGAACCGACTTCTACCATTGAGATATTATCTTACCCCTTTTCGCTCCATCTCTTCTTTTCAGTTCTGATCATGGCAGGTGCGACTATCACACAACGGTCGTACCTGTCACCTTTCGCATCGGATATGCATCGTGCCTTCCAAATTCACCCCTTCCTGATGGCGCCACCAAGTTCATCGCACGGCAGTTACGGTATATGACACAAGATGGTATTGTTGAAAGCTGTCGCTGCTCCGTTCTGTCTTTATTGATTTCGTGACTACCTAATACGATCAATTGCTGCGCAGAAACGGGCAATAGCGCGTCCGCCTCGAGCTCAGCTGAAAGCCTCGACGCCCAACCAGCACATCAACATGCATGCTCAGTATTCTGGATTTGGGCGGACGCCACAGCAATTTTACATGCAAGATGCAAAAGAAGCAATGGGTTGATGTAAGGGCCGATATTCGGCGTGTCATCCGCAGACAAAGGCAGATAGCCAGCTGAAATTATGTCACGAAGAAAAGTAAATAAAAGCTGCAAAAAGAATCTGTTAAATATCATGCTTGCCCTATCTGAACGCATTGAACGGAGTAATATATTCCAAAAAGCAGAAAACTCAAATAGACAAGACGGGCCAAAACTAAGTGATGTGCAAAAAAGGTGAAGGAAATGAAATGCAAAAAAAAAAAAAAAAGAAAGAAAGCAGAACTGCAGACCATGACAAAGGAAATTATGTGTCAGAGAGTGATGATAATCCAGGACGAGAGGCATACTGATGGTAATATGATGCCCAGAAGAATATAAACGCACATGGTGCTGTTGTCTTTCTGTCTTTGCTGTTTGAAATAAACAGGGAAGACGGACACAAAAAGGGTGAAGTAGGGGGGTATTACGAAATGAAGAAAGTAAAACAACAAAAAAGCAGAAACAGATACCGGAGGGAGTCAACCTCCTTTTCGACCAGCCTTTCCTGGGCGGTCACTTTTTTTCAGAAATGGATTTTTATAACATGTTTGCTCGTTTTCGTTTTCTGTTTCGTCATCGTCGGTCGTTTTCCTAGCGAAGGCCAATAACCGACATCTCCAGAGTCCAGACGCGCCGGATCCAGACCTTGAGCGGGCCCTCGACGCCGTCGACCTGGTCGAGCTGGACGCCCTCCCACCAGCACCGGCGCGCGGGCTTGCGCCAGAACAGCAGCAGCTTCTGGGCCATGCCGACGGCGTTGTTGCTCATCTCGTTGCCGCGGATGTCGGAGCGCAGCCGCGCCAGCGCCAGGCTGCAGATGACGGCCTTGTTGGGCTCGCCAGCGCGGTGGCCCCAGGCGTCGTCGTGGTCGAAACCGCCAGCGGTCAGCATTTCGATGAGATGCGCCTCGGTGGTTCCCGGCTCGTCGCTCCTCTTGAGACCCGAAAAGATACCGTTTTGGCGCAGCAGGGCCTGGGCGGCGGCGCGCTTGACCTCGATCATCTCGCCCTGCTGCATGTCGGAGCGCGGGGGGATGACGTAGAAATCCAAGTCTTCCCGAAGGACAATGATGCCGGCGCGCTTCGAGGCGTCCGCGTCGACACCGCCGGCGTCGGCGAGTGCGTTGTCCTGCGCAGGGTTGGATGCTGCGTCGGCGGGGATGGACTGGGCGACGTTGCGGAAGAAGTCGAGCATGTACTGCAGCGAAGCCGGGTCGTACTGAATGTGTTAGGGATGCTCTGTAGATATCACGTAGCTGGGGTGGTGGTCTTACATCAACCTGGATGGCGTCGTTGTCGTTGTAGCCGCCCATGTGGCCCTCGGGGAAGAGCCCGTTGGGGAAGAGGGACAACAGGACGAACTCGGGGAGCGTCAACAGCTCGTCTCGGGACAGGACGAAGCGGGTGCCCCGCAGGTCCATGGCAATCGTCTCGTCGATACCGACATCGCCTGTAGATGTTAGCGGAGTTCATCCTCTTCGGTTATGCGCGGGGCTCTTACTGCTCAGGTTGTTGATGGGCGGGCCTCCTTGCTGCACCTGGGTGATGATGCTCGAGGCACCTCCGGCGGCCGCCATTAGATATGAAAAAGAGGGGAGAGGGATGGGTTCTTCGGAGTAGGCCGGCGGCGGTTCGGAGTCGTCGTCCTTTTTGTTTGCGGCGGCACGATGGGTGCTTGCACTGCCGCTGGCGTGTTGTGAGGATGACTCGCCTTCCCGCTTAGGGTCGGAAGGGAGCGCACGCTTAGTTTCCTCCTGGAGGACGAGGGCGGGCGGAAGAGGAGGGTAGAGCGAGCTGAACGACGGGGGTTGCGTCGAAGAAGAGGCCGAAGAAGCAGAGGCGGCGGTGGTGAACCGAGCGGGCGAAGGGCGTTCGGGGAGGAGAGATGCGAGAGAGGGTAGCTGTAGCTGTGCAGAAGAAAGCGGAGCCGAAAGATATTGCGGCGGGAGGGAGGACGGGTTCTCGGAAGGCGCGTCGGTAGACTGGCCAGCACGCTCGTCGTCAATTGCAGGCTCAGACTCGCCGGGGGCAGTGGTCGGCGGGCGACTCACGGTGGCGGCAGAGGCAGAGGACGGCGACGGCCCGGATATGGTTGCGGAGGTCTTCTGAGAGTCAGACACGGTGATGGATTTCGACGTGTGGTCAGCTCTTCTCTTCGAGGGCGACTGAAGAAGAGGACCAGCTGGATGCGGTGGCTGCTAATAAAGTGATCTGTTGATCTGTAAAGTGCTGCCGGGCAATATGGCTGTCTTGGCGCGCGGGTGCAAATTGAGGTTGTTGGAAGAATTGAAGAATAGGGGCGAGATCGAGTGCGCAGTCGAGGGCGGTCGAGAGAGATTGACAGACGGCTAGAAAAGGGTGGTCGGTGCGGCCGGGGGCACTTTACTTGACGAGACAAGCGAGAGATAAATGGGACGAGATGTCGTAGAGAAAGGGGGAAAGAGAGAGGAGGGAAAAGGTGAAGCCCGTGAAGTTCGAGATCGAGTATTGGTTTAAGAGGTCATCGGGCGGGGAGAGACTGGAGAGCGAATAGAGGTCGTAATGGATGGAGAATGCAGGTTGGACGGTGTAACGATGAACGGGGCGAGCAGCGTTGGAGACTCAGAAGATTCAGAGGCCGGTGTGGAAAAGAATATGGCAATTGGATGCAGATGAAACGGGACAGTGAAGAATCGAGAGAAAACACAGAGATGCATAGACACAGCGACGCAGACACAGAAAGACTGGAGATTGCGCCTTGTCATTGGGCTCTAGACTACTGGACCTGGACCGCCTTTCGCCCCGAAGCGGAAAGCGCAGAGTGGCAGAGGACCCACTTGAGCCAACGCGCGCACGCGCTGTGATGGGCTCGAATGGGGTTCCGTTGTAGCGTAGCGGCGAACTCGCTGGAGGAAGCTAAAAGCTAAAATCACACCGCCAGCGGTTAAACCAGACAGGTCAAGCAACTCGGGACTTGGGAACGGCGACTGGGCTCTGAATGAATCGTAATACTTCTGAATATCGACCGAGGGCGATGGTAAAGAAAAGAAGAAAAGAAGAACAGCCCATGTTCAGGAAATACGTTGCAAATAAACCCCTCGACAGTTCACCGATTAAGCGCCTACATTTTTGGGTGTTGACTACCTGTGGAGCTGCCCTCTCTGGCCTGGACAGGGCCTAGCATAAGCCATTAGCCGCCCGCATTGTAGGTGTTCACAGGCCCGCCTAGCCAATCACAGCTCTTGACGCGATCTGAGAGAGGCAGCCATACGACGCACAAAGCATGCCGAAGTGCACTTCGTACGGAGTACGGAACATGTGTTTGGTATCACCTATTGTACAATTTATATATGGAATCTATCATAACTAATCATCATCGTCGTCGCTGTCGCCAAAGACGGCCCGGAAGACATCTTCGCCGGCTCTCGTCCCCTCGAGAGCATCGTTGTGGCCTGGCTGAATGGGAGCTGAAGAAGCAGCTTCTGGTTGTGGCATAGGCTGTTGTGCAGAGGGCTCAGAAGAGCCACTTTGTGTTGCTGTCGGTGGAGGAGCAGCACCGTAGTTGTTGCTGCCATGTGAAGGTTTGTTTGCCCACGATGATGACCCAGACTGGCCATAGCCTCCCATCTCTGCATCTCCGTCGGGCCGCACAATGTCTGGCGGTTTCACGCCCATCCGCTTGCACAGAAGCCGTGTCGGGAAGAAGTCACTGACCGTCCGCGTCATTGGGCCGTACATGCCCATCTTGGCCGCCTCTTCGGCAGGATCCTGGGCTTTCGGTGCTGGCCGCGTCACAAGGTTCGCCTTGTCACCATCCGTACTCTGCAAAACACCAGAGGAGCTCGACGTAGTGAACCTTGAAGCCATCAACCCCGACATGGGCTTGAATATGCGCGCGCAGTTGAAAAACTCGTGGGCCTCACGCAACCAGTCATCATCCTTCATGCCGGCCGGCTTGGGCGGCAGACTCGCAGCAATGCCGGCCTGGAACTCGAGGTAGGCTCGGTACCGAGACCGCTTGGCCTCGTTGTCCTGGTAGGGGCCGCCACCGCGGGCCCCACGCGTAATGGCGGCCACGGCGGTGGCCTTGTCGAGAGACGGCACGGCCTGCAAGAGTTGGTCGCGTTTTTCTTGTTCTGACAAGGCATACTCGGCCGGGATCTCGTTGCGTGCCTCGGGCAGGTCTTGTCGTCCTGTGGCTGCTGCGATCCTATCTCTCGCTTCAGGCGACAAGAAGTCAAACACAGACTTGCCCGGCAGCTGGCTTTCGCCGAGGACAGCGGCGCGAGATTTAGGGTTGAGGCTGGACGCTTTGGCGGCGTCGGCTGTCGACAAGTAGGTTCCGTCAGGCTGTATGCCGGCAGCTGGTGCTCCTCCACTCTCTGAGCCTCGAGGCTGTTTGGACGACTTCCACCCGGGGGGGATGACGGGCGGAGGAAATTTTGAGGAGGCATTGACGTCTGATGTTAGTGCGTCTGCTTTTCGGCCGAGGACAAAGCTTGATAATGGCGGACGGCCGTCATGGCACACTTTGGCCGACCCCCTTCCGAGAACCGAGGATTTTGAAAAAACAAGCTTCGGCTTGACAACGGTGCGATCGTCACCACCGTCATCCCTCAAAGCCGATGCCTGTTTCGTCTTCTTTTTCTTCTTGTCGCCACCAATAACCCTGTTAAAGGAGATGCGCGGGCCCATGTCATACGGGTCTTCGTCGTCTGATCCCGTGTCGTTAAGAATGCCCACGCCGATGCCGCCTGTCCGTGCTGGCTTGCCCTTTGCTTTGCCGCCCAGAAACTTAGACTTGCTAAAGAGGCCACGTGTGATCCCATTGTCATCTCCATCGGCATTGTCGTCGCTGTTGTCGTCGTCGTCGGATTCTCCGCCTCCGTTGCGCGACGTTGATCCCAAACGGCCCTCACCCTGGAAACCAAGACCTTTGTGGTCCGTCTTCTTGACAAGACGCACCACAACCACGTTTTCTGGCGCAAAAAGGTACGTGGTCTTCTTGCCCTTGACACCCGCTCCTCCGCCAACATCTAGTCGTGCTGTCCGCCGCACTTTGGGGCCAATGCCCTGGCCCTCCTTCCAACCCATCTTTTTCAGGAGCTTCGTGCCCATAGTTTCGCCAGTCGCACTGAAAAGCCCAGCCAGCAAGTCACCGCCGACCGGCCTCGATGAGTCGTCCTGCGTCAGGCCCAGCCCGGCAAACGCGTCCGAAGTGTGGATCTTGCGCGCCTCTTCTGCATCCGCCAGATCCTCTTCGTCCATGTAGTCCTCTGGCCGGAACCCTTTTGTTTGGCTTGCGTCAGGATTGGCGTCCTTGTGCCGGTTCGTCCGCGACGACTTGAACGTCGACGGCGTCCACCCTTCCTTGGAGCCCACCGTGTTGTAGTACCCCGCGCTCCAGCCGCCCGTGAACGCGCCGTGCAGCCGCCGCCGCCCCTGCGCGTCCCTCACCTCCTGCTTCCACACGGGCACATAGGATCCATCGTCGCGGATGCTCGGGTCGACGGGCGGGAGGGCGGACCCGTACGCGACGTACGGCGATTGCTGCGCTTGGAGGTCGGCCTCGTAGAGCGCGCGAGACCTCTTTGACATTATGAATGCGTGGTCATGTCGTGGGTTGGCAATGTCGTCGATCGTGATGTTGTCGAATGTTTTTATGTCGTACATGTTCAAAGTCAAATCTCAGGCTTTCGTTGCCTTGTGAAGTCGCCAGCCTGGGACCAACCCTGAACTCTGATTGGCCAGTCCCCTGGAACCAAGTGGGAGCTTCACTAAGATCTACTGATGCACATCGCCACTATAAACGGAAGGCACAAGCAAGACACTCACTTTACGATTTGCATTCCAGGCAAGAGCAGCATGAGGCAAAAGTCAGACAGTTTGAAATGGAAGGCACATCTGAGACAACAGAGCTCTTTTTCGGCAGGAACAAGGCAAGCATTAAGTTGAAGCTTAATTAAGTTGGAAGTTTAAACGATACAGTCACGTGGGTAAGATCAAGACTGAAAGATCCAAGATAGAGACGTTGCAGTGCAGACAGCATCGCTTGTTATCGCAACTCGAAAACCCCATATGAATTGCCTGTTTAATGAGCACCGATTCGCGGCCCGGCCAGCCATCGATTATCCATCCTTTTTAAGTGAGTCTGCCACTCTGCCATTCTGCCATCCATAAATCCTGCCATCTCAAGCCAAGGGCCAGAACCAAGAAGCCAAGCGAGGACCGAGAAAAAAGATGTCTGACACTCCACCCACACCTTTTTTCTGTCAAGGTGAACTGAGAGAGGGGAGACTATCGAGAAAGAAGCAATTATTATCTTGGATGGGGTGCCTGGACCAGGGCCAGACTGGGCAATGCGAGCGATGATATCACTGGCGAGCTTGTAAAGTACGACAGTAGTGTGGCCTGGCTTTTGGGCCGTTTTGGATTTAAAGCTTTCAAGCCTGCCCGTCATCTTTGACATTGGTTGCAGGTGTCAGGTTGACAGATTGGCCATGCACTCGTTATTGCCCATTTCAGAGCAATTCATCCCACGGGGTTGTCCTAAAATGACAAGTCTCTGGGATGGCTGCGAGAGATACGATGTTGTTTTCTACATCGTAAAAAGACTGTGAGGGGGAGGGGTTGGTATCAATGGAATTTATGTTGGTGTCCATGTGTCTATGTCCAGTTGTCAAAACTTTTGACAAGACGCAGCCAGACGCGTACGACACCGCGCCCCTCTTCGTATTTGGCCGGATTCCCTTTGTTAGCCTCGTTTTCGTGGTTTTTGGTGTGCGGTTTGTGGTTCAGTCCTGTCAAAGGGAATGCCCTGTACCTGACAGGGACTTTTCTTTCCAAAATGCTGTGCCTCTTTTGGTAATGCCCTATCTCACTCGAGACTCTTGCTTTTGTTGGGGCCCTTTCGTGAGATACGAGATAGCTTACCTGACTCCGAGCTCCCGTATTTTCTGTTTTATCTTTCGAGTTTGTCGACTCCGTCTTCACAAAGTGAGCCTTTTGTTTCAACTGTAAAAATCGTGTGCCTGGTGGCGGGAGGTGACGAAAGATGTGTCGCACTATCTTGACATCCTAAAGTTGGTGACGGAAGCTCTGCAAATGGGCGCTGATCGACACACTCCTACGTAAGATGTGTTCATACTGGAGCTTCTTTGAGCTTGAAGCTGTGGCGATCAAAGTTTAGATCCACCTCTCAGCCACTGTGTACATCATAATGTCGACTGTCTCCCAGGCTGCCGTTTTCCCGTCGTGATGTTTGTGTATTTTCATGTCGCCAACTGCAAGGAACGCCGCCATTCTTCAATGGTTTGGCGGCTGGCCCCTTGTTGTGTTTAGCTGTGCCTTGCTGCGCACTTTTTGCTGTCTCTTGTCGGTTCGTGATTTTGAGCTGTTCTTCTCGCGACTTTTCGCGCGTCTATTCTTTTCATTTATAGCGCATTTCCCTTTACGAACATCTTCCGGCATAGCGATCGACTTGCCCGCCCCTCTGTGTCTGTTTCATAAGTCTGCCTTCTCCCGACTATGGCCCAGAGAGAGGCCCGAGAAAGAACGTGGAGGAAGAGCCTGACACGAATCCCCCTCTGTCGTGCATCTCTTGTACTTTTTATGGCGTTTTGTACGAGTGTGCTGCAACATGTTCGGCTGTCTGCTTCGTCCAAAGAAAGGAAGGATGCTAGTAAAACCTTGTTCGTGCACAATACTCGGGCGTGTCAAGTCAAGCTTCCGATGCTAGACAATCCATCTGCGATCGGGTGCATTGCTTTGCTTTGCTTCGCTGTTTTGGTAGTTATTCTGAGCTCTTGCTCTTTCCGTTCAATTGCGTACGGCGCTGACACATTCTTGCTCCTGCTCGTCGCTATTACCCACCGTTCCAATTTACCCCCTGGTTAGTGCCTTCCGCATGTGCATCCTCTGCGACTAGGCTTCAGAACTCCCGCCGGATCCAGCAACAGCTTGCTAGTCCAGGCCCACTACAGCGTCCGTTGCTGAACAACACGGGGCAAGTCCACTATTGCACAACTAAGAACGGAGTCAAATACCTTAACCCGGAGGCCCAACGAGGCCCCAGTTCCTTGTATCATAGCACCCTAAAGCCTGTCAGCCTGTCTTTCGATGTCTTTTCACACCATTTTCTCGAAATTCGCCCACAACGCTCTCACACCCCCCCAGTTCTATTATTCGCCGCCTACCAAAATTGGTCGTTGATTAGTTGGGTTAGTTGTCAACGGTCTTGTGTCTTGTTGCCCGTCGCTCCTGCCCTCACATTGAATGCATTGGGTCGCACCTCCTTCAATTGTTGTTCGCGTGTTGTTTCTTTTCTCACTTTACCTTCGTAGACGTAACTCGCAGGTTATCGCAGCTGGCAACTGGCAATTGCGACCGCGCATTCTGCAACCGCGGCTGGTCAAGTCCCCTCCTTTCTTTCCTTCTTTTCCTCCTTCCCATCTATTCCTTGCATTCCTCAAGTCAACCCGTCGCTCCTCTCTTCTACTTCGGCTGGTCCTTCCTCCACCCCTCCCCCTTAATTCTCAATCAAGCTCAGCTTGGGCAGCCATTTCAGCAAATACAGCAATTCATACCACCGCCATCAATCCAACACAACCTTGCAAAAGGACGCTTTGCTTCCAACGACAAAAGCAAAAAGAAAGGCGACCCGAAAGACGAAAGGCGAATGGCCTGAAATCCTCTGAGCACCGACCCGTACGAAAGAACGCCTGGGCAGACAAGCAGCTCGCAGGGGTTGCAACTCCTCGCTTTTCGTTTATTTTGGCTATTCGTTGCTTTTGGCTTTTGTCCAGTCTTCCACTGCAGCGTCTCCAATCTTACGGCAGACAAGCCTTGCACCCTGTCCAGACCAGTTCTGAGCTCCCACGGCGTTCCGCCTCTCCATATTTTCGCCCAGTTCTCTTCGCAGCAACCGACTTCATCTCACGCCGCATCAACCCAACGTCCCCCTATCTCTGATTTCGTCAACTCTCGACCTTCATTTCCTCCCCGTCGCTCGCGACATCCTTTCGACCCCCCCGACACCTGATCTCCTTCTTGACCCTCCCCATCTCCGTCTTCGCCGAAAATACACCTACTGCGGCGCATCATGTCGGCAAGTGTGGCGCCTGGCGGTGGTGCTGAGGCTCCTCTTGCATCGCCGTCGTCTCGCGGCAAGTCGTACAACAGCAATTCCGTTTCGCGATCCCAGTCTACCCGCTCCCGGCCACCATCGTCGGCATCGACCAGCGACCGCCGCGACCTTCCGACCAGGGCTGCCTCGCAGCATCACCATTCATCATCCCGGCAATACTCGTCGGGCAACGGCAAGAACTACGAGGACGACCACTACCACAGACGCAGCTCCAGCCGTGATGCTTCGTCCCACCAACAACAACCACCATCCTCACAAGACTCCCGGCCACACCGCCACAGCAGCCACCGTTCCTCGTCTCGGCACGATCCCTCTTCCCGGCCATCTGGGGGCGATACAGCAACCCAGACAGTAGCAGTAGCCGCGGCAGCAGTGGGTGGCGCGGCAGTGGCTGCTGCGAGTCAGAACAACGGCCACCACGATCGGAGTGCCGACCCGCGAGCAGCAGCCTCGTCGTCACGACCGACTAAATCGCGCACGACGATTCCTACGACGTCTGGCAAATGGATTCTCGGCAAGGTCATTGGCGCAGGCAGCATGGGCAAAGTGCGCCTGGCCACCAAGGAGGACGGCAACGAGCAGGTGAGAATACCAGTGCACTTTCATGATACTCAAGCCCATGACTAACTCTTCAGGTCGCTTGCAAAATCATCCCCCGCGGCTCGACCGACGATAACCACGCGACCCGTGCCGACAAGGAGCGCGCAGACCAGTCCAAGGAAATCCGGACCGCCAGAGAAGCCGCCATTGTCACCCTCCTCAACCACCCCTATATCTGCGGCCTGCGCGATGTCGTCCGCACCAACCACCACTGGTACATGCTCTTCGAGTACGTCAACGGTGGCCAGATGCTGGATTATATTATCTCGCATGGCAAGCTCAAGGAGAAGCCTGCACGCAAGTTCAGCCGGCAGATTGCCAGCGCTCTTGACTACTGCCACCGCAACTCCATTGTGCACCGCGATCTCAAGATTGAGAACATTCTGATCAGCAAGACGGGCGATATCAAGATTATCGATTTCGGTCTCAGCAACCTCTTTGCTCCTCGCAGCCACCTCCGCACCTTCTGTGGCAGCCTCTACTTTGCTGCACCTGAGCTTCTGCAAGCAAGGGCCTACACGGGCCCAGAAGTGGATATCTGGAGTTTCGGTATTGTTCTGTATGTCCTGGTGTGCGGCAAGGTGCCTTTTGACGACCAGAGCATTCCCGCCCTGCACACCAAGATCAAGAAGGGTGTCGTCGACTACCCCAACTGGCTATCTACTGGTATGTCATTCTTTCCCTATCATCTCTCACTCCTGAACAGCTCAACTAACTGCCACCTAGAATGCAAGCACTTGCTCTCGCGCATGCTTGTCACCGACCCTCGCCAGCGTGCGACGATGCAGGAGGTCCTGAACCACCCGTGGATGCTTAAGGGCTACAGCGGGCCACCCGAAAACTACCTCCCGCGTCGCGACCCCATCACCCTGCCGCTCGAGCAGGACGTTATCAACGCCATGACCGGCTTCAACTTTGGCCCACCAGAGGCCATCAAGGCCCAGCTCACCCACGTCATCGAGTCCGAGGAGTACCAGCGTAGTGTGCGTCTCCTCCAAAAGGAGAAGGAGCAGGCCCACCCGCCAAAGGATGCCGAGCGCAAGCGCGGCTTTATCGATTTCTACAAGCGCCGCAACTCGACAAACAGCCGCGACGCCCTCACCACACCGAGCACCGAAGGCCTGCCTGTTGGCAACGACCCTTTGAACGCTTTCAGTCCTCTGGTGTCGGTCTACTACTTGGTCCGCGAGAAGCACGCCCGTGATCGGCAAGACCATGTCATGCCTCCCGCACCCAAGGAGAAGAGCAGCGCCCAACAGCTGCCCGACATCGCCCCGCCACAGGCTGCTCATACTAACGCTTCCGCCTATGAGATGCCGGGCGAGCGGGCAACAGGCGGTCGGACACGTCCTCGGTCGCGCACTCACGGCGAGGACGACCACCCCGAGCCAGCACGGACCAAGTCTTCGGCCGTTGCTGGTGCCGCAGTTGGTGCCGCCACTGCCGGCGTCTTGCTCTCGCCGTCCGCCAACCAAGAGCAGCACGACCTGCCCAAGAAGGAGAGCACCGCCGCTGGCATCCTGCGCCGCTTCAGCACACGGCGCCGCCCCAAGGAGCCTGAGCGCCTTGACAAGGACCGCTCGCACCCGCCTGTCGTCCACGTCCACTCTCCCTCTGACCAGGCTCCCCAGAGCCAGCCCCAGGGCCAGCCAGCGGTCGCCCCGCCAAGAAAGAGCTTTAGTATCCGCCGTAGCCGCAGGGATGAGGATGACTCACCTGTCCCGCGTCTGCGGTCTGGCAGCAGCCAGCCACAGCACAGTGACCTCCTGAGCCCGCCACTCTCGGCTGGCGAGCCTGGCACGGGATACAAGAAGGGTCTTGGCCGCTCGACCAGCGTCAGCTCTGCCGAGTTTACTCGCCGGCGGCAGCCGATTGGCGGTTCTGCAAGCAGAATTGCCAAGGAGCCCCCGGCAACCAGCGGCTCCGACCACTCGACGATCAACGACCGACTCCAAAGCGGCGAGCAGCAGACGGGCAACACGAGCATGCACGGCCGGTCCATTTCGCTGCGCACCAAGCCGCTGAGCCATGCTCGTAGAGAGAGCATCCAGGCCCGCCGCCTGCGCCGCGAGGAGGAACGCAGCCGCGAGGCCAATGTGCCCGAGGAGACGGATGCCGAGCTCGGCGAGCACAGTGGTGTCTCCACCGAGCGCCTGGCCGACTTTGACCTCGACAAACCTGTCTACCTCAAGGGTCTCTTCAGTGTGTCCACCACCTCCACCAAGCCCGTGCGCGAGATCCGCGCCGATATCAAGCGGGTGCTCAAGCAGCTGGGCGTCGAGTACGTCGAGATCAAGGGTGGCTTTAACTGCCGCCACTCGCCTAGCATTGACCTCAACAAGGTGGCCGACGCGCCCAACAGCCCACAGCCTGCTATGCCGGGCCACCGCCGTCGCTTCAGCTTCGGCGGTCTGCGGGCCGGCGACTCGAGCCGCGACGACACTGTCCAGAACAACGTTGAGAGAGGCCCCACGACGCCGCGCACCCCGGGCGCTCCTCGCCACAACAACGCCGAGTACTCCAACTCGGACCTGTCCGAGGACAGCGACCCGCGCCTGGCACACAACGAGACGAACAACAACCGTGTGATGCCGGCCGGCGAGACGACGACACACGTCCGCAGCGACATGGGCGGCAACCTGGTGTTGGAATTTGAGATCTTTATTGTCAAGGTGCCCGTATTCACGCTGCACGGCATCCAGTTCAAGCGCCTCAGCGGCAACACCTGGCAGTACAAGAACATGGCCGACCACATCCTGCGCGAGCTGAGACTGTAGGGGCCATGAACCCCGGCCTTCCTTACTCCGCCTTTGACTTATGACTTTTCTGTATCGTCTTCCTCTTTCCTCTGCATCCTTCGGACTTTGTTCCACACGACTCCTCTAATGTATTTCTTCAGTTTCCTTTCCTGGCAAGCTTTTGTTTTATCTGCTCTTCCTTTTCTTTTCAACTTTTTATTCTTCTTCTTCTCAAGCGATGATACAGCTTCTTCTTTTTTAATCACTTTTAACTTTTTACTTTCTTCTTCCTTCTTTATATTATTTTCTTCTTCTTAGTCACGTTGATGGGCAAGCCAAAAGGGTCTCATTTTCATGTTTCTGGGCAGCAACGCAGAGGCAGCTGCAATAAACAGGAGTTGGGCAAGACACAACCAACACAAATACACGCAGTATATATTTTATATAACGGACGAACTCCCCTGCCGGGTATAGCATAGCAAAATTAGCGGCCTCAATTCTGTTTTTCTCACTGTCACTTTTCACCCATCCTTATTTTTGTGTTTAATTCATCCCTTCTTACTTTTATATTCACTGACACTTCTGTATTCCATTTTTGCCGTAGTCTTTGTGCCCGACTGCCCAAGGCTCGCCTGCTGATTCAACGTTTAATATAATCCAGCTTCAAATTAGCGAGGGTAAAAAAGCCATCAGTAATAGAGGCTCCAGACATCCCGAGTAGTAGAGACTCGACTGACGTTTAATTCGGGATCATGATGAGACCTGATTCGACAATTCACGTGACTAGCGTAATCTGGCACTGTGTTACTCTGTACGTACGACGTACTTACCCGGATCAATGCAGATGTGGCCCGTGCTTGCCTTGCGTATCTTCACCACTGCCCACCACCAAAAAGGTACAACGCTAGTCGCCATCCCCTGCAGTTTTTCCGATCGCATTGCCCATTTCCCTTCATTCCCTGCGCTCCTTCCCGTCAGCTTGCCCAACTTGCCCGGTCACTTTCCTCGCGCAATGTCCCGCGCACTCCCTATTTTCTCGTCCACTGCGTGTCTCTGTGACCTGCACCTACCTAAAAGATAGCGCCCTCGGCACGCCTTCCAACCAACCACAGTTGCCCATTTCCGCCTCCTGCCTTTTTAGTCTCGCTGTCTCTGCAGCACCTCGAGGCCATTTTCGCCCTTGCCTTGCCTGTGCCGAAGCAAAAGACTCACGATACGGAAGCAAAGGGAAGCAAACACACTTCTCCAACACACTCAAACCTCCACAGAAACCACACACACCTCTGCAACCTTTACCACGACCATTCACGACTACCGACCTCCCAGAATCCAAACCCAGCTCTGGGATCTCGCACCGATTAGCATTTCGCGACCTGTATCATTCTCGCACCTCCAGCAGCCTTTTACTATTTGTCATTTCTCCCTTTTTGCAAACCGCATCGACCCTCGCTAGGCCTTTTCTTTCGTCCTCTTCTTTTTCTTCGAGTCTCTCATTGCTTGCTTTTGCAGCTCTTCCGCCATTCGGCTCTCTCGATTCGACCATCCGCCCGCCCTCTGTCACACAGCCAAGGTCGGACCGCGCAGCCCAACTCGTTCCGAGCCCAGAACCAAAGCGGCCATCTGCATCTTTTTGTTCTTTCCGTTTTTTTTCACCCTCGACCATCCCTCGGGAACATCCACTTTGACATCCACCTTCGACGAAGCTCCCTTTTTGTCTCTCCCTCTTCCCGAGACCTGAACGGACGAACGCGAGACTTTTTATCTTTACGGTCGACGACAACAGAGTTCAACACGACGAGCATCGTTGACTCTGCAACAATCCGAAGACAGCCTCTTTTGAAAGGAGCAAAACCACCACGACCACCGACGGTTCATAAGCATCCACGGACCTTGCGACATTTGACGCGACTCTTCCCCAGGCGAAGACGACATTGCCGACGCGGAAACTTCCTACAAGCTTCCTCACCCTTGTTTCGAGCAAAAACCCTTATCCCACACAGCTGGCTGAGCGAAAAGTGAGAAGTGCTCTCCTTTTCGCGTCCGCCTCGTCACATTCTCTTTTCCGACCATGATGCCCAACCAGCACCTCTACGGAGGCCATCCCCAATACTCCCAGGAGAACTCCTGGATGCACCCGCATCACCAGCAGCAGGCCGCCGCCGTTGCCGCCGCCCAACAGCAACAACAGCAGCAACACGCTCACCAGCAGCAGCAGGCACACCAGCAGCAACAGCACCAACAACAGCAGCAGTACAACCACATTGCCAGCCGGCAGCACGGCGCTGGCGCGCTGGGCGGTGTCGGTGTTGGCGTCGGTGTCGGTGTCAACCCTGGCGTCGGTGGTGGTCTCGGTGTCGGCGTTGGAGCAGGCGCTGTGGCTCCCCACGATGCCTCGATGGAAAACGTCTCGGAGGACAACCGCCGCACGATGGCCTACATTGCCGATCTTTTGAACGAGAACACACGCGAGGCCGCTCTGCTGGAGCTTAGCAAGAAGCGCGAGCAGGTCCCCGAGCTGGCGCTGATCCTGTGGCACTCCTTTGGCGTTATGACCTCGCTCATTGGAGAGATTATCTCGGTCTATTCGCTCCTTAACCCATCGCAGCTGACCGCGGCAGCTTCCAACCGTGTTTGCAACGCGCTCGCGCTGCTTCAGTGTGTTGCCTCCCACAACGACACGCGCACCCTGTTCCTGAGCGGTAGGCCCCCCTTCGTGTCTCTTATCTGAATTCATGCGTTCCGTGGATACTGACTCTTACTCTTATCTCCTCCAGCACACATCCCGCTCTTCCTCTACCCGTTCCTCAACACGACTTCCAAATCACGCCCCTTTGAGTACCTGCGTCTGACGAGTCTTGGTGTCATCGGAGCGTTGGTCAAGAATGACTCCTCCGAAGTGATCAACTTCTTGTTGACCACCGAAATCATCCCGTTGTGCCTCCGCATCATGGAGACCGGGTCCGAGCTCAGCAAAACCGTTGCCATCTTCATCGTGCAGAAGATCCTGCTGGACGACAACGGCCTCAACTACATCTGCGCTACATACGAGCGGTTCTATGCCGTTGGCACCGTCCTCAGCAACATGGTCGGCCAGCTCGTCGAGCAGCAGACCGCCCGCCTCCTTAAGCACGTTGTCCGCTGCTTTCTGCGCCTCTCCGACAACGCCCGCGCCCGCGAGGCCCTTAGACAGTGCCTCCCCGAGCCGCTGCGCGACGCGACCTTTTCGTCAGTGCTGAGAGACGACGCGGCTACTAAGCGCTGCCTCGCTCAGCTTCTCATCAACTTGGCCGATAACATGGGCGACTCCGGCGTTGGCGGCCTTCCTTCTATCTAGACCGCGGAGGAGAAAAACGCTGGCCGCGCCACAGCCGATTCTTGGGCCAGGAGGGTCAGGGACGAATGGGACCAATTCAAAGAAGCGGCCAACATATAGGGCCAATGGGGCCCTCCTTTCATGCCACCACGGAAATCTACCCCAGTTCCTGCTGCAGTCTTTGCTCCAGCTGCGCCGGCGGTACCTCAACCCCATCCTGCGACTGCAGGACCACATGTACCGAATCCTCAGCCTCGTCAACGGCCATACTTCCATCTTCCTCGCCTCAATCTTATGTAACCGGTCAGCTCGGGTTATGAGCCTGCTTTTCCTACTTTATGTCTTTCTCCTCTCTTTATCTCTCCTCGCCTCCGAGATACCCCCGTTTTTTGTTTGCATCATAAACATACCCACGGCTTTTTTATACACCTGTTTCTGCTTCTTGCACATACATATTTACATTTGCTTGATGCTCTTGATCCTGGAGCCTCGTCAGAATGACAGGAAAGGGACGACGGCAAAGCATACCCCGCTACCCCTACTTTATACACACCCTAAAGGCGTTTTTGAGGTTTGTATTCCCACGGTGTATTCTTTTCACATTTTTCTTAGATGAAATCGGTCTGGGGTTTTACTATATGTATTTTCACATTTTACGTTTTGTCCCCTTTTCATCGCCAAACGAGCCCACTACGTCCCAGTGCTGTCTTGTCACTGTTGCCTGTGCATCCTATCCACTTCCTCTGGCCGCTCTTACACGTGGCAGATTTCAACACAAGCCTACGACAGGGCTGGCTAACGAGGGATGGTGTCGCAAGACAAGGCTGACGAAGATGACTGTTGCCCTAGTGGCTACTTTGGCTTACCCTTTTTACGCATTTCTATGTTTGTTTCGGTTTGCGGTTTCTCTTTACTTATTTCACTCCAGGGGCGCTGGCTCTGGCGTTGGTTCTTGTTTATTTTCTCTTTCTTGTTTGTCGTTCGTTTTGTTTATTATTCATGGCGACGGGAAACTTTGTTGATGAGGCACGAGAATGATGGGATACTTTCTCGGTGATGTTCAGAGGACATCCGAGGGATGGCCATGGCAGCCGGGGGGGGGCTCTGGTTATGTAAGATATTCAAAAATTTGCAGTGCGGACTGGTATGAGGCGGGAAAGCGGTTCAAAATAGAGTTCAGCGAAGAAAAGCGAAGCACGAGCGAGAGCGCAAAAAGAGGCGGAGAGCGAGAGCAAAAAGGGGAAAAGAAAGCAGAGGAGGAACAGAACCCCAAAAGTTCGTTTTGTTTGTGTACGTTTCCCTCTTATTTTTCTAACGGTATTCTGTATATATCCAATCAACCCTTATATTCAACTTTGGAGGTGTAACTGTGAAGCAGTGGTACTGTCATACTGTGAAAGACAGCCTTGTGCTATCCGTATTCTGGCCGCTTGATATTGAGCTCGGACATTGTGCGATTGGGCAGCTGAGCTCTCTACTTCCTGACGGACTTCTCTATGCGAGCGTGCTGCACCTCCTTATCTCTACTTGCTAAATTTCCTACTGTACTGTCGTACGTCATTTCCACTTCCACATGGTCAGCATGATATTTGACGGTAAGTAAGCAGTCATGTACGAGCTGGATCACAGGACAGATTGTGTCGCAAAAAAAAAAAGGGCAACAAGAAGACAAAACTGAGAACCCGGCGGGCACCATGTATGTCAACTTTTGACAGTGTCCATCAAAATTTAGGGGACCTGCTCTCCACTCGAAAGAAAGAAAAACAAAAAAAGAAGAGGCCCGCCCTCCTTCAGTAGACTCCCCAGAGACAGGGCTGTGATTCCATATCGGGCGATGGGCGGTGAAAGAGCGGATAATAGAGAATAGGGGACAGAGAAACAAGTCTTGGGGTGCATTGTCCACGCAACCTTCCTGTCTTCTTTTTCTACTTTTCTTTTTCGAATTCGTCGAAACCCTGGCCCATTCTTTTGTCTCTCTTCAAAAAAGGTCGGCATGACCCTTTTGTTCACACCCTTATCATCCCAGTTTTTTCCTGGTTCGCGCCCGAACGTCCCTGGCTGTCAAGGATGATGGCAGGGTCACATGCCCCTGTAGTTGGTTCGTCTTTTTGAGCTTTGTGTTTATGTTTTGTTTTTGAGAGAAAACGTGGGCAGCCAAGTGCATACCGCAACTTGTCAGTTTTCGCCCAGACTTGACCGTGTATGGACTCGTACGACATACATGTTCAAATATTTGACACTGATCATGTCCAAATTGCTACTGTCTTCCGACCCCTTCCCTTCGAGCTCCCCTCTCTGCTTTTCTCTTCTTTTCTCCAATCACTGAAAGCATCGATGACGAGCTCGCAGGCTAGCCCCGTCTGGGAAAGACAACACATGTAAGAGCGGGTTGGACTGCACTGGGGCGCCAATTTGGACATGGGCATGGGCCACGAACAGGGTTGCGAGGCCTGCCTCGAGGCCTGTTGCTTTCTTTTGTTGCTTCCAAGTTCCTGCAGCCCAGCTCGTGCACGGGCGCCAGGGTGGTCTTTCGAGCTTCCCTCTGCTGTGGGGAACAAGAGGGGTGGGGAGGCTGGGAACGAACGACGTTGTTGAATTGTAAGGTAGGTCAAAGTATTGGTGATACTTTGAAAGAAAACAGATCACAAAAGATACTTGCACGTTTTTCAGTGTTGCTTTCCTTGTCTGGAATGTATGACAGCCCCGACGAAAATGCTGACTAGCACGAAAAGGACAAAAGGTCAGACATAATAGCCTTTTGACATGACGGTGGAATTACGTTCCCTTGGATTCAGAGATAGACGCAGATGCGTGGGCACATGGTCACTTAATGACCCTGAAGATGGAACGTGTTCTCCCTGCTTTTTTCGGGAGAGGATGGGGAATGGGCTGCATGTGCTTGATGTGTGACAGTCAAAGGTCTGGACCCCGCGAATGGAGGGACGAATGTGTCGTAATTAGGGACGGAAAGGGACAAACTAGGAGACCAAAGGGAGTCGACAGGCGATGGAAGAAAGTGAGAGGCGAAAAAGAAAGCAGAGCACGCTGTCTGCGAGCCGTTATAAATCTATCCGTTCACAGTTGCGCTTTCCTGCGGCACTAGCGCTGAGATGGGAAAGGAGAAACATTTCGATATTGAGAAGGTGCGACCAGGGAGGCTGAGAAGAGGACACTGAAAGCAAAAAGGAAAGAGACGGTCAAGAAAACAGAAGGAAGGAGGGGCAAAACGAAGGAGGCTGCGTACACGAGAAACAAGCAAGACAGGGCACTGAACTCTGAAAGAGACACTGGAATGGCGGGCACTTTTGGTCTTTCGCCAGGCTTGGCTTGCTCCTTGGCTGCTCTAGGCTGGGCGCATGGCCTGGCTGGACTTGTGATGGAATTGAATGTGGCCAAACAGGTGTAAGAAAACAACGAGCTGTGTAACAGGAAACGGAAGAAGACTCCTTTGCATGCATGGCAGGAGCAAAGGTGGACGACGATACAAGAGACGAAGAAGAAAAGGAACGGACGAGAATGAGGCACCAGATGAAGAAGGCACCGGTTCCAAACGATAATCTCGCAGGAGCCATAGACTCAAACTCGGCCGCTCCTTCTTTGTCTTCACTTCCGTTTGCGATAACGTACCCAAGGCTAGGGCGACAAAACAAGACCTGGAAGGAGTCGTCAGCCAAGTCAGCTGGGGAAGTCACGCTGCAAAGCACTACTCCGAATTAACAGCCTTCCCAAACCAACAGCCGTTAGCCTAGCCATACCCCAAATTCTCTCAAACCTTGTACCAATTTAGCGTCTGACTCCGCCCACAACCAAAAGAAAGAAAAAATACGAAATTGAAACAACGCCAGGCTAGTTCTTGCCTTTCTCGCTCATGATGTGCTGTTGGTGGAAAGCGCTCTTTCCTTTGAATTTCAAAAATGGTGTCAGTTTTGCTCTTCTCTCCTTTTCATCACTTTCCATTTTTTGTCTCCTCGTTTTGTCTTCGCGTCCCTCCATCACGCTCTTTTCTATCCTTGTCTTTTCTATCCTTGTTTCTTGTTTATCGACGGTTGTTTCGATTTCGACAAACCAGCCTCTGGAATACGACCCCAGTAAACAACCTGCGGGGTTATCACGGATCGACTGACATGCTCTTTCTCCAACCCACCCACACCCTCCTTCAGTTCCGCCTTTTACCTTTACTGTTAGCTGGACCGTGCTTTTGACTGGGGTCGACCGCAAGCTTGCAGCTTGCTCGTCATAAGCTCACCCGTCTTAACGAGCTTGATTTCTCTTCTCATTCTTGTTTTCGTTCCTTCTTTCTTTCTTCTCTTGTTATTCTCTCTCTTTATCCCGTCGCGATTCCTCAGTCTCGCTTCCTCATTTCTCCATCGCCCAGAGCTTCGTTGACTCGGTCCATCGCTTTGAATCAACCAGCCTTACAGGGAACAACACGAAAGAGGTCCACGTCACACGCCTCCTGAGACTCTCCTTTGACAACACCCGTCGTCGCCCGACTCGGCCGGTCGGCCTACTCCTCTCCCTTTTTTCTAATTGGATTTCGGGCCTCCTCTACTCTCCAGCCATGGCGACAACTACAGAGACCGTGACGGCGACACTGTTGTCGACCGTCGTCTCGACAGTGTCCTCGACCTCGTCAACCGCCAGCGCCACGGCGACAAACCGCGCGACGCCCCAGGCCGGCCTGTTTGACGGCTCCAACCCGATCGTCTACAGCGCCAGCAACCCCATCATCCTGTTTATCGTGCAGGCTGTCATTATCATTGTCTTCTGTCGTCTGCTTGCCTACCCGCTCCGGTACCTCGGCCAACCCCGTGTCATTGCCGAAGTCATTGGCGGCATCTTGCTCGGTCCGTCCGTCTTGTCACGGATCCCGGGCTTCCAAGCAAACATTTTCCCGACGAACAGCATGCCCGTCCTGAACAATGTCGCCAATCTCGGTCTCATCTTGTTCCTGTTCTTGACCGGTCTCGAAGTCGATCTCCGTCTCTTCAAGCGCAACTGGAAGGTGGCCATCAGCGTCTCTATTGCGAGCATGGCTCTGCCTTTTGGTCTCGGTTACGCCATCGCCTGGGGTCTGTACCACGAGTTCAGCGACGAGCCCGGCACTCTGCCCATCAGCTTCGGCGTCTTTGGCCTGTTCGTCGGCACCGCCCTTGCCATCACCGCCTTCCCCGTCCTGTGCCGCATTCTTACCGAGCTTAACCTGCTGGGCAACATTGTCGGTGTCACGGTCCTGGCTGCCGGTGTTGGCAACGATGTCGTGGGCTGGATTTTGCTCGCTCTTTGCGTCGCCCTCGTCAACAATAGCAGCGGTTTGACAGCTTTGTGGGCCTTGTTGACCGTCCTTGGCTGGGCACTCTTCCTCATCTTCGCCATCCGCCCTGCGTTCATTTGGCTGCTCCGTCGCAACGGCAGCCTGCAAAACGGCCCGTCCGAGGCCATGGTCTGTGTCACGCTCCTGCTCGTGCTCATCTCGGCCTGGTTCACCGGCATCATTGGCGTCCACCCAATTTTCGGTGGATTTTTGGTCGGTATAATATGTCCTCACGACGGCGGTTTCGCCATCAAACTCACGGAAAAGCTGGAAGATTTCATATCTGCACTTTTCCTACCGCTCTATTTTGCCCTCTCCGGCCTGAGCACCAACCTGGGTCTGCTGAACAACGGTATCACCTGGGCCTACGTCATCGGTGTTATTGCCGTTGCCTTCTTTGGCAAGATTATTGGAGGTACTCTGTCGGCCCGCCTGACCAAGATGTTCTGGCGCGAGAGCTTTAGCATTGGTATCCTCATGAGTTGCAAGGGTCTCGTCGAGCTGATCGTCCTCAACATTGGCTACCAGGCCCACATTTTGACCCAACGCACCTTCACGATCTTTGTCGTCATGGCCCTAGTCACGACGGTGGCCACGACGCCCCTGACCAAGATCTTTTACCCTCTGTGGTACCAGCAAAAGGTTGAAAAGTACCGCCGTGGCGAGATCGACTGGGAGGGCAACCCGACCGCGTCGGAGTCGTCCAGCAACCGCGAGTCCATTGACAAGCTCAACGAGACTCAGGTCCGCCGCCTGCTCGTCTACCTGCGCCTCGACAGCCTTCCCAGCCTGTTTACGTTCATATCTCTCCTTGGTGGCGGCGATGCTTCCAAAAACGATGCTATTGTCGTCGGCAAGGAAGAGGCCAGCCAGGAGGCCCAGCCCCAGCCGCAGGCCGAGTCGTCGCCGCGCCGCCATCTCCAGGTGCACGGTATCCGCATCATTGAGCTGACCGAGCGTACTTCGTCCGTCATGAAGGTGTCCGAGATCGACGAGCTGGCCCGCCACGACCCTGTCGTCAACACCTTCCGCACTTTCTCGACGCTCAACGACGTGGCCGTTTCTGGTCAGGTCGCTGTTGTGCCTGCTGCCTCGTTCCCCGAGACCCTAGCCACCGAGGCCAGCGAGACCTCGTCCGACTTTGTGCTGATCCCCTGGAGCGACAAGGTCGCCGAGGACCAGTCGTCGACTGCCCTCATGAACTCGACGAACCTCGACCGCTTCAACGACCGCGCGCACCTCGAGTTTGTCCATGCCACACTCGAAAAGGCCGTCTGCAACACGGGCGTCTTTATCGACAACGGCTTCGGCGGCAATGCGTCCTCGGCAGCTCGTGGCGGCGACCGCCCGATGCTCTCGCGCACCATCTCCATCATGTCCATGCACAGCGCCCGCGGCAATGCCGTCCTGCCCGTCGCCAACAAGACCCACCGCATCTTCTTCCCCTTCTTTGGCGGGGCCGACGACCGCGTCGCGCTGCGGTTTGTGCTCCAGCTCGCCAAGAACAAGAACATTACCGCGACGATCGCCCATGTGACGTGGAACGGCAGTGAAGCCGGCCCGTCCACTGGCGCCCCCGACGAAGATCCCACCCAGAACAAGATGGCCGCTCTCGAGGACGAGCCGTCCGCTCAGGACCTCAACCTGCTGGCCACTCTGCAGTCGTCCCTCCCGGCCAACCTCGCCGACCGCGTCACCTTTGTTGACGTCGCCGCCTCCCGTCACATTTTACCGAGTAAGAACGGCAAGGGCACCAGCGGCGTCCTGGATACGGTGGTGGAGCGCGCGGCCAAGGTCGTCGGTCAGGGCAAGAACGCCGGCGACATTATCGTCGTCGGCCGCCGCCACAGCCGCTTCGGCGACAGCATGCGGTCGGCGGGCGAGTCGTCGAGTTCGTCGTCGTCCTCGTACGACCTCTCCAAGACGGTCGGCGTCGCCGGCGCGCACGTCATCAACGCCACGCCCAAGGCGAGCGTGCTGGTCGTGCAGGCCGCCGTGGCGCGGGACGTGAAGGCGTAGGCGCGAACGTTCCCCCTTTGATATATCTCTTTTTGGGCAGTGATTACCCCTGCTTAGGTTATGATGTATGATTTGCTTTTTCATTTGCTCTTTTTGTATAGCCACACTTTTGGAATATGATGTCTCTCTTTTGGATAAGATTACATGTCACGAGCACGAAATATACACGGCCGAGCACAACTTGGTCTCGTTTCTTTCCTTCGTTGATTATCGGTTCTCTTGGAGCTACACTGTGACCAAGGCATTGCCTTGTATCGAATATGGAGTAGGCTGTGCATCATGTATAAATTACATTTGTGACTGCGTGTTTTTGGGCTATGAGTGAGTTCTTGTCGGTATTTTGATCGAAATTTCTTCAAACGATGTTTCTCGTGAGCTTTCTCTTGGTCACTTCTTAAAATTCATACTCCAAGTCAGTTTTGTATAATTTTCTTCTTCTTTTTCTTTTCTTTTTCTTTTTCTTTTTTTTTTAAAGGACCAAAAACAAAACACGTTCAATATATATCACAATAATTATCTGCGGTCGTTGGTTGAAATTATGTACCTTATGAAAACACAAAGAGATAGTTTATCACAAAATTTAAATATTTAAATATTTAAATACCTTTCTCACAGCATCAACCTTGGATCTCAAACCAAATCGTCCACGTGCACCTTCTCGAGTCCAGATGGAGATACGGAGTACTGTTGCACCGTTTATGTCCGTCAGCCAAGCAGGGGGATAATCACCTCCGCCGACCGGCATTGTTCTTTTTCGCATTTGACTTTTGTCTTTTGCTTCTCCTCTTTCCGCTCACCTGTGGGAGCGAGGGTCGGGCACGTCGGGCTGGCACAGCGAAAAAGAAAGAGAAAAGAGATGCACAATTGTCAATGGCACGTCTGTCAGCAAGCATTGACAAGAAGGAAAGAAAGGCGCAAGGGCTGGTCGATCCTCGCTCGGCAAGCGAGGCGGGCTTGGTCGAGTGGGATTTGGAGTGCCATCCAGCGTGCCATTCAAAGTGGTCTATTGTTCAGAATCCAGTCGAGCCATCCATTTCGCTTTTCAGGCGGCCTGCACATCCCGTCACAATCACACAGGTCTGTGCGCTGGGAAGTGGGAGAGGGCGCGCGGGCGGGCGGTGGACAGGATGCATGACTTTATGGCGTAAATGCCCTCATCTGGCTTTCCCTTGTCGTCCTTCTCTCACCGTGTCCGGCCGAGCAGTTTAAATTACGCCGGTAGAGGGAAGAGGTCAAGAGATGTGATTTACTGAGTATTTGATGATGGTACATGTATGTGATGCCGTCTGCTGTCCCCTGCAGTGCGGGGACGTTGAGAGTGCAGCATTGCAATGACGATCATCTTATCACTGTGGTGCTGTTTGGTTTGTCCTTTTCGGCCCCCACTGCGACAAGAAACAGAGACGAACAGACAGACACAGAAGAAAATGAAGAAACCAATGGACGGACAGACAGACAAACAGACGAATAAACTTTAAGTTTTCACACAAAAACAACTGCACTGGTGCTTGTCGAGAACAGCCAACCAGGTCACTGGGATCAGGGTGATTGTGACGGTGATTCAGTGATTCCGTGATTCCGTGATTGAATTGTTTGTGACTTTCTCGACATTCGGCCCAACAATGCTGATCACAAGCAGGCGCTTCTTGACGTTAGGAGACTGAAAAAGGAGACGGACAAGAGATGCAGAATCGCCGATGTTGACGCAAGATGCACATCGACTCAACGGCAGTCGACTGTCAACTGTGATAAGGTTTTTTACTCGACCCGTTGGGCCATTTGTTTTCTGCATCTTTTCTGCATCTGCAAGGGGCGCTGTCACGGCAGTCGACGAAAGATGGTGGATCGATGGCGAGGGTGAGGGTGAGATGGGAAAGAAGATGGATGGATTTGACGAGCGGGGATATGCGACGACAGGGACAAGAGACAAGAGACAAAAGACTGCCGCAACAGGCGCCCGGAGCTGTCGTCTCCCACGACCAGGATTTTTATTCATGCTGTGGACTGTCCTGTCCTGTTGTGGTGCGTTTGGCCAGTTTATTTTTAGGAAGACTGAAGAGGTCAGGACTGGCCACCTGTGTTCGACCTGCCCCCAACCTCCTTGCGTCATGAGACACAAAAAGACAAAAGACCACAAGAGCCACTCGAAAGCAAGGAAGAAAAGAACACAGACAACAAGACATGACAATAATCCCAGTTTCATGTTGATCTTCTTTTTTTCAAATTGCGTTCAAAATGAGCAATGCAAAGGAGACAGAAAGTTGAAAATGAAGAGGGAAAAAAAAAGAAAAAAAAAAAATAACAAGAATATCAGATTGGGAAAGCAATGCATCCCCCAAAGGAGCAGACCACGGCATGCAGATGCACAGGGAAGCACACAAGCACACAAGCAAACAAGCACAGATGTACACAGAATGGCGGGGAGAGACTGGGCCTTGAAGGGAAGAAAAGTGGCGACGACCATCGCTTCCGCCAATCAATTCACACGCACACCAAATGGCCGGCGCTTAGCACCCCGGGCGGATTGGCTCACAGCGGGCCGGCACTGGCAGGGGTTGAGTCCTAGTGCAGCCAATGGCCGCCACCGTCGACGTCCATTCAACATCCTCCAGCCGCCCTGCCCTGTTCGTCACAGAGGGGAGAGTTGACCAAAGTTGACCAAAAATCAACTTTCTTCCTCAGTAGTCGACCAAAGAATGACTGTTTAAATCTGACTGGTCCACGGACGGCTGGTTCATGTCTGTCCTGCCTGACCTTCTTTCCTCACGACGGCCCAAACGGGTTCGAGTATCACCAGCCGCTGGACCTGTTCCTATTTCTCTTTTCTCGCTTTGTATATACGCCTCTTGTCCCGCGTGCCGTGATACGTCTTTTTTGTTTCCTTTTGTTTCCTTTCGACCCTTTTGTCTCTTTTCGACTCTTTTCGACTGTTTTTGTTCCTTTCGTCTTTTGTTGTTTTATCATTTTCGCGTCCATTACCCCTTCCAACAACCCCTTCTCCATTCTTGATATCCCCTTCTTTCTTTTCGTCCTTTCCTCACCCACTCTTCACCCTTTCTCTCCTCATCGTTCCCTGTCTCTTCTCCATCCTGCCGCATCATGCGTCTCATAGTTTGAGTCTCCTTGGGATCCGGCGACCTTCACCGTTGATGCACGAAGAACCTTGATCAGACCAGGAAAAGACGAAACGCCAACATAAACATCCACATCTGCCTTTCTATATCTTAAATCCCATCCCTCTTCTCCCTTCTCCTTCCTTAGTCTCTCCTCTCTCATCCCCATCATGAGAACGGGTCGACATCTCGAGACATACACTCCTTTTACTTCATTCCTGACGTTGACAACCGTTTTCACCTTGACCTTCTTTTCTCCTGCCGTCTCGGCCTCTGTTATTCGCGGCGTTGACGTCGCTCAGTCCCAGTCTCAGTCTCGTTCCTCTCCTCCCTCCTCTCGAGGCCTGCCATCGCCTCTCACCAACCCAGCCTATCTTCCGGCCCAAATCGGCGGCATCGTCGGCTCGTACGCGTTCTGCTTGGTGGTTGTCGCCGTGTCCCTCCTCCTTCTCTCCAAACGCCGCCGCGAACACCTCCAGTCCGGCGACGAGTTCGATTTCAGCGGCCCCGCGTTCCAGTTCGAGTACGCGGCCCAGCAGTTTCCCGAGACGCTGCAGCTCCAGGACAGCGTCGTGCCCTTTGCCGTCAAGAGCCCGACGTTTTTCGGCGCCAACTTTTCGTACCCGGGCGCCCTCCAAGGAGCCCAAGGAGAAGGAACCCAAGGAGCCGGAGCCAGCAACGGCGGTCCATCCAACTCGGTATACCAAGCGTCTATTGTTTCCGGCCCAGCTGGTGGCTACGCACCCTCGGTGACGTCTTATTCTTTCCCCGCATACAACGGCACCGGCAGCCCCATCAGCCCGACCGAAACGCAGGGCGGCACTATTGTCTCGTCGCTGCACGCCAAGGGCAATCTGTACCTGTCGGCATCCTACGCGTCGAGTTTCAGAGTGCCCGGCGTGGACCCCAGCGTGGACCAGGAAATCGTGACGGCCGACCGCGAAATGGCGCAATCACAGCTCGAGGAGATGTACAAGTACGTGATGGAGCAGGAGGAGGCCAAGGCGAACGGCGTGGTGCTGGAGGGGCCGCCCCTGCCACTGAGCCCGCAGTCGGGCAACAACAGTACGAGAAGCAGTCCAGTGGTTCCGCCGGGCGCCAACGTCGGCTTCAACAACCCGCCTCCGCCCTCAATGTACAACCCAAACCACCGCAAGGACGAGTCCACGGCGTCGTCGACGGCCACCCTCCTGAAAAAGGAAAAGGCAAGGAAGCCGCTGAGCCTCAACCTGAGCAAAGACAAGAATGTGAATGTGGATGGCGGCGAAAAGACGTCGCGCACGGCGTCCATCCTGTCGGCGCTCAAGTCGCCGCGCAGCAAGAAGAAGATGCAGGGCATCAGCATCTCGTCGCCCATCATGACCCCCATGTCGGGCACGTTCCCGCGCTTTGGCGCCCCGACAGGCAATGCCCCTACCCCGTATGGCTACGGAAACGGCGGCGGCTATGCCGAGGCCGAGGAGATGAACACCATCCCGCCGCGCCACTATGCTCCGGCGGCGCCGCCCCCTGTCCCGACTCTCCAGCAGCCGACACCGAGAGACCAGCAGGCCCACGCCCAACAACAGCCCACGCCCGAGACGTCTCCCTTGAGCACCCTCAGTATTGACGAGCGCCTGGGCGCCACAATCGTCAAGAAGGCGAGTATGAATCTGCCGCCCGTCAACACGGGCGCTGCCTCTCGTGACGGGCTGGCACACGCCCGCAATCTGTCCTTGACCACGTCGGTCGACCACCGCGACCCCGACTCGGCCATCTCTGCGCAGTCCGCCACCACCGCCGTCTCCAACAACTCGGGCGACTCGTCCGCGCCCCTGATGCCCGTTGTCGGCCTGCCCACATCCCCCAAGCCGGGCGTCAACCGCTTCCCGTCGCTGGCCAGCCTGCCCGCCTCGCCGCGGTCAACAAAGACTACTTTTTTCAGCAACCCGCAAGGCCAGCCCTTGTCGCCGACCGGCGTCGCCTTTGCGTCGGCGTCGCCCGTGTCCGCCGTCTCTGTCCCCGTCTCCGGCCTGGGCCGCAGCAACGCACCGTCGGCCGTCCGCACCGGCGGCGGTCTGCCGCTCCGCGCCTACGAGCCGAGCATCACGTCGCCCTCGTTTGCCACCCACACCCAGACGAAGCAGACCGTGTTTGAGCGCGCGCAGCCGCTGTCGCCCGGCCTGAACGGGCAGCAAACGCCCTGGACGGGCGCGCCCGTGCCGTACACGCCGTACCAGCCCTTCTCGCCCGTCATTCCCATGACGCCGAGTCTGGTGACAAAGGCGGACCGGAAGCGGATGCGGCGGCTGGAGCCAAAGACCCCGACCATGGAGATGGTGCGGAGTACAGAGGATTTGTGGTAGACAGTGAAGGCGTTTCGAGAGGGGCGAGATTGATAGGGAGAGTAAAGGTAGACGGTGTAGATGTTGATGGTTATGCTTCATGTTGATGTTCTTTCTCTTTCTTCTTCCTTCTGTCTTCTTCTCATTTCTTCAGACACTGTCTGTAGCCACTCGGCATTCTTTTCCTTTCATTTCATTCCATTTTTTCTTTTTTCCTTTCTCTTCAAGATACTTACTTTTATTTCTTCTGTTTCTGTCGTCATTTCTTAGAATACCAAACACTGTTCTGTTTTTGTTTACTCTACTGACTGTTGCTTGACGTCCCCGATGGACGGATGGCTGTCTTTGTTGATATTTAATTGATTTTGTTGAATGACATTGTTGATCGACAGTAGCGGCGTTTGGCGAGAGGTATCCAGCATTGAAATGGAGAACGAACTGTCATTGGAGAGCTTGGTTGACATCAATCGGGGGTGGCACATAATTTATCCATGATCAACGGTCGCCCGTCTGAACTGTAGGCGTGTTGTGGACATCCATTCGAACCTTCCATTCGTCCATCGGCTCCAGGTTCTGCCCAGACTTTGGTAAAGTATCGAATTTCATCAGATACATCATACATGGAACTCTTGGTCGGGGATCGAATTGTCGCATCCGCGCATGGACGGCAAGAATGGGATTCTGCTTTTGCTGTCGCCTGCCACGACCCCTTCTGTTTCGGATGCGTTTGAAACGCGGCAGCGATGTAGGCGCCAGACCCTCAAAAGTCAGTCTCAATGTCGACTTTGATTTCGACGTTGCATTCACGCTCTGCACTCGTCACGTCAGAGTGGAAAAAGGAAAAAGGAAAAAGGAAAAAGGAAAAAGAAAATAAACATCATCCACACAACACAACACACACCGTGGACATATTGGGAAACTCGGCTCCGTTATCCGCTCAGGCCTGACAAAGACCAACGGGGCCGGCGACGTCAACGTCGGTCAACAAGTCAAAAGCTTGTCGTCTTTTGCCACACTCGACAAAAGAACACGGGCAAGAAACGCACCAATGCTGCACAGAGAGCCCACCTCCTGAACAGCTCAATGTGGCGCGTCAGTCTGCTCTCTTTTCAACACTCTGTTTCTCTCTTGTCTCTTGTCTCTTCTTGTCTTTTGTATCTTGCTTCTCCTATCTGTTTTGCTTGCCTCTCATTGGGGGACATAAGATGGCGTCGAAAGCGTCACGACTAACTCTTTGCAGTCTTTATTTTCGATCTCTTTTCTCTCCCAGCCATGAGGGGTTATCGTTTTTGGTGCTTTCTTTCGTTCTTCTCTTGCTGTCTTTCTTTTCTTTTTCCTGCCAATTCTTGTCTCTCGTCTCGTGTTGTCTCTCCTCCGCGTGGCATTCTTCCGATTTATTGTCTTGCCTTTTGTCTATTCTTTCTCCTTCTCTCTTCATTGCTGACTTTCAGTCTTTGTCTTTCGTCATTGTCTTTCATCCCTTTTCATTTCCACGTTTTTCTTTCTTTCTTTTTTCTTTTTCTTCTTCTTTCCCTTTTCGATCGTCGTCTCTCTCATCCGCTGACCACCTTTCCTCCCGAGCCACATGGCAGAGTCTGGAGTCTGGAGCAGTCCGCGTCTTACGTCTAACACTGGATGCTGGACGCTATCGCAACCCCTGCACACCACCACGAGAACCCGCCACCACCACTGTAGACACTGTAGACACTGTACGCTCGTCCCTGCCAGCACACGGTACGGATAGCCCCGACCTTTGTATTTTTTGCTCTGTCGATCCGCTAAACAGCTGATCCTTGCGGGATGGGGCTGCAACGGTAACGGCAGCGGCACTTTTCCTCGACTGTAACGACATTCAATCGTCATTGGGACAAAACGGTCGATTGATTTTGATTATTGACATCAATTTTATCTTGAATTCCGTCTGTCAAGTCACATCGTGTGTTGGCGACAGCCAGGAACAGAAACGGCGTAGCATAGTTGTAGCCGTGTTCTGTACGGAGTCCGCAGTACATACAGCTGGTTCAGTGCTGTTACTCGCGTAGTCGCTTCTTGTTCGGGCGTGCTGTGATGACTGTGTGCACTATCCACAGCGCAGGCGAGTCAGTCTATGCGCTGGCTCCGGCTGCAGCAGGGTGTACGGTGTGTCGGAGTCATAGTAGAGGTCTTCTTGCAATTGTAGCTGTTGGATGTCAGTGTTCCTGTTCCCGTTCATGACCCTGTTCTGCTGATCGCTGTTGCGGTTGGGACTCTGGAACGTTGAGTTGGGTCGTCTTCCCCCCACTTTTACTCTTTCATTCCTCAGTCATTTCGTCTTGTGTCACTGTCGTCAATACGCCTGGATGACAGCGAAGAGAAAGAAAACCGAAGAAAAGAAAGAAAACCAAGACCACATATTTGGCCCCTAGAAGAAACGAATGAAGGATGTCGCGTGGGAGGTGTTGTTATCACAAAAGAACAAAAGAAAGTCGAGTTTCGACAAAAGGCACTACACTTCGTAGTGTGTAGCACACTGTCTCGACCCTGGCCAGGTCAATTCATTTCTTTACGTCGTATTTTCCACTTTCTTCGGCTGCGCACATGGCAGACCGGGTCTTCGCCCGTCGTCGTAGTCGACAGCCACTCTAATTCCGATTTTGAGCACACAAGCATCGCCTCTCGTGTCTCACAAAACTATCGCCGGTTGGGGCTGGACTCTCCCACGCGAGAAGCTTGACGAAAGCATCAATGTGAAGCATGAATAGTTAGTCTCAACCACGAACGTTGACGCTCGTTTTAGCTCCTCCTTTGTTGATTGTTTCTCATTTCCAGAGAGGTCCCAGAGCGCTGGGTGCTGTGTGCGTCACCATAAAAACGAGAAAAGCGTTAGTGACCGTTGGTGACCTCAGGTCCTGTAAATGTGATGCTTGTCTGCGCTTGCAGGCACTTGCAGGCATTTAAATGCACTTGAAGGCACTTGCTGGCACACCGTGCGGGCCACGGCCTGCACTCACTTGCTACAAGTAGAGTCGGGCCTAGCACTATGGCGGTCTAGAGCCCCACTGATACGTCTTTGTGCCGCCATTCTCCCACCAAATCACAGGTATCTTTTCTGTCTTCCGTCATTGCTGCTGTCCTTTTTCGCTGCGCTCACTCTCTTTCTGTTCTCGCTCCGCTCGCTGTTGCCAGCACTTTTTGCCCGCATTGATGGGACGATTCCTTGAAACTGTGGGCTGATCGTGTCAAGTAGAACCCCCCATTACCCCCATACCGTTGTGCGGTCGTTCCTTCCACATTGCCTGCTTCCGCAATTGTTCTTTCCCTCCTCTGGTTCTTTCCCTCGATGCCTCGTAAGACTTCCCCTTTTCTGCGTCTTTTTGTGCCTCTATTTTCTGGCTTTTTATTTTTTATTATTTTTTTTACACGCACCCCCAGAGACACCCAGATCGAACTGACCCACTAGAAGACGACGTCAGGAACAGCAAACGACGAGCGGGAAGCAAAAGCAAAAGCAAAAGCAACACAAGACCCAAACGACACCTCTGTTTCTCGTCTTTCTCATCTTTGACATCCCGGACTGTAATTGACTGTCAACAACTCCAATTGACAGCACTGTGCTGGCTCGGCTGTTACTGCCTGTTACGCCTGTCCAGGCCTGTGACGCTCATGCGCTTGCTCGGCCGGCCTGTTACTGTGACTGTTACGTCGTAATACTGCTCAAACTTGGAACTCACAGGCACCGACCCGCGTTAGCAGCGTTCTTCCAGCGCCCAGCCAAAAAAAATGGCCAAAAAAGGTCGAGACTCCTGAAACCGACCAACCAGAGGCGGCCAGGCACTCCAGGAGGGACGCTATTCCGCTTTCTTGCGCCTTTCCTGCGCTCTCTTTGCCTCCTCTCCCCTCGCCCGTCTCATCCCATCCTCCACCGTAGTCCATATCCCTCACCTTCCATTCCGACACGGGACTCCCACAATTTTCTCGAAATCCCCAATCCCAATCCTTTCCTGAAATCCCACATTCCCTGACTCCCACAATTGTCCCTCTTGTCTTTTGCCTTTTGTCGTTTTGTCGGGAAAGTCGCACCACTTTCTTTCGCCCACCCCCCTTCTTTACGACTCCATTTTTTCAATTCAACTACGACGGAGCGATTCGAAAAAAAAAAAAAAAAAACGAACGATCGAACTACGGTTGCGGCCTGGATAGACGAATAGACAGTCGACAACCGAGAGGAACGAAGGGGGACCCTCTTTCTCTGCCACTCCAACCTCTTGGACCGGTTCGACCGTCTCGGGTCAGGCCATTTTTCAAAAGACTCGACCGACTCGACAGGGACTTGTCTCCTGCACACTCCAACTGAGCGAGAAACGACCGTACGATCCAGCGACTCGACTCTCCACCACTCTACCGCACGCGACTGATTGAATTCGATCGCCTGTGCATTCGACCGATTCAACCAAGGCTGACACGCCTGGCAGACCGCGCCGCGCGCGATCGGGCGTACGCCTCGACTGGAATACCCAGACAACAGTCTTGATCACAGCCAACAGCCGACAGCCAACAGCCAGCAGCCAGGAGCTAGGTTGCAATGGCTGAACAGGAGGCTGACCCGGCCTTTGCGGGTCTCGAGTCTTATGATGTCTCGTCTGCAGTCGTCGAAGGCATCCCAGACACGGCAGAAGGCCTGCCAACAACGACTGCCGCAGACCTCTACGACATCAACTCTGCCCTCCAGCCCACCGTCACAGACGTCAAGAGCGAACTCGAACACTCGGCATCCTCCAGCAGAGCCAGCAACAGCGGAAGCAGCAGTGCGGGCAGTAATAGCAATGCTCTGAGAAAAAACGCCTCTCACAAAAAGAAGAAGACGAAAAAGAACAGCATCACCAGCAACGGCAGCTCACACTCCAACTCGTCCGGCAACAGCCCCGTCACCTCAGGCCCGGCCAACCTCACCGCCTCTGCCAGCATCGACCCCGACTCGCTCGCTTCCAACTCGGCGACACCGTCCGCGAATAGCTTCCTGTTCGACAACAACGGCAACCCGGCCGCGATCAACTGGGGCTTCTTCCAGAACGCCGGTGCCGGCTTCGACCCGTCGGCCCTCCAGAACCTCCAGAACTTCCAGGGCTTCCAGAATCTCCAAAATCTACAAAACCTCCAAAGCCTCCAGGGCCTCCAAAACCTCCAGGGCCTCCAAGGCGGCTTCACCCCGTCCGCCTTCCCGAGCGGCTTCTACAACCCGCAGTTCCAATTCGCCGCCCAGCAGTGGGGAGCACCCAGCATTGCGCCGCAATTCACCGGCCAGCTTCCGCAACGGCCACGCGTCGATTCCCAACAGTCGCAGCAGCCGTCCGACCAGGAAGGCGGTGATATTCTTCAGCAACAAGCACAGCAGCAGCAACAACAAGAGCTCTTGCTGCGTCTGCAACAGCAAAACCTGTTCCAGCAACAACAGCAACAGTTCCAGCTGCAACAACTCCAGCAGCAGGGACAAAATCAACAAAACCAGCAAAACCCCCAAGGCCAATCCACCGGCTTCTCTCCACAAGGCCCAGGCCAGGTCCGGCCAAATCTGTCTCCCGAAGTGTTGTCGTCGCTCACCCTCGCCCAGCAGGACGCACTCAGGAACATCGCCATGCCGGCCCATTTGCAGTATCATTCCCCAAAGAGCGAGCCCAGCCCCCAGTCGAGTGCTGGCGGCGGGATCCCCTCGTCGCCCGAGGCTGCCGACCCTACGTCCCGCAGCGGCACCTTGGCCAATGGCCGCAAACGCAAGTCGTCGGCCGACGACGACGACGACGATGATGACGACGAGGACGACGGCACCCAACCCATCAAGAAGACGGCACACAACATGATCGAGAAACGGTATCGCACAAACCTGAACGACAAGATCGCCGCCCTCCGCGACAGCGTGCCCTCCCTCCGCATTATGAGCAAGAGCGCCCGCGGCGAGGACACGACCGAAGACCGCGAGGAGCTGCACGGCCTGACGCCCGCCCACAAGCTCAACAAGGCCACCGTCCTGAGCAAGGCCACCGAGTACATTCGCCACCTCGAGAAGCGCAACAACCGTTTGCTGGACGAGAACGGCCAGATGCAGCAGCGCATATCAGCGTTTGAAAAACTCTTCATGCACGGTGCTCTGTCCAACGCCAACTCCATGAGCCCCATGGCCCAGCAGTCGCCCGTCGGCATGCCGTTCGGCACACCAGGCGGCCAGGCCGACCCCATGGCCGCCTTCATGGGCGCCACGCCGCTGGCCACACCACGAGGCCCCGACCCGGCCGGCATGATCCCTGTCCCCGAAGAGATGAAGCGCATCCTGCAGGCACAGGCCGCCGCCGGCCGCCCCTACCCGGTACCACAACAGCCCTTCCAGGCCACGCCCGCCGTCATCCGCCAGCAGCAGATCCAGCAGCAACAGCAGATGCAGCAGAACCGCTGGTCCACAACAGGCCCCTACCTCGGCAAGATGATGGTCGGCTCGCTGGCCGGTCTGATGATTCTGGAAGCGGCCCGCGAACAAGAGTCCGATCCCGAAAATCCGCAGGGCCGCGGCTTGTTTGCTCTGCCGCTGGAGCTCCTGCGCCCGCTGGTGTCGACCGACGTCCACGTTGGCTTCGCAGGCTACTCCTTCTCGACGGCGCAGGTCGTGTCCAACCTCAAGCTGATGCTGCTGATCGGCATGCTGCTGTGGGCCTTTGTACCCTCCTTCTTCGCGTCGCCCAAGCCCGACACGACGGAGAAGACCCAGCAGACACAGCGCCTGTCGCCACAAGCCGCGCCCTCGCTCGCCTCGCCCATCCACATCCGCCGTAACGCCTGGCTCACCGCCATCCAGACCGTCTGGGTGCCGCGCCACGACTTCTTCTTGGAAGCCGCCGCCCTCATCCTCAAGATGATGAAGCTCAGCATCCGCAACGCCTTTGGCATCCAGGGCTACCAGATGCTGACCGGCCTCACCCAAGAACAGGAGACCGCCCGCGTCAAGGCGTGGACCATTGCCCTGGATGCGCAACTGGCCGGCGGCGACGTCGAGATCAACGAGAGCCGCTTGACCTTGACCCTGCTTGCCTCGCATACCCTGCCCGATACCCCGCTCCGGCTCATGCTGAATGCGCTGCACATCCGTGTCCTCGTCCGCCACCTGGGCAAGAACGCCCTGTTTGACGCCGTCGCTGCCCACTGGGCCCGCGGCAAGTGGAACGCCGCCCGTGAGCAAAACACCCTGGCCATGCAGCTCCAGCGCGACGGCAGCAGTGGAAAGGCTGTGAGCGGCCCGTCCCTGCAGGCCGATGACGAGCTTCCTTTGCATCTTACAGCCCTTCTCGCCGAAGAGTGCGACAATGTCCTCAACGACAACGTCATCCAGCGCGCCTACAACCTAGCATTTAACCGACCCACCACGTTTGCCGTACCCACCTACGCCATCGACATGGACGGCATGAACGCTGTCGTCGAAGACCCGGCTGTCCGCTCGCCACTCGACGCTGTGGCTGCCTGGTTCTCCGCCCTCTCGGTGCACCGCATCCTCACCAACTCGCTCGCCGCCGAGACCGACGCGGCCCAGACTGCCCTGGCGCCGTCCCTCTCGACCGAACTCGACCTCGCCGCCAAGATCGCCCCCATCGGCTCCCACGCCCAAGTGCGCGCCCTTGTCGCGCGTGCCGTCCTGGTGAGCGAGAAGCGCGGCGCCAGCATCGCCGTCGCTCTGCAGGCGTTGCGGCCCTCGCTCAACCCGGACAAGCACCCACACTACTCGCACGGCCTGCCGCCCCTGATCGATGCACCGCTCACGCCGCTGGTGCCCGACCGCGAGGCTCTGATGGCCCTGCGGTGTGCCATGGCCATCGCCCACCTGCAGCGCTTTGCCGTCCCGCCGCAGGACGTCCTGGCGTCTGTTGATGCGGTGTTGCCCAGTGCCCAAAACGAGGTCTCGCTGCTGGCCTGCGCCGCCGCCTTCCGCCTGATGCTCGCCCTGCACGCCCACAAGGTCGCTGCCGAGGCCTGTGCCGTTTCGCTCGAACAGCTGGCCGGCTCGCTGCGCGTGTGGATTGGCGGCCCCGCAGGCGACCACGGCGGGCTGGATGCCGGTGTGCGCCAGAGCATGGTGCGCCGCTGTCTGGCGGTGACGCGCAGTGTTGTGGGCATGGACCACGACACGGGGTACGGGAGCATGAGCGAGGGCGAGGACCATGATCACGGCGTCGACGTTGACAATGTGGACGCCGAGGACTCTGACACTGAAGTCGAAGTCGACCGTCCTGCCCCGATCGTCCCCGAAGGCATTGCCGCATAGGCGTGCACTCGTTTACTTTTTTATTTTTTCTCCATTCACTCTTCATGAAGCCCACGTCCTTGGTCATTTATCACTTATCACTTATCACTTCTTACTCTTTACTCTTTACGCTATTACTGCATCTTTTATTCCCACTCGCCGCGCTATGCATACTTACTGTCTACTATTACCCGCCACTCAACATTATTTCTTATTTTTTATTGTTTACTCATACTCTTATTCACATACTCTCTCATTGCCTTTGTCGACCGATACTCTTCATTTCTCGACTTGTTTGATCTGCATCTGCATCATTTTTTGTCATTGTTGCTATTTTTGTTTGTTATTATAGCAAGGGACGTTTTTGGGGGCCATTCATGGAGGGTTTACTTTTTCTGTTATTGCTATTGTCATTGTCACCGTCACTGGTATCATATTTTCTCAACAAGGGGAAAGCACGAAAAAGGAAAGGGACGATGATGAGCGATTCTGCTTTTCCTGCTTTTCCTGCTTGATCTTTTCTCTTGTCTTTTATGACCATGTTCGGACTGCTGGCACCTGGTTTGGCGTTTTTTTTGTGCTGCTCTACAGTCGCATGTTTACTACCCATACAGTGGAATTCTACTGTTCAAATTCAATGAAACTGCCTTTTACATAAACCAGATATTTATTTCCACAAATGATTCCCAAATATGTCGTACTGCTTCCATGAGCTCTTATGTGGCCGCCTGGGTGATGCTTAATTTTAAAAATGCAGAGCTCGACGAGAGTACATTAAGCCCGCCTAGGATACTGTAGTTTCATTAAATGCCTTTCCAACTCAATCCATTATAAGTCGAAAGCGACAATCGACAAGTCTGTTTGTCGTCAGTGTGATGAAGTCCTTACGGTATTCGCTTGCCCTCAGCCTTGTGTCGGCCGCCCGGATGTCGATCACTACCATAAAGAGACGCTGTGGGGCACTTTCGTAGGGGCGACGTTTTTGTCACGTGAGTGCGCGACACAGTGGAGTGAGCAAGCTCGAGGGGCACCCATCGCTCTAACACGGCATCACGCTAGGCAAGTGCAGCCGTGAACGACAACAATCGACACGCATAACGACATAACGACAACCACACGTCAATGACCCGGCGCTATGTACAATTCAGAGGTTATCGACCTCTGCTCGGACTCGGAGGCTGACAGCACTGAAGAGTACGACAAGGTTGACTTGTCTGGTGAGGTCGAGCCCCAAAAAGTCGTAAAGTCAAAGTCAACAACGAACGCGTCAACACACCCGACCATCTCGACATTTGCAAAAACGACAACCACCTCGACACTGGTGGTTACGAAAACGACACACATCCCGCCGGCTGTCTCTCGACCAGCGCCGATTTTCAGCAGCTATGTTGCACCGAAACCTACGAAACAGGGCGCCACAAGCAAAAGCAATGGCACGACCAGGACCAAGGGGAAAGCAACCGACGATATGCTCGTCGCTCCGCGGTCGTCGTCGAGCATGAAGAGCGAACCTCGTGACGGCCATGGCGACCACCCCCTCCTCTGCAAACTCAACTCGGCCCAGCGCCGCGCCGTCACGTCCGACGCCAACACGGTGGCCATCCTGGCCGGGCCGGGCAGCGGCAAGACGCACACGCTGACGTCGCGCGTCGCGTGGCTGATTGACCAGGTCGGGTTCGCGCCGTCCAATGTGATTGTGGCGACGTTTACGGTCAAGGCGGCGCGCGAGATGAAGGAGCGGATCGGCCGGGTTCTGGGCGGCGGGCGCGAGAAGCGGATTGTGCTGGGCACCTTCCACAGCGTGTCGCTCCGATACCTGTCGGCGTACGGCACGCGCATTGGGCTCCCCAAGGGTTTTAGCATCGTCGACGACGGCGACGCCAGGTCGATTGTGAAGCGGATCATCGAGCGGCTCAATTTCGAGCTCGAGCCGAAGATGGCGCGCGGGTGGATCAGCAAGAAAAAGTCCAAAGGGTGTTTGGGGACGGAGGAAGAACAGAAGAAGGGCAAGACTGGCGGGGACAAGGACTATCTTGCCCGCCTCCAGACAATCTACGACGAGTACCAAAAGCACCTGGGCAGCCTGAACCTGCTCGACTACGACGACCTGCTCATCAAATGCACCGAACTGCTCCGGGCGCACCCGGCATGCGTGGCCAACGTCCAGGCGGTGCTGATCGACGAGTACCAGGACACCAACGGCATCCAGTTTGAGCTCATGAAGCTGTTTGCGCAGGCGTGCAACCGCATTACCGTGGTCGGCGACCCGGACCAGAGCATCTACGGCTGGCGGTCCGCCGAGATTACGAACCTGCTGCGCTTCCTGTCCGACTTCCCGCGCACCGCCGAAATCGCCCTCGAGGAAAACTACCGCTCGTCGCAGTGCATCCTAAGCACGTCGCTGCAAGTCATCCAGCAGGACCAGGAGCGCTACGACAAGAGCCTGCTGCCTGTCCATAAGAAGGGCACGCTGCCGGTTCTGCGCCGACTCAAGGACTCGATGACCGAGGCGCAGTGGATCGTCCAGGAGATCAAACGCGCGACACTGCTCACGGGCAACATGCTGAACCACGGCGACGTGGCCATTCTGGTGCGGTCGGCAGCGCTGTCGAGGCCCATTGAGCAGGCGCTGGCACGGGCCACGATCCCCTACCGCATGATTGGCGGCCGCAAGTTCTTTGAGCGCGCCGAGGTCAAGCTGCTCGTCGATTACCTGCGGATCGTGCACCAGCCGCACAACAACGACGTGCTGGCGCGCATCATCAACGTGCCGCGCCGCGGTGTTGGCCCCAAGACGATCAAAGCGTGCCTGGAAGAAGCCGAGACGAGCAACATGAGCATGTGGACGCTGATCACGAAACACTGCCGCGGCGATATGGTTGCTAAAGCGGGCATCAACGCGACGACGGGCAAGAAGATTGGACGCTTCATTGATCTCGTGCAACGCATGCGGGCAAGGTTGAGAGGGCTGGAAGTGGAGAAGGACGAGGATGATAATGATGATGACAAGGAGGACGGTGGGGAGACGAAACCGGAGGTGAAGAAAAACGACGGCACGATCTCTGACGCTTTTGCCTTTGCCTCGGCGACCCCCGCCAAGGCGTACGACCTCGTCGAGCTCATCGTCGCGCTCACCGAGCAGCTCAACTACCGCAACTACATTGGCGAGACATACGGCGGCGACGAAGAGGCGCGCTGGGCCAACATTGACGAGTTTGTCACGCTTGCGCGCGAGTTTATGAACAACGCCAAGATGCTGATGACCGAGGACGAGCTGCCCGTGGTCGACGGCGTCGAGCAGACCAAGGAGACGGATGTGCTCAACAAGTTTCTGGCCAACATCAGTCTGGCCGCCGACGCCGACAAGAAGCAGGAGGGCAGCGACGAGCCGCTGCCCATGGTCACCATCTCCACGATCCACGCCGCCAAAGGCCTGGAGTGGCCGCTGGTGTTTATCCCGGCCGCCTACGAAGGGTCCCTACCGCACTCGCGGTCCGACGACGCCAACGAAGAGCGCCGTCTGCTCTATGTGGCCATGACCCGTGCCAAGTGTCTGCTGAACATTAGCTACTCGTTGTTTGGCACGCCCGACCGCGACCGCGAGCGCGAGGGCCGCCGCAGCGAGCAGTCGCTGTCGCCATTTCTGTCCGACACTGTCGACGTCTGGTTTGCCGACAGCGGGCCGACATTCGACCGCGCCCTGCTCGACGAAATGGGCGACATTCTGGGGCGGCCTGTCCCCAGCCACCGCAGCATCTACCAGGACTTGCCGGCAGGGGTTCCCCTGGAGGACAACGTTCTGCCACTGGATCCTCTCGAGAGCTCACGGTACCACAACAGCGACGACGAAGACGGAGGGTACGAATACTCGTCGCGGTTCAAGCGGCAGGCCGGCAACACCAAGGAGCAGCTCAACTCGAAGCGCCGGCGGATGCTGACCGAAGGGCCGAGTTATACGAGTGCAGGTGGAGGGGGAGACAGCAACCAAGCGCCCTGGCAGCGCGGCTACGGATACACAACGACCATGGACGGCGGCGGCTCCAACTTTACAATGGGCAGCGGCACAGCCTACCCCGGCTTTACAACTGCCTCGGCCCACCAGACGGCCATGCTCGAAGCAGAGGCGGCAGAGGCGGCCGAAGCTGCCAGGCGGCCGCCCCCAACGGCCACTGCGACTACGACAGGAGAGAAGAGAAAACGCGCCCTCCCGACCGGCCAGCAGACAATCATGCAGAGCTTCATACGGAGCAACTCGACGGGCACGGCCAAGGTGGAGGAGGAGCCTGCACCAACGGCAGTGGCACCCAAACCAGCCTTGCAGCGCTCGTCGAGCATGTTCGCCGCGCCGCAGAGGGATGTGCCTGCCCCGGCACGGCCGTCTGGCATCCCCGCCGAGCTCAAGAGCCGCTCGCTCGGCGGCGTCCGTGCCGCCCGTCCGGCAGGCAAGCCTGCCGAGAGCAACGAAAACAAGAAACTGGGCAGGGGATATTCCCACTTTTCCAGCTCGCCGCCGCCCGAGGAGGAGCCAAAGATGGTGGTGGACGGGAATGACAACGACGACGCTGGTTTGCCACAGGCGCAGGCACAGGCACAGGCACAGGCACAGTGGCAGCCCCCGCCGTATGGCTACACCCGCCCCCGACCGTACGGATCACGACCCGTCGGAGGATCGGCTGGGGCGCTGTCGCTGTGCAGCACGAGTGGAAGGCCGAGTGGAAGGCCAACGGGCAAGGAAAATGAGGTTGTCAGCATTAGCACCGGCATCGGCATCGGCGCCCCGGCTAAGAGTCTGGGCGTCCGCCCCGCCGCGTCGTTCCACACTACAACGTACGCCCAGGTCCAGGCGCACGGCAGCGTCACCACAGACATGAACAGCCGCACACGCCCGGCTGGCGCTGGTGGGAACGCTTTGGCGCCAATGGACCGGCTGAGAAGACCGTTTAAGCCGCCGAGCATACGGAGGCCATAAGAGAGTGTTGGGGTACGAGACTATGAGACTATGAGGCGGAGATGGGGAGAGAGGGAGGGTTAGAGCACGAGGAAATCATGGACGACAGGCGTTTGGGGCGTATGGTGCTTTGGTTTTGGCTTTGGTTTTGGTTTTGGTTTTAGTTTTGTTTGTATTTTCGAGCTCGAGATACTTGTCGCAATTCGTCGTCATGTCGTCATTAGTCCTCCAATTCTGCATAGTTGTTCTGCCATGCTGTGTTGTGGCATGTGATATTTTGACAATGCCGGTGCATCTCATGATGCAGTGGTCATCAGGGATAAGAAGGGGAATGCATTTGAATAAAGTCGTGCAATTCCGGCCTTGCAGCCTTGCGTCCCTGCAGCATTGTGGCCTCGGGCAGATGGGCGATAGTAGGTCGTACGTCGTAGTCCGTACTGCCTCCGTGATGTTCATTGGGATCTCATATCTCATACTCTGTAGAAGAGTGATGTTGTTACGTCACAAAAGGGGTCCACTTGTTTGATGGTGTCCTTTCTCATGCCTCTGTATTATGGTATTATGGCCCATTATGGCTTACCCGAGTTGTTTTCTTTAGGGCTGTCTTTAGGCCCGCTCGCTGTTTGTTCGACAGTATGTCGTAAGGCCTAAAGGGTTAATGGTAATTGCTGGCCCTGAATTTCCCGATGCATAACGCCCTGTCCCTTTTGTAGTCAGCACCGGCTGTCAATCGACCGCTGGCGGCCGTGTTACTTCAGTGTTGGCGTTGTTTGCTTTAGCGCACTTTGGCGCACTTGGCTGCGCTGTGGTGCATTTTAGTGCCCTTGGTGTAAGTTGGCGCCACCAAGATCAACGCTTCCATCCAGCCTTACGTCGAAGCATAACGCATCAATCTGTGTATATAAATCGAGAGGATGGGAGACGAAAGGACAACAGAAGAAGAACCAGTCACATCAGACAGAAGCATCTCATCGATCTCATTGATCTCATCAATCTCATCAATCTCATCATCCACTGCTATCTACAAATACACACAATCACCTCAAATCTCCCGATCTCAATCCTCAATCCCCAAACTTACACTTACAAACAAACCATCAAAATGTCGGCCATCATGACCTCTGCTCTCGCCCGCACTGCCGCTCGGTCGGTCCCCCGCCTGACCCAGCAGTCCGCCTTCTCGACTGCCCGCGTCCTGCGCAACGCCGAGGACTCGGCCGCCCGCCGCGGCGGTGTCGCCGGCATCTTCCCGCGCCGCATCGGCTGGGGCGGCGCCCTGGTCCTCTTCTCGCTCGGCGTTGCTGACGGCACGGCCTCCACCAGCTACTACTTTTTGAAGATGCGCAAGGAGTAGACGCTCCAGCAGAAGGCCAGAACTTGACAACAGAATATACTTGACTTTGGAGGACAAGATACTCCGTACTCTTGTTGAATTGGAAGATGGAACTGGAGATGAATGGGCGGATTAGAAGTTAGGAGCTCGGAGCTCGGAGCTAGGAATGAATGGTGATGGATAGACAGGCTGTCACCGTGTATATTAGAGCATTATCTTGTTTTTCCAATCGGCAATAAATTAATCAATCCATACGACGTAAATGTTTTCAGATTCTAGATTGTTGTCGTGGTCTCTCATCGTCGGGTTTAGCTCTTTCCGATATGCTTATTTTCAAGCTTATTTTTGCACTTAATGCCTGTTATTGTAACTTTACCAATCTCAAAGGATCGCCTGTCAAACACCATGAACGCCGCAGCCTCCTGTTTCTCACGTGTGTCTTCCATTTTCCATTTTCTCCTTTCATACACGCCTCCCGTTCTTCATGTCCTCCTAGCGTTTATCGGCTGTCACAGAGTTCCCGCCTTATCAAACCCATAGCGACTAGCTTGCAGTTTGATCTCGCTCTTGGTTCATTGCCAGATGGTTTGCTGAGCAAGCGCCACGAAGTGCAATACACCAACGCTACCCCTGTTCTGGCCAGGCCTGACCGGCCATTCCCGGCCTTACCCGCCACAGCGCCTTTTTATCTTTTTGGAGTGCTTTGGTGGCTGGTGGCGCTTAACCTTGGCGGGAGCAAGTGGACAAAATCATTTGCTGTGGTGAGTTGTGCCTGTTTTTCAACTTGTTTACATCCTCGCTTCACCTCGCTTGCCCTCTCGTATTTCGGTTACCCTTTTCACCAGCTATCTTTTCTGTTTTCATCCTCCATAAAGCGGGCCATTTTCACTTTCTTTTCCTGTCATTTCCTGGCCTTCTACTCCGTATTTATGCCATCCGTCTCCATCTCGATCAATTCACCCAGTCGAGCCAATCCCTCGCTTTCCGCCTCCACACACGGCATATTGAATTCTTGCATCTGTGTTGACTGTCGTACTCTGGACTCCGTATCTGTGGAGCGAAACAGCGTGGCTCCACAGAGAAACGGCGTGGCTGTGCCTTATTTCGCCGATCTCTTCCTCTATTTCTGCCCTCACTGTCTGATCCTGCCCATGGTCGCTCGCTCTTTGGTGCTCCGTATTTTGAGAGCCCTTCATTTGTAAATTGTGGGCTTTCCCTCGCCATTTGTGACTGGTCGCACCATTGAATGCACGAGGGAAGCGTTGTGTTTCATGTGGCACTCTGCACTGTCGCTATTGTCGCCCGCCATTTTTTTTTTAAACTTGTGTCTTTTTCTTTTGGGGCCTTGAACTTAATTACTGCCGCCTTCTTTGCTACCATAATACCATCCATTTTAACGTTGAATCGAAAAGTAGGAAATAGCTGGAGAATGCGGCTCTGCAGTTGTATTTGGTCGTTCTTGTTGCTATTCTTGTTCTCCCTCCTCACTTGTCGACTTTTAGATTTTTAGACTTTTAGGTTTTTGGGTTTTAAGTTTTTTAGCGACACTGACAATTAGACGCCCACCACATACGTAGTCCTGTTTTGGATTTTGTCGACCATTACGGCCAGTTCGGCCCCCAGGATTCGACCTGCAGCCACATTGCAAAAGTCTGCCAGCCTGCGCCTACCTGTTGTGCCAGTTGCTACCACTGTTGTGTTCTCACTGTCTCTCCCTCTGTCACTTCCTGTGTCTTTAGCCTCAAATTTTGCCTCCGATGCCTGGATTTGCTTATGTTTGTAGTGACCCTGAACCTCTCGCTGGAACCTTATATCTTGCTTTTTATCGAATCTGCGTCTGCTTGGGAAGAGAAAACAAGGGTATTACAAAGTATGCTGACCTGCAGCTTGGTTTGAGTCCAAGTCCTGGTTCTGCTCAGCTGGGGGGCTGATCCTGGCGTCGCCAAGCCAAGTTGAACCATGTCGAACACTTGGCCTTGCCTGGCCCTGCCTGGCCCTGGCCGTGTCGTTCTTTGCCGCCCATGCCACCATGCCGCCATATATATCCTACCCTGCCAATTTAATTTTAACTTTTTCATGATCCAAAAGCTTTAAAAGCCTTTTCTTTTTCTCCCACTCCCATCGTCAGACATCTGCTTCGCCTCCCATCATGGCAGACAAAGGCATGTACACGACGGTCAACGTGAATGCCGACACAGACTCGGACGGAACCAGAGACACACAAGGAAACACAGGTGGTGTCTACCAGGTTGCCGACATGAGCGCCAACAACGGAAACGAGTACCAGAGCGGGTTTCACGCCAACAACGCGCATCAGACACAAGGACAGACGCCATACCAGGAGCCTTTTCAGGGGAACGACAACTTCCAGCAAAACACGGGCTACCAGCCCAGCCCGGGCTTCGTCGACAACAGCTACCAGAATCAAAATACGGGCTACGGCAACGGCTTGCAAGGAAACAATGTCAACATCCCTCCGAGCAAAGGCGGCATCAACGAAAAGCCAAGGACGGGCACAGGCATCTCGAGCCGACTCCCCTCGCTCCCCTCAGACCCTCGACTGCGCATCCACTGGGGGTACCCGGCGGCCGCCGTCGGCCTGTTCATTGCCAGCCTCCTGTTTGCCGTCGGCCACGACCTGTATTATCTGAGGCTGGACGGCGACCTGGCCGACGCCGATAATGCCAGCAGCGCCAGCACCAATTTCCTGACGGAGATCAATGCCCTGACATCCGAGGGCGGCAGTGCCCAGCAGACGTGGGCGCTGCGCATCGGCACGGCGCTCGCGTTCCTCAACAAGACGTGCCTGGCGGCGGTTGTCGGGCTCGTGGCGGCGCAGCAAGTTTGGTACACGCTGCGGCGGACGGCCATGACGGTCGACAGCATCGACGGCCTCTTTGACATCCTGAACAACCCCTTTGCCGTGTTCGGGAGCTGGGACATTATGTGGCACGCCAAGGTTGTTGTCTTGCTTGCTCTTCTGTCGTGGAGTCTGCCGCTGGCCTCGGTTGTGACGCCCGCAACGCTGTCCGTTGTCTCTCTGCCACGCCAACAGACCGTCTCGCAGGCCGTGCCGGCTGTCAACCTGAGCAGCGACACCCAGTGGGCGTCGTTTGAAGGCGCAGGCATCATCAAAGGGGCACACTTTTCGATCGCCACCCTCTTTAGCAACGTCTACTCGTCGGTCTCTGCCGAAGGCCGCACAAGCGGCAGCGACGGCATGGTGCCGATTGCGGCTCCGTTTCCCAACTCGTCGTACGACCAGACGCTGTACGGGCCCTCGTACAAGTGCATGTCCTTGAAGGAAGCACTGGCCCTCAACAACGGCGCCGGGATCCAGCCGACGTGGACGCTGGACAACCCCAAGGGCTCGGGCAACACGACCTACAAAACGTTCGAAGACGTGTTCTATGGCGAGCTGAGCATCCCGAAACCAGGCACCAACGAGACCGAAATAGGCCCGCCACACTCGAAGGTGTACACGGCGGCGGCACCACACTACTTGTTCAACACGATATTGATTGCGACGACGGGCACCAACCTGATGTGGGACGATTCGCCTTCCAACCTCAACGAATCGACATCCGGCAGCCAACTTGTCTGCCAGCTCTACAACACGTCATACGACGTCACCCTCAAATTTGTCGACGGCATCCAGACCATTGTCCCGCGCAATGTGACCCTGCTCGAGCCCCAGGATTGGAGCGGCACGGCCGGCGCCGGCTCCGACCTCAAGTCCTGCAGGGGCATTTACGCCAACGCCAAAGCCCCATACAATACAACGTACGGCAACTGCGAACAAGCCACGAGCACCTACTACGTCACCCACCTCTTGTTTTCGTACCTGTTGTCGGCCACCCTCCGCGTCGCTGCCGACGGCGGCGTCGGTTTCCAGGGCCCTGGCGGCTCGCTGTCGAGCGTCAGCGCCGCCGGCTCGGCCACTCTGCCGCTCCTCCAGTCCCCGCTCATCCACTGCGCCGACATCTACAACAGCACCACCCTCAAGCAGTCGGACCTCTCGACGGGCACGTCCATCAAACCCGGCCGCTGCCGCAACCAGACCCTGGCCGCCGCCATCGAGGACCTGTCGCGCAACTTTACCTACTCGCTGCTTGCCTTTGACGGCTGGGACGACCCCCGCCCTACCACCCAGGCCAGCATCACCTACACCGAGTCCCGCCTCTTCTTTGTGTACAACCGCTCCACCCTCTGGGCCGCCTACGCCGCCGCCCTCGGAGCCACGCTCGTGGCCATGCTGGTGGTTGGCGTTCGCGCCCTCCTCCACAACGGCGTCGTCAGCAGCACGTCCTTCTCGTCCACCCTCCTGACAACCCGCAGCGACCAGCTCAAGGACGCCATCCTCGCCAGCGGCGCCGACAGTGTCGCCACCTTCCGCCGGTCCGTCGGCGCACAGCCCGTCGATCCCAGCGTCGGGCAGCTGCGCCTCCGATTTGGCCACATTGTCGAGCAGCAGCGTGATGGACGGCATGTCGAGTACGCCGGTTTTGGCCTCGAGGGCATGGTCCGGCCCTGGCGCGAGGAGGACGATCGTATTTAGGTTAATGTCTTTGGGACGTGTACGATTACGATGTTGTGAATATGAATATTAAATGTAATCAGTTGAAACCTGTACTTGATGCGCTCCTTCCTGTTGTGTTAGTGTGTCTCCTTCCTCTTGTGCAGCGCCGTGTAAGTCGGGACGGTCCCACATGCGGCCCCACTTCGGGCCCTTTTTCAGCGTCAACGACGTCATCCGTATTGGGAAAGAGATCTCTTCAATGTCTAGTAGTGTACGGAGTACAGTGTCACGCAAATTGTTCGTTTTTGGCCACTGAACTTGTATTCTTTGAACTCGATTTTCTGATTTTATGCTATTTTTATGTAATCTCCGGCCGGACTTGTGTCCAGCCACCCACCACGCACCACGCACCACGCACCACGCACCCCGCTTACTTCTACTTCTTCTTGCCGTCCAGATCCTGAAAGTACGAGTAGCCCTCGTCCGAGTCGTCGTTGAACCGCTTCTTGCGGTCCAGCTTGTCAATCTCCTGAATGTCCTCGGGGTGCAGGTGGAAATCGCCGCCCAGGTTCTGCTTGATGCGCTCCGGCGTCTTGGACTTGGGGATCACCGCGTGGCCGTGGCCAATGCCCCACGCCAGTGCGACCTGCGCGCTCGTCTTGTCGTACTTCTTGCCGATGCGGATCAGCGTCGGGTCCTCCAGCAGTCTCTCGCCGTGCGCGCCGTACGTGTCGTTTTGGTTGCCAAACGGCGAGTACTGCGTGATCACAATGCCCTTTTCGCGGTTGTAAATGGCAAAGTCCGTCTGCTGCAGCCACGGGTGCATCTCCATCTGGTGGACCGCGGGCACAATGGCCGTGTGGGCCAGCAGCCGCTCCATCTCGGCGTGGCTAAAGTTGCAGACGCCAATGGCCTTGGTCTTGCCCGTCTGCAGCAGCTTCTCCATGGCGTGGTACGTGTCGACGAAATCGACTTCCGACGTCTGCGTCTTGGCGCCGGGCAGCTGGGCGCCGGGCCAGTGCATCAGGTAGAGATCGACGTACTCCAGCTGCAGGTTCTTGAGAGACTTGTCCAGCGCCGGTGCGACATCCTCGGGCTTCATGTCGGCGCGCCACAGCTTGGTCGTCACAAACAGCTCCTCGCGCGGCACCTTGCTGCGCTTGATGGCTCGGCCGACAGCCGGCTCCGTGCCGTAGATGGCCGCCGTGTCAATGTGGCGGAAGCCCGCCTCGAGCGCTGTGAGCACGGCCTCCTCCTGCGCCTCCTTGTCGTTCCATGTGCCAAAGCCAAGGGCCGGCAGCCGGGCGCCCGTGTTGAGTGTGAGAACAGAATGCATTGTGCGTTTGTTTGTGTAGTGAAGACAACGGCGTTGATATTGCTGTTGTTGTTGATGATGGTGATGCTGATGAGTATAATAATGATGGAAATTGAGTCGAGGCTGTAGAACGCGCAACGGCATTGATATACCTTTGTGGTTTGCTCGAATCGATGATGTCAGTCGTAGGTAACCACAGCTAAAAGCTCCAACAGCTTCCAGAGCTCTCGACGGTCCCATTTGTCCCACTGTTCTGGCCATGTTCTGGCCGGCTTCTCCATTTAGTTCCTATTTTTCTTTCGTTCATTTTCCTTCTCTCGCGCCAGTGTAATATACTTGTCGCTCCCTTTCTTGTTGGCAAAGTAGTTTGCATCAACGACGTAATCGACACCAGTGGATCGGCCAATTGGCACGCAGTTGGGCAATTGGCGAAAAAAGTCGCCTCCGTACCTCGCCTGGTACCTCAATCAATTACGCTCACATCGGTCTTTGAAAACCGTTTGCATTCAACGTACGAAGCGCACATAAATCGACAAAAAGACGTTGAATCGTATGGCGCATCACATCAGTGCTCCAATTTTGATAACAGCTTGGTGGGTATTGTACAGTATTCTCTCCGCGACATGTGGTGGCCGATTGTCGAGTGACTTCTCACTGCGGTCACCTTGGTCAGCTTATCATTTGACAGCATCGGTGGGCCGCCCGATAAATGGCCGCTGGATTGCACCAAATCGACACTGACTGATAATTTTTTTTTTTTTGGTGATCAATTGAAGCATTTCTTTATTGATCCGTTAATTGTCATGCCACGTCGCGTCTGCTCCTCGCATGCTACATATAATTGAAGTTGATTTACGCTGAGAAGGTACTTTTTGCTGATAACGGCCGTTGAAAGCAAACCTGTCCATGACCCATCAAGGTCTTCACATGGGTGCACAATATTGCCGTGTTTACTGTTCCTGCATGCGAAATGCTTCAATTGTTCGTATTGACTGAACTATTGCTCAATGAAGCGAACTGTGGTTACTACATCTCGCGATCGTGAACTTTCTTATCACAGCGTGAAAAGAGATATGGTGAGTACGATGTACGAGGTATTGGCCGTCAATTGCCTGATGAGCTCGTTGTGTGCATGTAAAGTAAGCAGGCCGTTGTCAGAAATTACCAAATGCTGGCGAGCACAACAAATAGAGCACGTGCAGGCAATCGAGCTCGTCAATACTCCGTACATGTACGTCCTTTGCCGGAGACGGGGTTACTAACCCCGTGAAGCTGAAGGAAGGGAAGGTACGTCGTAGGGGAATGAAGAAAAAGAGAGCAGGGTTGTATTTGGCTGAGATTACGGGGTGCATGATGAAGCAAAGAAAAGATGGGAGAGGAAAGGCAGCCAGGATGGGTTTTTGGCTCGAAGGATTCAACCTCGTAGGGATGTTTGGACGAGCGCAATTCGGTGGAGTGGCCGATTGTCCGGTCACGGTGGAAGGAAGCAGTCGATGGCAGCCCAGAACGAGAACGAGAACGACGAACAAGTCAAAGTCAAAAGACAAACGACAAAACAAGAAAAGGAAATGCTACAAACAGCTCCAGGCGCACTGCGTCTCATCCGTCCGCGAGGTTACTCTCGTCAGAACTGGTGCTCTTCACGTGTTTGTTCTGATCATGATATTTTTGAAATGATGTCGCATTACATCTTATTCCAGCCACAGTTGAATTTGGCCGACATCAAAGTACGACGTAGACAATCGTTGTTAATGCTGTCTGATATGGTGTTCTCAAAATAACCAGTGGCTGTGTTAGGCTGCAGGGAGGAGAAGAAGGAATTTTGGGGTCCAATGGCGTGCAGAACACTGTTGTTGGCGTTGCCCTTCCCGTCACGCCTGTTTGTGTGTGGCTTGTCTCTGGGCTGGGTCTCCACTGTAAACGCGACCCTGTAGGGCTGAACCTGGACGCTGAGCCAAGAAAAAGCAAGCAAATGCAAAGAATGCTTGAGGGTTTTGTAAGCGAGTCTTGGTCAGCCGCCAACAGAGATGTTGACAGAGACAATGGCTGTCAGAGCCAGCAGTCAATCGACGTGGCTGTCGATGCGGATACGAGCGAGATCGATTGTCTTCTGCAGCCTTGTGAAAATGCGAAGCTGTGATTATAATCGTAAAGACAACACATCGTGCAGAAATAAAGTTTAGGTGCACATTTAAACGCCTCAAGCCAACTGAAGCAGAGTACATGGAGCTGCCGATGAGGGATTGCTTTGCTCAATTTTGCTTGTTTCACCAGAAACAAAAGTGTGGTCAAAAGGAGCGAGCAGCTGGGAAGAGAAAATCGCAGGAAAAGAGCATCGTGGCAGTCTCTTCGCCGACACTCTAAAAATCCTTCTTCTCCTTTTTGTTTTCCTTTGTGGTGTAATTTACTTCCACTTTCTCTCTCCGATTCGCTATCGATGCTATCAATTTTGATTCCGGTGGCATGGGCGAGGACAGGGCATGTCTTGGGTCGTAGTCAACGAGGTCCGTGACGAAAGACGGCCAGAATGTTCCTCCGCAAGTTGCGGTGGTAGGGGATACAGAAATCACAAAAATCGCACGATGGTACCGTCAAGGGCTGTCAATAAGGACAATCCAGGGCCTGAACAAATAAGAAAGGCAATGATGGGCAGACGTGGAGGCAAGCCACGGACCAAACGTGAACGTTGAAAGGCAAACGGGTAAAAGGCAAAAGGCAAAGACGGGGCGAATGCACCCTGTGCAGCCAGTTATTTCAGAAATGTTACTTTCTTGGTTCTCACTTCTGTGGCCCATCTCAGCCTTTTACCTCTTCTCATGAGATACTCCCTGCCCTTTGTCCCCTGTGATTTGGTACGATCCTGGAGGATCTAGTTTCAGTGCATCGTCCCAGATTGAGGCTATTCACAAACAACAAGTTTGTTAAACCCGTCGGCTTTCTCCGTCTCCTCCAATTCCTCCACTCCAAACACAAATACTTTTAGTAGAGTGGTAGCGGTGTCAGTGATTGAGCTCCGTCTTTGCTGGCCTGAGATGAAAAAGGGGCCGTGGGGCATCGAAACGCAAATAACACCAAATAACCCCGGAACAGGGCTGAGCAGGAGCCGCCAGTCCCTTGTTTTGTGGTGTCTCATTGGTCCACTGAACGAGGTCTTGGGAGATCAACAAAAGTCTGGAAGAAAGGTCGCCAGGTCGCTGCGGCTTGCCGCGTCTGTCGCCTGTTTAGAAGAGGCACCGCTAAAATGCCACGCAGGACGATGGACGACTTTGGGGCTCCACTGCTTGCTTGTCAGATTTTAGTGTTGGTCTTGGGTCTCTGGGCCGTCGGCATTGACCTGCATCGAAAATCTGACGTGAAATGAAGACGAAGCAAAGAGACGAACATACGTCGTAATTCTTCGAAGAAGACGGCATCTGGCTGCTGTTTTGGCGCGTTTCTTTCTATTCCTTTGGGCTGTTCCTACAGCATTTGCCTTGCAGGAAATACGGCGGGTACGTGAAGTCCCTGCAATATGACCGTTGAGCCGTTGAAAAATGGCCTTGTTCACTCTAACGTTCTGCTGATGCCTGAGTGCCACAGCCTGGTCCACGCAGTCGTGAGTGGCTGCTTCTCTACGGAGATCTCACTCTGTGTTTCTTTTCTCTTTTTCTCTTTGTTCTCTTTCTTCGTTCCTGGCTCAAGCACGGACTCCATCTACGATCCCTGCTGACATTGCCACGCTTTGTAGCTCCCTGACTTTTCATTCTGGCGAGCCTGGCCTCTCTTCCTTCCTTCCATATTGGGTTCTATTCAGTGTTGATCCTTGCCATATGGCAACGACCATAGGAGACACAGTCCTGACAGTCCTGGCGAGAAGGATATAAGACGAGCTCTGGCAGCTCCATATTCCCACTCTCGTCTGTTGTCTGTCCTTAACTCATCCTCATCGCCGACTCTTCCTTTCCTGTTTGCTGTCCTTTCATTTCCCTTGCTCATCTTTAATTCAGTTTGTTTACTTTTCTGTTCTTTTATATTTCTTATCATCTATTCTCTCCTCCCTCCACACAATGAGAACTGCTGAGCTGCTTCTCCTGGCCGGCGCTGCGTCGCACGCGGCTGCCAACCGGGTGCCTCTGCACCAGGTGCCGCGCGAGGCCGGTGTAGCGCCCAGCACGCACCACGCCGTCTCGCGGGCCCGCCAGATTGCCAAGCGGGCATCCTCTTCTTCGTCAACCGGCGCATCGGTCCCTCTCAGCGACTGGACAGGCACCGTCGACCTGCAGTGGTACGGCTCGATCCAGGTCGGCACGCCGCCGCAGAACCTGACGGTGCTGTTCGACACGGGCTCGTCTGCGCTGCTCATCCCGGGCGCCAACTGTGCCGGCTGTGTCAGCAAGGGCCGCTACGACGCCTCCAAGTCGTCGACGACCGGCAGCGTCGACAACGCCTCGCCGCGCTACAACGTCTCGTTCACGACGGGCGGCACCAACGTGCCGGCCAAGCTGACGTCCAACTCGTTTGTCGGCGTCAGCGGCACGCTGGCCCAGGACGTGTTTGCGTTCCCCGACGCCACGGGCGGCGACCTGTCGGTCGAGAAGCAGGCGTTTTTGGTCTTGGACGACGTCACGTCCGACTTTGACCTGGGCCCCATTGACGGCATCATCGGCCTGCCGCCCGTCAACAACGGCGCCGAGCTGTCGGCCGTCGAAGCGGCCAAGACGGACATCACCAAGGACCCGACGCCGTTCCTGTTCAACCTCAACGCGACGGGCAAGCTGACGGACGGCGTCGTCTTCACGCTGGTCATGAACGAGTACAACAACGCCACCGACGCCGGCGGCTTGCTGACGCTGGGCGCCGTTGACGGCTCGCTCGTCAAGGGCGGCGCCGACGGCATTGCGTACGTCGACTGGATCGAGCAGTTTGCGACGCTCGGCGGCGGCTGGGCCGTCGTGCAGTCCGGCTTCGAGGTCGAAGTCAAGGCCGAGGGCGGCAACGGCGGCTCTTCGTTCAGCGAGGGCTCGACCGCCTACGCGATCCTGGACTCGGGCACCGCCTACATCCAGGCCCCCGACAACGACACCGCCGCCAGCATCTACGCGACCATCTCGTCCGAGATCGTCCCCATCGACACCGTCGGCTCGTGGGGCGCCAAGTGCAGCGTCATGGAGGCGCTCGCCGCCAAGGGCGACAACCTGACCATTACCTGGAGCTTTGCCGGCTTCAACGCCACCCTGCCCGCCGCCAACCTCAACCAGGGCGAGTACCCCGGCCTGCCCGGCATCTGCCAGGCGCCCATCCTGACCCCGGTGTCGCCCTTTGACTTTGGCGCCCCCACCTGGCTGTTCGGCAGCCCCCTACTCAAGCAGTACGTCACCGTCTGGGACGCCGAAAAGGGCCGCATCGGCTTCGGCGCGTTTGCAAACCCCACCAGCTCCGGCGAGGGCCACAGCACCGGCACCGCCACCTCCAGCGGCGGTAGCACCTCCGGCACAGGCTCCTCGTCGGCTGCTTCCGGTACGGCCGGTGCCAACAAGAACGCTGCCAGCGTCTCGCGTCCTCTGTCTATCGTGACGGCTGTGGCTGCCCTGGTCGCCTCGCTGGCCATTGCGTTGTAAAGAGTGGATGGGTTCTCTGAATCAAATATGTACAGCCTTGTCTTTTGTCTTTTGGGTTGAGCGTGGGAGTAATAGAGGTTCATGCTAGCAAAATTAATACATGTCATTCACTCGATTCATTTTATTGAATATGCAATATGCGCATCGTGACCGTTAGTTTCACGGAGGAAGTGTGCTCTGATCGTCCATCAGGTCTTTTGTCGTCTTGGCGTTCTGTTTTCTCTCCGTTCAATGCGTTTTCATGCAATGGCGTGTACGTCATTTACAGGCGGCTCAATTCGATTTCGACCTCGATTCGTAGACAGTTGGTTTCATTTAAACAGCCGCCAGATGTGGTCATTGGATATTCCCGTAAACACTTTATGCATTGCCTACCTTATGGATAAAGGCAATTCATCCCGGGCGCTCTTGGCATCTTATTGAACAGACAGTCCAACTCACAAATAAGGACACCCTCGAAACCTGACCCAGATTTACGGCGCATGCACATCCCGCTTTCCCGATTCTTGGTTCGGCCACTTTACGGCCCCCAGATTGTCCCGTATTGCATCTATTCTTTATTTGTTATCATCATGCAACATTCATAGACTCTTCTCATGTTTGCCTTTCTGCTTCCGTCGACAAGTAAAATTAAGGTTGTCGAGATCGAATGCCGACATCCGAGGGTATTGTCAATATCACAATACCAACGGCGATATGCCATGCTCTCGTGGAATACATGACATTTTCATATTCTCGTAGACAAGCTTCGATGGTTCCGTCGTCCGGACGTCCCTTAATTGTCCGGACGGATACCCTCCATGGTGCCATGACTACCTTAGACCATGTGCATCGCCGCATATTTAATAGACAGTCGCCCTCCTCCACCCACACGCCCTTTTGCCAAGATTCACACTCAATTGTCACGGTCTCCATACAGCACTGCACCCCTTGGTTTTCACGCGCAATCACCGGATTCGAGCATCATCTACAAGATACAACTCCATCAGCACTCACAATGATCCCCGACATGTTTACTCTGGGTTGCCTGGCATCAATGTAAGTGGCCTGTGTGTAGATCCGATCGTGTCAACCGCAAACTAAACTTCTGACCTTGTCTCAGCATCACCGTCGCCATGGCCCAGCACGGGGGCCCCGGTGGCGGTGAATGGCCCAGCGGTGGTCCTGGTGGAGGTCCTGGTGGCCCTGGCGGCCCTGGCGGCGGTTGGGGCGGTCACTCCGCTCCTCCAGGCGGCGGTGTCCCAATGACGACTCCTCCCGGTGCGCCCATCCCTGCCACTTCGTCTTGGGTCAACTCATCGCCCGCGCCTCCTCCTCCTGAGCCTGCCACATCCACGCCCGTCGTGCCGCCCGTCGCGCCGCCGCCCGTCGAGACCTGGGCTCCCGTGCCTCCGCCTCTGACTGTGGCCACGACCGGCAGCACTTCTTTCTCGGTGGGGCCCAACGGCCTAACCACGCCCGTCGTCTTCACCACCGGTCCCAACGGCATCGCCACCCCTGTGGCCTACACGACCGGTGTCAACGGGCTGGCCACGCCGGTTGTGTACACGACCGGCCCGAACGGGCTGGCTACTCCCGTCATCTACACCACCGGCCCCAACGGCCTCGAGACGCCCGTGACCCAGACCTATGTGTCGTACACCACTGGTACTGATGGACTTGTTACGCCCGTCACGAACGGTGTTGTATTTACGCCATTCATCTCCAATGGCCAGCGCCTGGAGCCGTTCCGTTTCTGGTAAATACGAGAATCTTGGAGGATATGGAATACAACATGGGTTAATGGGATGGGAGGTGGGAGTCCATGTTGATTTGCTTTTGGTCACAATTTAGAAAGTGGTACAGTATGGTGTTTGCGGAAAAATACACATTTTCAAGTTATTGACTTTATTTGATAAGTTTTTCGTTTAAAATTTATTTCAGCCGAAACGGTCCAATAGCTTTGTTCCGTACTCAGTAATTGGGTTTTTGATAATTATTTTACAATTAATATTTTGTCTTGAAATTTACGAATCGTGTATGAAAAAAAAAGGAATAAAATTCTTCTATGTAAATAAAAAATAAAAAAATAGAAAATAGGACTATGTAATTAAAACCTTGCGAAATTAAACCAGACAACTAAAAAGGAGAATCATATGGATACGTATTGTCACGGAAGGTGCGATGGACTGTTGTTGTTGTTGCAGTTTTCAACCTTACGGGCGCAGCCGTGACACTAGTGCCGGATAGCGGCAGCGTGCCATTGCCGGGCAGTTACGTTGCATCTAGGTTCATACTGCCGGTAGAAGAAGGTATCATTATTGGTTCTATTCAATGGCATCAAAAATCAAAAATCAAAACGGCCATGTCATGTCAGGCCTGCCTCCTGGCAGCATCATACGGAACGACCACCCCAGCTGCTCATGGACCTCCATCACAATCTTCTTCAGCCACAGAGTAGGCACGATTGGTATCCAAAACTCGCACTTTTCTCTCCTCAAAATATCAATACCAACTGTCCACGAATGCCGCGTACCGTCTCTGTCCCCAGAGGCCATTTGAGCGTGTGCCAAGGACAGGTTCATCACTGCCTCCGTGAAGCTGCCTTGCCACTTGAGGGTCTGCAGGTGCCTGATTTCCTGGAGTGCATGCCTCCATTTGCGTATGGCCTCTTCCAGGTCTCCTCTGAGGTGGGATATTCGTGCAGACGCCAGGAGGCCGCGGACGAAGAGCTGTTCGTCGTGGATGTTGTCCAGCTGGGGTGGAAGGGCGGCGTAAAGCTCTTTCAGCTGGTCGAGCAATACGTCTGCAGCGTCCAGCTGGCCCAGGCCAATATTCGATTCTGCCAGGGAGAGCAAAAGCCGCCGGTATGGTCGTCGGCAGTGCTCAGAATTGTCTGTCCCTTCGAGTTCGGGCCGTAAAATCGCGGCAGCCTTGCCATACTGCTCCAGCTCACTGTAAATATCTGCGAGCCGACCGACAATCAGGCGGCGTGTGTTGGTCTGAATGGGGCTCGTGGAGTCGAGGGACAGGTACTGCTCGAGTGACGCGCCGGCAGCAGCAAAGTCACCAATGGATTGGAAGAACCGCGCTGCAACGCCCTGGAGTCTTGATGTCACCTCGATTTCGAGTCTCGACAGTGGCTGCTCTGCTTCCCACTTGTAGATAAAGGATGGCACATCCACGTCGTACGACCGGATCTTGCTTTCGATTTGCGAAATGTGGAGACGGCCTTGGAGAGCAACATCGCGGCGGGACGTTGGTGCCAGTCCCTTGGACACAAAGTCCCGTATGACGGCTTCTGACTTGCCGAGGTCGCCGTCCAACCGGTGGAGGATGCTCTGGAAGAGGACGACGGAGGCGTGGAGGTAGTATGGCATGGACCGTCTCAGAAGAGTCCTTGATTTGAAGAGGGCGACGCGGCGCAGCGGAACCGAGTCACGCTCGCAAAAGTAGAGGACAGCAATGACCGCCTCTGTTCGCAATGGTTCTTGCACAACGTCTGGCTTGGCCATCTTTTCGAGCAGTGGCCAGATAGCACCTTTTAGGGACGAGGACCTGTGGGTGTTGGTGTTAGTGAAGTGACCGGCGAGAACCAAGGTAAAGGTATATCTGGGTCTCGTACCAGTATGTGTTTCCTTCATAGCAAGGAGGGCAAGCGAAACATATCGCTCGCAAGGCAACGTCGTTGAGCTCCGCAATAGTGACTGGAAGAAGAGCCGTCGAGAAGTATGCCATCATCTCTGAGCTCAGAGACACTGCCATGATGCCGTCGTTGGTATGCTCTGTGATGTGTGGGTTTGCCATTGCTTGGCGGAACTTTTCGTCGTCTGAAATGAGCTCGATAAGTCCAGACGGGAGGCCAAACTCGGCAGAACTTGTATTCGACATTTCCCCATGTTCATTCCATCGTCGTTGTGGAGATCGTATGCTTTCAATGAGGACTCGTGGGATGTCAGATCCACCAAGCGAGAAGAGAAGTAGCAATAGTTGGTCCGTAGCAGGAACGGCTTCACTGCAATGTGGGAAGAGGTTGTGATATGAGTAGGAAGGGGTAAGATCTGGAATTTTCAGTTAATAACTTGGCTGGACATTGGTCACCACGTGCTCACGTACCTTGGAATTGGCCAAGAATAAGTTGCCGGACAAAATCGGCGTAAAAGTCGGCCTTGGGCTCCAGGGATTTCAAATGTGTAAACACTCCCTCGTCATCCATGTTGAGGTATCGTTCATAGCTTTATTGAGATGTTAATATGCCACCAGAGAAAAAGGCATGATGGAACGGCACGTGGACTCACGTTGAATGTGGAATGTCGAGTGGAAGCCAGAAGAGTGCTCCAAGACTCCCCAGTTTCCTGGCAATCTTGATGTATTTTCTGCCGGAATTTTTCAGCTCAGTGTAGTTTTGATTCCGCTTGAAAAGGGTGGCTATTTGTGGTGGTACGGGCAGTCCAATATCGAGTTTTGACCGAAGGTAGACCACGGCACAGACAAGACGTCGATGCAGGCCGGCATGAACGGCATCATCTGACGGTTGCCAGAACCCAGAGACATTTTTGTTGTATTTGCTGCACAGGTCGTCGACGGGCTGTAAATTGACCGAGTTGACAACCAGCGCTTTCATGGTCCGCTGGTTATTGGGCGTAATCTGGTATTCGACATCGCGGGCGAGAGATTTTGACCGAGACAAGAGCGCCCGCAGATCCTTGAGCAGACAGTTGAGCTCGGACGCCAAATTGCTCGACGTCTTTTCGTCATAATTCTTTGCCAAATGGCGAAGCGTCGAGCAGACGCAAGGCTCCATTTCGATCTACCGTCTGCAGTTGCCAGTGCAGAGTGGGTGTTTTCAGGTACAGGTACAAGATCGGAGGACGGCACATGTACAAAGATCAACGTGGGATGCAAGACGCAATCTAATCTGATGCTGATTGATAAACTTTTAGATCTTATCGGAGGCCTGGGCCGAAAATTCTCCTTTTGCGAAATGGCTTGGCAATAGCGGGGATGTGGCTTTTGTGGCTCACAATACGTTTTCACCTCACTGTAATGATCCTTGCGCCGATACTCCGAGCAATTCCGAATCGCAGACGCGTCTCTCCTTTTTCTTCGTTTTGGTTGTTTCTCTCCCACCCCCTAACTCCCAAAATCCTCGCAGTGGAGGTCAACCCTGCACTCGTTGTGCGCCCGATAACTGTCAACCGAGTCGCGCAGGGAATCGATTAGTGTACTCGGCCCGCAGCCGGCAACGAGGACGCGCTCGCTGCTTTTGGCCGTCTGCATTGCTCGACACAAAACAGCGTCGGTGTTCATTTTCCGGTACACAAAGGTGGCCAGATGCTCCACCACACTTGGGCTTGAGCCTGGACCTGAGCCCGAACGGCCGCCGAGCAGGCTTTCCAGCTCGCTGGCCTCGGTGAAATTCTTCCTGGGCAGTACGTCTTCGATGCAACGTATTTGCTCGCTGCCATCGACTTGCAGACATGACTCACCGCCCGTGATGTAAATTGTGACATTCACAGTTGAGCGACAAGCTGTGATGTTGAGGAGATGGTCTCTAAACCAACTCAGCATTTCTGGGAAACAAACGTTAGCGGACTCTCCAAGCCCATCATCTTTTCACCGCTCACTTACCTGTCTTTCTTACGGCCCAAATAAATTCTATCGAATGGGAGGTAATTTTCTCCTCATTGTTGAGGATGCGGTTCATGAGGCCAAAGGTAAAGGCAGCACCGCTTCCACCAGCGACGAGGACGAGTTTGTCGTACTGGGAAACGTCTGGAGGCGACCCGTATGGTCCATCAACTGACGCCCATGAGATTTCCTGCTCTCTCTGGTACGCAAGATCATGGAGACTTTTGGTAAATCCATCTCGAGCTTTGATGACCAGTTCCAGCTCAGATGGTCCACTGCTGATAACGGTGAACGGATGTGTCTGATACAGACTGATTTGTGGAACCCACAAATAACAGTGCGAACCTGGAAGAGAAGAACTGGCTCGTCGAGACTTGAGAAGCAGTCTTGTTCCTCCACATGGAAGAGGATGGACTGAAACACGGTCACGATCCCACACCAGATGACTGACCAGTCTCGCAGCTCGAAAGACGCGATCAGACAGCCATATGCTTGTGATAATGGCCACAACCAATTGGAGCTTCTTTGTCCAGTCTGGACGATGCAGGAATAGCATGACGAGGACAACAAGGAAACCCAAGACATGGCTGATGTAGAAGAACTCGTAGTTGCGTTGACGAAGGTAGCCGAATATGAGGAGAACGGCCATGGCTGCAGCGGCACCGAAACCCTCAACATTTCCGGCCTCAAACAGCTCAACCCACCTGCCCTGGCGGCCGAAATGAATGGTATAAAAGATGCCATGCAGGACCACGAGAAATGCTATCCAGTAGCCCATGATAATGTGCAATGGCCTGAAGTCCGTGTGCGACAAGGACGTGACCAGTCCCAAGAGAGAGTTCCTCGATACGAACACAACACAGAGTGCCATATTTGCAGTTGCAATCCTGGAATGAATTAACGGACGGAAGAGATCAGGGACTCTGACAGTTGTTCAACTTACCATCCAAATCTTGACGCAAGGTAGTTAACTTGGTGACCTGCTATGATGTTGAAACAGAAGTAGCCATTGATCACAAGGAATATGCTGGCCAGCGCCAGAAGCATGTAGGAAGGCTCTCCCAGGCGCTTCCATTGTGCTCTTGTCTCGAGTCTTCTACGTTCTGTTAAAATTTACTTTGTCAGTCGAATGAAACCGGCTTTCACTTACCGAAATAGCAACAAAAGTGGCCTTTTGATTTTGCGTCTTGATTTGACAGATGATGATCTTTCGCAGACTTCCTGCACCCAGCGAACCAGAACAACCAGGGCTATGAAACCACAAAGGGAGACCGCATAAAGCTTGAGTGCCTTCTCATTGTAGAGCTGCTTTATGCTGGGTGGTTTTGCTGGCATTTTGAGGCGCACGGTGTCCCGGTGGTGATTGTTGACATAGATTGATAAGATAATCTAAACCCTAGCAGCGATCACCAAACATCACGAAAAGGGGCCCATAGGGTTTTATTCCCTACGCCGTTAGTCGTACACAGTACAGCGTAATGTGTCCTGCTTCACAGTACCTTCCACGGTAATCTGATAAGATTAGATTAGTGGGCATCCTGGCTAGTGAGTGCCAACTGTTCCTCCCTGACTTGGTCTTCAACCAAACAAATTTGCCCACAACTGGCAGAGCTCGGTTCTAGCTTCTACCTCGTTAACCGTTCGTACTCGTAAAGGTGGACCCAACGATGCTGAAAACATTTTCTTGTCACCGTGAGAAAACATGGTGGAATTTACCCCCCTGTCGTTCAGAGGCCTTCAGCGTGCATTCCTCTCACTGTGAGCTGCTAGTTGGACAATACAGCACCCAATTGGCTAACAATACTTGGCGCTCCACAATAACAGGCTTCATGCTCCGAGAACGGCCGCAGCCCGACAGCAAAATGGCAGCAAAATGGTAGTAAAACGTGCTACATGTCGCTCGAACTGCAGCCATTCCATACAACCTTGCATCCAACCTTGGCAAGCAGGATGTCTAGCTAAGGATCCTCAGCCTGGTGCAACTGATGGATGTCGTATCTGATCTCGCGATAAGATGTGATAAAATGCGACGACTCCCCACGTGGTTGCTCGACAAGATGAAGTTCTGTTGATTTGGTCACCCAGCTCTTTCTGCATCACCTTCTTCTGCCCCCTCTTGCCCTTGTTGGGATTTTAATTTTTAATTATCTTTTCTTACCTTCCATGGCACACTCTGAGGACTCCTCGACGGAGAATGCCGTTGACACGGCGCCACGCAACTCGAGTCAATATGAAAAGGCCGAGAAGAACGAAAAGGGACCTGTCGAGGTCACCCGTCCGGCCAGCAGCGACCAGCCTTCCGAGGAGCAACACCATGGGCAACAAGGAACACTTGACTTTCCCTGGTCATGGAAAATTACTGCCCTTGTCTGCGGTCTGATGCTCTCCTGGGGCTCGTCTTTTTCAGAGAACACCCTTGGACCACTAAAGTCGACGCTGGTTAAGGAGCTCAAAATCAACAATGCAAAAGTGAGAGAGGCTTGTTGATTTGCTGAATGATCTTTGATATATACGTTCTTTGGCTGACGCAGTTGCATGTAGTACGGAGCCATCAACTCGGCCACGTCCCTCATCAACACGATCCTTCCCATTATCGGCGGATACGGCCTCGACTACTATGGAGTCGAATGGTAAGGCGCCCATCTCCGTGGCTTGTTTAGGAAGAGTGGCACGTGCTGACAATGTGTGTTTTGATTTTGAGAATAGGGGCTCAATGGCTTGCTCTGTTGCCATTTTCTTGGGAGCTGTGGTGTCCGCGGCCGGCTCGAACCGCAACTCCTTTGACCTCGTCTTGACTGGCCGAATCATCATGGGCTTTGGCAGCACCATCATTGAGACATGCACATCGAAGGTGCGTAAACAGACAGATATACAGATATTTATGATGAAGAGACACGCAAAAGCTGACAGCTGACATTTGCCACAGATTCTGGCACATTGGTTCCAGCGGAGCGGCCTTGGTATTGTGTATGGTCTCGACCTGGCTGTCGGTAAGTTGTCCTCTTTGGATGCATACAAATCAATTAGAGACTGACCACGGGTTCTCCAGGTAAACTTATCGTCTTGATTGCAAAGGCCACGGCTGTCCCCATGCGAGATGCATCCTCATTCTGGGGCTGGGCTCTGTGGATCCCTGCGATTGTTTGCTTTGCCAACTTGTTGCAGAACATCTTCTACGTCTGGTGGGTCAAGACCCGGCCTGAGTGGACGCGCATGCCCACTGGTCGCCGCCTGGAGAGACAAAACGGAACCTACGCTGCGGCTTCTGGTGGTCATGTCCGCCACACGGCAAAGTCTGGCCTGAAGTTTATCAAGTCTGTCGCCAAGGTGCTCACCCTGGTACCTCGCCTTTTCTGGGTCGTTGTGTGCAGCCAGAGTCTCCAGGCCGGTGTTGTTGGCGGCTTCAACGGTTTGAATGCCGACATTATCACCGTGACCCGAGGTTCTACCGCACAGATTGCCGGCTACACCTCTGCCGTTCAGCAGGTCATTCCCGTTGTCTGTGCACCGCTGCTCGGCGGCTTCTTTGATTTCTACGGCCACCGCATGCTTATCGTCAGCGTTACGTCGGCCATCTGGATCCTCGTCTACTGCCTGATTGGCTTCAGCCATGTCAATGCCTTGGCCGCCATGATTATTGCATCCGTGGGCTCCACCATGAACTCCCTGCCGTTCACATGCTCGATTCCTCTGATGGTGCCCGATCAGACCGAGCTGGGCCTTGTCTTTGGTATCTGGAAGGCATTCAACAACAGCGGCAGTGTTATTGTAGACATTATTGCAGGCCGCCTTCAAGACATTACGCCCAACGGTACATACGAACGGGTCATTACCTTCTTCGTCGCTTGCAAAGCCCTGGAGTTCTGCCTGGGATTGTTCTATGGCATCCTGGATAAGAAGTAAGTGGCATATGCCCACTTAACTCTTAAAAAAAGAAAAGAAAAAAAAAGAAATGCTAACAATAAATCTCCAGGTTCCTCGGCGGTGTTCTCTCCTTCAGCCAGAAGAAGCGTGTCGCCCTTGAGAGAGAGGGCAAGCTTGACAACCTCGTTGGCCGCAAGCCTGCGAAGCCTTTCACCATTGTCGGCCTGTCTATCCTGGCCTCTTTAGTCGTCGTTGCCTGGGTTCTGTTTATCAAATACTCTCTGTAGAGACAGGGACTTTGATCCATGACTCCAACCCAGCGAGAAGAGGCGTCAAAAATAGGACTCTTCATTACTACCTTCTGCCGCACTCCGGCACTGGTAGAACTGTACGATAAAAGTATATTTATGAGTTTGTATCGAAAATACCCCATAGTCACTATATCCCTACTCGTTAATAATGTGATTAAACAATAGGTCGCACGCCGAAGGAGGTTGTAAGGCTTGGGCTTGTTGTCTTGCTTCATTCCACATTTCTACGTTGCCTGCTTATTCAACATTGGTCGAGGGTTGGACTTCGTGAAGTCTATTATGAATCCAGCATTTTGAAGTAAAAACACAAAACAAAGAAAGCCAATGATACTAAGGGTAAGTCAAAACAATGGTGAAGGTGCCACAGTCGTACGTTCCGTGAAATGATCTCACCTTCCAGGCTGGGTCAGCTGGCGGGTCCAATTCATTTAGTGGCGGATAGGGCCGTAGCGGGGTCTTTGGCAGCTCAACTTCACAGCAACAGCCCTAATGAACGTCAAGTCACTGATTCAAGGTTTCATATTCAAAGTCTCACATAAAAATGACGCCGCACCCTGGCCGACTACCGCGCTCTACCGTTTGTATTATCTTAAAAGCGCTGTTCTGCTGTGCGTCTAGAGGAGTGTAAAGCATGGTAGGAGCAGTCATGGAAAACCCAGACGTTTGTCCTGCATTTTGCCCTGCTTACCGAACACAAGGCGACATCAAAGGGCTGGCTTTGTCGGTGAGTGTATTGATTTGATAGGCTGGTTGTGACATGATATTGGGCCAATGCTGGCCAGTCGTTTTGATATGTCGGGCAAAAGTGCACTTTTCTAAGCCTCAAAAGGCAGACTTTGTGTCAAGAACTTGAAGAGGGGAAAGGAGAGATTTCTGTCCAGCTCACCTACTTGAGGGGCTCAGAAAAGACAAAAAATTCCCTCTCTTCGAAACCCAGGAACAACACACAACGACAACAGCGCCATCGATATCAACACTACACGCTTTACCTTCAATACGAACCTGCTCACGATACATCTACCTATCCCGACACTATGGAGGCTGTGGGTGCCGGTGCAGCAGTCCTTCCATTTGTTCTTTTATGCCTGCAAAGCGTAAAAGTGGCACATAGAATTGTTTCCTCCATCAAAGATGCGCCGAAGATCGTGCAAGATGTCCAGCAAACCATTGCAGGTCTATTGTCAACACTCGAGCGACTTGGAGATTGCTGTGTCTTGAAAGAAGGAGGGCTCAGAGACGACATCCTCCTTTCCAAAATCAAATCATGTCAAAGCGACATCGACACCTACACTGCAAAATGCCAGGAATTGGTGCCATCTCTATCTGGTTCTGGCCGGCGGCACGTCAAAAACACATGGAAGAGGCTCAAGACGATGCTGAACGAGAAAGATTTGGATAAGATGGGCAGGGCCGTGGCATCTCATGCAGCGATGTTAGGACTCCACCTCAGTGCCATTCAGAGGTAGGCCACATTTGATTTTTGGAATATGTCTCGTTCGGGCACAGGATATTTTGACATATTAACAGTCTATTTATTTTCGCAGCGACCAAGTTTCCGAAGTCAAGGGCAATCTAGACACAATCGGCCGTCAAGTGTCTGCCACGCAACAAACCATCGTCGACAACCAGACCACCGTGACTCGCACTGTCATCAGTCAACACGAGGAGACAAGAACCTCGATCCGTGCCCAACTCGGCGATATCCGTCAAACCGGGCACAATATGCAAGCCGCCATCGACAACAACACGTCCACTATGACGGAAGTCCGGACCAGCATCACTGGACAGCAGATGGCCTCGGAGGAGGCAGTACTCAATGCGCTTGCAAGACGGCACGAGGAGACACGAGCCTCGATCCATTCCCACCTCGGCACCATTCGTCAGACCGGAGACAGTGTGCAGGCAGCGGTCGATAACAACACCTCAATTGTGTCGGGGATGCAAGCCACCATCATCGAGCAGCAGAAAGCTTCAGAAGACGCAATACTCTGCGCGCTCGCAGGGGTCTCGTTGGAAACCGCGGCAAATGCTGCAGCTGTGACATCAGCCAATGACGCAACCGCGGAACAAAGCAACACGATGATGGCCATGCTGAGTAAAATGATGGACCAGTTGGCGCAGCTCTCTCACTTAGCACGGGCACATCAACCTAGCTCACATGTTGAAGAGGTCCAAAATGAGCACGAGGATGCAGTCCCAATTGAAGACACGCCTTCCACCGATATTCTTCCATACGACGTTCTGGAGGACAACATAAAGTCAATTCTGGCCGCCCTCGACCACAGGGAAGGCATCTTTTCCCTCCGCGACGCCAGAGACATTGCAGAGCCCCTCACTTCCCTGCTTCAAACAATGATGTCTAGTGCATATCTTTCACAGTCGCAATTTCATGCATCAACGTACAACACATGGTGCAGGACACGTGAAAAGAAAGATCTTGCCATGCTAAGGGATAACCTGTCGTCACTTTTGCGAATGACGCTGTCTGCGCACAAATTTTCGGTCAACAGCAGCCGACCAAAATCAAATCCAAAGCGAATGGTGTCTACGACAAAAGAAACTATTGTGTCACATACACAGATGCAATCTTGCGACATTTCCAGCGGCACTCTGTCCCTTTTTACAAGGGAGCGGATGTATCGGAAGATACACAATTATACCTGTCACGAAGGACACACTCATCAGTCTGTTGACTGCAGCAGCTACGGCGAGGATATAGACAGAGAAATTCGGCTTCGATACATGCCAAAATATAGCGAAGCTAGCCAGCAACAACGCGCATTCCATGCGATCATGCGCCAGACAGTCACAAATGACGGGGTCTTCGCCACCATCCCCAGAATGTTCACGTATAACATTCTTCCTGCGAAGTCACGAGTCTTCGAAGTAGTAGAACAAGGAAACATGGCCGAGTTCCTCGAAATGTTGCGGACAGGGACCGCCTCATTGCGAGACCAAGATGAGGTTGGCGCGTCACTCCTTATAGTCAGTTATCCCGTACAACCCATGCTGCCGTTCATTCGCTTTATTGGAGTGTATTCACTAACTCGATTTTCAGTACGCATACAACCAGCCACAGATGTGCCGATATTTAATTCAACACGGTGCAGAAATTGACCATGTTGGTGGATTGTTCGCTAATATCCAAGTAGCAGGGACGGCACTTTTGGCTGGGAGCTACTTCTTTGGTAAAACTGAACGTAGAGGGTACCAGTCCGAACTTGAATGCCGCAAGCTCCTTTTAGACGCGGGATCAGACCCTACAATCCCATACATGACAAGAATTTATCCTCGAATCGATCCTGGTCTGCTTCGAATTATGAATGTGGGAAATGCGGTAAGACTGGATTTATTTTCGAGCGGAGCGAGCGTCATGGCAGAACTGACAACGAGATACAGGATGAGATCAGAGATTTACTAGACAAGGCCAACGGATTCTTCACCTTGGAGAGTGATATCTCTGGCTGTGGGGAGAGGTTCACACCACTTCTTGCGGTCTGCTCATCGACCAGCGCTAGTGTTGAGTCAATCTCTCTTCTAGTTGAGAGGGGTGCGGATGTTCACGCACGTACAAGTTGTGGTCGAACCTGCCTTCACTGGTTAGTTTGTACAGTCTGCCACGTGCTATTTAACAACAGTGGAACAGCAATGCGCCAATTACTTGCATTATTTTTATACCTCATTGGTCGTGGGGCCGACCCATTTGCTGTTGACAACAGGGAAGTATCTGTCTCGGAACTTGCGTACAGCATAAGTTCGCTAAAACAAAACATTACCGGCGATTTCTGGGATTTTGTCCTGGCCAACATCGGTGTCGATGTGGCCGAAAATCATCGGAGGTATTACATTCAGCGATCAGCAAGGTACGGCCTGTTTTACACACGTCGATTCTTCGAGTCGATGTGGCGAGGACTGGAACACCTCTGCCCGTACTACAACGATATGTCATACATATGGGACGGATATGACGAAGGCGATGCGGGTGGCTCGGATGACAGGGATACATCGGACTCGGACCCTGACTCTGATAGTGATGGGGGCGCATTGGTTTGATGCCTGGTCCGCCTGTTGTTTTGGTCACAGGGCGAGATGCTACCACCTTTTTTGTCCAACTTTAAAATTTCATGTATATTGGAGCATGGAACGCCTGTCGATCAGCGTAGATATTGCATAACGTTATATGTCCGGCATGGTACTTTGCATCTTCATCCAGTGAAGCCATGTTTCTTTAAGGTGAGAATCTTGTGAACGCCAGCGTATTAATACAATATGACAATTAATGGATCTACGTGTGGGTTTGAATCCGTGCTTTCTCGCTCTGATGTGGAATTTCTTCGTGGACGTCCTGGCAATGCACTTCGTGATTGTGGAGACAGCTGGATGCACTCCGTAAAATACTAACCATTTTGGATTTGTAGGGCTGAGGACACACTGATTGGTCTGACACCACTTCGTACCCAAGGCGCACCACAGTGGTTAGCCTTGGACTCTTGGAAACCGCCGATAACACGAGAGTAAAAATAGAATACATGTCCCTTTAAAAGAGAAACAAAGTTGCTATCGCTCTGCGGATTGAGCAAGTCTTATTGTAACGACACGGAGTTTCGAAGCGCGCACTTGTACCCAAGAAAATCCCACTTAGCCTACGGTACGGCCCGACGGCAAGATTAAGGTAAGCTGGGAGACACTATTGACTGGAGGAACGGGCATGCATTAAGCTAACATTACAAGCACATATCCAGGCAGCTATCCTACGACTTCGTTATCAAAATGTGCACTCAGTACTACCGAGCGTACACGTGCGGCTGTGAAAAGCCCGAAGAGTTCAAGCAATGCGCACAGCGGCAGGGAACCTACGTCCGGTGCGAGCCGCTGACGAAGGCGCTCAAGCCGGAGAGCGGCCACATGTGCATCGACCACATGGTGAACCCAGCAAAGGATAAAGCCTTCAAGTAGTGCATCTGAGAGGCGAGAGGCAGAGGCAGAAGACTGGCATGAAATACGATCTAAATACATAGTACGATCTACATAGATAGGGTCTGCCAGGACTTGCATCATTGCCGATTCGAATGAACAAATTTATCACCTGTTACGCCCACCTTATCGACTGGCCCGTACTTTGCCAAGTGCTCAGCAAACCCTTCTGTGGTGAACTTGTTCTTGGCGTACTTGTCGCCCCGACTGGCGTCGTCCCTGCAGCCAAGACAGAACCAGCCCCAGTCGGCCTTGCGGCCGTCATCGAGGAGATACGGGGCGGAGACAAGCGCCATGTATCTGCGAGCCTCCCGCATCTTTGTGTCCGGGTCTGGGGGTACGGTAACAGTCCCATCGGTGCCTCTGCTTTTCCAGAAGGCGTCAAAGTCCCTGCGGTCTAGAAGCCGCAACCGCGTCCGGATGTTATATTTGCTGCGGCGGCCCCACTCCAGAGGGCAATACAACCCCGGCACGCTGACAATAATTGGTATTTTGGCGTCTTGCAGCTGACGGATGGGGTCTGCTGTGACTGCTGCCGTGTCTTCCTCCTCCTCCTCCACGAGCCCCCTTTTCCGTCCTCTTCTTTTCTCTCTTTTCTCTCTTTTTTCGGGTTGGGCCTCTTCCATTACGCTTAAAGCGTGGCTCAAAGTGTATGGTTCGTACTCGCGGCGCGTCGTGTAGCAGGTGTGGCAGACGCGCCGGCATGTGAGAAGGTATAGGTAAGCGCCGAAGCGGTTGCGGCACACGTCGGTCGGTGTCCGCGTCGAGCAGCGGAACGTGTGCAGTGTCTGGTAGAGCTCGGCGCACGAAAACGAATTGGCCTTGATGCTCACAATGGCTCTCAACACGTCGGGGCAGTGTCGGTAGATGGCAGCATATTGGGGCACGGCATCGACAAGCTGCATGGCCCGGATGCTGACGCGGCGGAAACGGGTCAGGGAGGGAATGTCGACGTGCGGGAGGATGAGGAGAAGGATCTCGGGCGGGAGACGGTCGAGCTGGCCGACGGACGAGGATGAGGCACGCGCTGCCTTTCCTTTCGACTTTGCCTTTGGCTGAAGCAGGCGAGCGTGCCGCCCATTGTCGAGCGGACAGCGCTTTGCGAGGCGGGCATCGTCCAAGTTGTATTCGCGTTTGGCTGGCGTTGTGTAGCCTTGTGTGTGGAGTTCGTCAGCTTTGGCTGCGTCCATAATGGGAAGGCGAGGTGGTGCCTGTTGTAACCGGTGGGTGAGCTAGATCGACTCACGTGACGATGCTTCCCACGGTCCAAACAGAGTGACGAGACACGACGTCGGGGTGTCCGACCAACACATGAATCAAATATGTGGTGCTGTGTAAAGTCGCAGAATAGAATATCTAGCATTCGTGATACCTTCCATTGCTGCCTGTGTTTCGAGACAATCGTTGCAAGAATCTCCAGGATCTCGCAAGGCAAACATGACTAAGGCAACCAAATCTACGTATACGAAATACGATCAATGTGGGCCGTATTAGTCATCTTTCTGGTACACAAATTTTCAACCAACGTCATGTCGAACTTTATGTTATTCAAGAATCTCGAGGAATATTGTACTCGTGTTATGAATACGATATTGGTCTGCGTTTTTGATCCTGCCGTTTCAACGATCGTTGAACCGGAGATGAACAATCTTATTGGGTGTGATTTTGTATTGTCATCACAGCAATGCTCTGCTTTTGCGCCTGTTCGCTGTCAATTAAAGGCACCGAGCCACAAACATGGTAACCCATATGTGGAAACGACAAGTGTATTTCATAACATCCGCACCCCATGCTTACCAAGTAAGCGTTCAAGGACAAGCCGTATCGAAGCATGGACGTGAAAATTTTGTCGTATGCAGTACGCCAAAGCCCAGGACAACCGATACCACGTGTTTTTGCTCGGAGAGCCATTCTATTTCTGTCTGATTAGTATTTTTTAGGTGTCATTAAAGTGGTTGAGTGGACATTTCGTCTACCGGTTATGCTATAGACGCAAGGTACCAGATTTACGCCTAGAAAACGTTCGAGTCTTACGACCAGTGCATATTATAATAGAACATTTCCCACGAGATACGGTGCATAAACGACTCGGACAGTTCTCTTTTACAAATTTCCATATACGGCGAGTGCATACGTTCATTTTGTCAGCACGTTGTTGTTGACGGTTGAAGATCAATTAAAGACACCTGCTTACAGGAGCTTCGGCCACTCAGGAGGCCCAATGACATGGTGGCTTGCCTTGTTGGGAGAAACTAGTGGGTCATTTGGCGGGAGGTGGGTCCTTCCCAAGCCCATCGCTTGTGTCGGCTAGTTCTGGTCCCTGCGTTCTGGCCCCAGCGTTCTGTCTTCCTTCAACACGCACACTAACAAATTTGGCTGCAGTGTGCCGCCATATTTGTTAGTCGGGATTTGAAATCACGTTCACTAATCATAAAATCGTCCTTCGGTCGCGCCTTCCCAAGAAAGCCGGTCAGCCTCAACCTCAACGGCCGACTGCTGCCTCGAGTGACTCTCAACGACCAATTCGGCGGACGACAGGAGTTCAATTCGCTTTCACATTCTTCGCTCTTCTACCTTGGCTGCAGGTCCCTTCCAGAGCAATCGGGTTTCCGCTGCGCAATTATTCATCCAAAAGGCAGTTATCCCGGGCTGTCGTTTGTCTAGCACCACTGGGCTCTTTCGTTTTATATACATCTTTTCTAGCGGCATTTCGATCCGCCTGTTCTTACTCCTTTTCACTGTGCCCAGTCGCAAATCACGAGAAGTCGGAGCACGGTGCAGCAGATCCGGTGTCTGCCCTGCCTGTACGACTCCGGGAAACAGGTTGGACCTGCCCAAAGAAGCCTCGCGATAGCCGCAACCGGCGTCCACTTGAGATCAGCTTCCCCCCTCAAGCTCAGTGCACCTGGAAAACCACGGCAGTCGTTGGTGAATACGTACGCCGTTTAGCCTAGGGGTGCTGCATGTATGACATTCGACACATCCTCGGCTCGTTGTTCTTTCTTTTGCATGGTCAGAAGACTACTACAACTGTTCACTCGCATTCACACCAATGCTTCCTACCGCCGTTGCCTCAATTCCGCTCAACGTTTCTTGGTAATCACCACTACCACAGCCATACCTTTTCTGGCACTTGAACCGGCTTACATTACCACGTTCATATCCCATCTCGTCTGATATCTTTGCCGCCAACTTCCACAGTCGCCTGCATGCCGCCTCGTATCCTGTTGTGATACTGACTGTGGAGAACACAACCACAGAGGCTTACAGCACTCCTGATGTTCTCGGCTCTTCATACTACTCTCGTGTTGATCACTGGCATCAATTACTCCACGGCATCTGCTTTCTGAACCGTTCCGTATAACCTTGCATCTTGTTTTCGCCTCTGACTTTTCATCTCACCTTACATCTTATTAGTCCTGTCATTCTATCATCCCCAACCCCCATACCCAAGCATCTTCACTCCCCGTCTCCACTTCGTTCCAGAATTAGGCAAACGAGCGAAGCCTGACCCACCTTCTGCCCTACCTGTCACCTCTCATTTCAACCATTGTCTGAACTATCGCGACGATCTCGAGTATCAAGAATATTCTTGATTGCTCGTCTCTTGATATATGAGCCTCGCAAGCGTTGTCCGTGGGCCGTCACTCCACACCCTGATGCCCTACATGGACTCCAACCTCGACATTCTCAATGCCGTGCAATACGATATTGGCGTGCCGCTGCCCGCCATGAGAGCAACGAGAGGCACGAAGAGACGACGCCTTTCTGTTAGCAGAGACGTAGACAAGACCGCAGACAGAGACAGCACCAGCTCCAACGCCAACTCGAACTCGTCACGGCCAAGGACACACGCCCCCGACACAGCAGTCAACGATCTCCTTTCATCTGTCGACGTAGCACCATCTCGCCGCCAGGAAGACGTGGACATGGACGCGCCAGCAACCAAGGCCAAGCCTGGCCGCAAGGCGACAAAGAAGACTGCCGGGAAAGCAGCTACCCCGTCGACAATCGTGCAGTCTGTCGAGGCACCCGAGAGTGATGAGGCCGAGGCCGACGACGATGGCGATGGCGCTGAGGGTGACAAGAAGAGAGCGCGTGGCCGTCCACGGATCGATGTCAAGGACGTGACAGCAGCAGATGTGAGTCTTTTTATACTTATGTTCTTGTTGCTCTTGTTCATGATTACACGGACAGATATGGACATACATGGACATACATGAACGGAAATACTAATCTTTTGCAGAGACGGAGGACGCAGATCCGGCTGGCCCAGCGGGCATACCGCAGCCGCAAGGAAAAGGCCATTGTGTCGCTCGAGAAGCGCGTCAACTCGCTGCGGGAAGCCAATGAGGCCATGAGCAATGCTTTCATGAGCCTGCACGATTTTGCCGTCGGCCGCGGCCTGCTGGACCAGCACCCGGACTTGGCCCAGCAGCTGAGGCAGACCACCGAAGTCTTCCTCGAGATGGCCCGCCAGTCGAGTGTCGACGAGGACATGGATTACCACGACCACGACCATGACCACGAGGACGGAAATCGCAGCCAGGGAAACGATGACGCGACGAAAGAGTTCCAAGAAAAGCAACAGGCCATCAACGCTGCCGTCAAGACGTTTGGCTACCAGACACAGACACAGGCACAGCCGAAGGCAAAACAGTCCGCCCCGGGTAAGCCAAGACATAGCATTGTCTCCGAGCCAGGGGCACCCGACGTCATAAGCCAACAGATTATGTTGCCGCCACAGCGTGCTACTGCTGCCGTACGGCCGTCCAGTTCGCTACAGGACCAACTGTATGGCGGCATCGTCATGCACCAGCCAATGAGCATCGACGACAGCGGCACTACCGCACCTTTTGACCAACAGACGGCCAACTTGTTCGACAGCACCTTTGGCATGGCCATGAACATTGTCAACTCATACTCATCAGTGACCGGCTCCCCGTCTGATGCAGCCCCCATTGGTTCCTTTTACTCGGGCACCGCTAGTGGAAGCGGTGTTGGAGATACCGGCACAGCTTCAGCTTCGACGAACGCGGGCAGCGGCAGCAATTCGGCCCCGTCCGTCTCTCCGTCGTCTGGTCGCACCCTCGACTTTACCATTGACAACCCGTTCCCGCTTGACGGCGTCTCCTTTTCACTTTTCTCCAACTACCCGTCGCCCTCTGGCCAAGACGTCGTAGCTGCACCGACATCCACTAGCGACTTGGGCTCTCACCTGGCCGACACGGATGCCTTTATTGCCAGCGCCGCCATGGGCAGTCCCTATGCCGGTTTGGCGCCGCCGAGCAAATACCCACCCAACATTTCGTTCGGCCTACGTCTGCGCCGCTACGCCATCGAGAGCGCGTACAAGCTCATCAACAGCTCCGACCCGCCTGCCGATGCGTTCGCCCGCGCCTTTGGCTTCTGCATCATGTTTGAGCCCGTTGACCAGATCCGCCAGCGACTCCGCACAGGACTCGAGACGCCCTTCAAGACCAGCAAGTTTACGCGCTGGGAACTGCCGTTTGTCAGCCGCGACCCCGACATTGCCGATGCGCCGGCAGCGTCCGTGGCGTCCGTGACGTCACCCTCGTCGCGGTCAACCGCGCCCTCGTCGACCTCCTCCCGCAAGATTCCTAACAACAGCAACAGCGACCACCGCGGCACGAGCGTGCGGCCGGTCACGCCACGTATTCACGTCACTCTACCCGGCTTCGAGGGCGCGTTCTACGACTGCGAAGAGACGGAAATGTACCTGCAACAGCGCGGCGTGCACATCCCGCCCAACTCGGAGAGCGTGATCGTCGAGGTGGACGACGCAGACTTTGCCATCGACGAAGCGTCGGCAGCGGCAAGCACCGCCACGGTGTCCACGGGGTCCGCGGAGTCGACTGCTACTGCTCGGTCGGGTACGACTGCAGCCACATCAACGTCCACCCGCAGTGGAGCCTCTGGCATCGGCTCGTGGGACTACCTGTCGCCGGACCTCATCGCCCCAAAGACGTCTCGTAATGCCGGGTCGATGGACTTGGACTGGACCGCCGGTGGTATTGCTGAAACGATTGCTGCCGCTGCTCGCGGTAGCGGCAACAACAGCAGCAGCAGCAGCAGCAGCGACTTTTTGTCGTTCATGGACAATGCCATGTTCAACTTTTCGACAACAACGCCCACGCCAAACGCAGCCTTCCCTCAGCGCCGTCTCCTGTCGCTCGACGTCGACAAGTTCTTGAAGGAGCTTGTCCGCCGTGGAACCTGTCTCGGTCAGACGCCCGGCTTCCGTGCATCGGATGTCAACGAGGCCTTTTGGCTGGCTGTGCGCAATGCGTCGTCGGCGTAGATACTCAACTAATTGTCTTTATCGTTTCATATTTGGCGAGGTGTTTTTTTCTTTTCTCTATCATGACCATGTGGTCGGTGGCGTTGATTCATATCGGTACGGTGTCAATTGTGTTTTTACATAATATTTTGTGTTGTTTTCTTGTCACATACAGGTTGCACTTCTCCATTCTAGATCTGGTACTCCATGCATAATATATTGTTCTTTTTGTTTTCTCGTTTTGCCGCTTCGTCTCGTCCAATAAAGTACGTAATTCCATCATCGGCTCTTGCTGTATTGAAGATCTAGAACTGCCGCGATGATGTCCCCATTTTCTGTCGGAAGCGCCAACGAGAAGTAGTTTGACACCCACTGCGAGAACCATTATCGTGAGATCATGCTATCGCCGTCGTCGCGCCCAGGTGCGCATCCACATTGAAATGAAAGGTCGTGCAGAAAGGTCCCCCCTCACACGAGTATATCACGTGGCGTTGTGGAGAGGATGCAAAGAAGACGAGAAGGAAAAAGCAATGGAAAGAGTGAACTGCAGCTCTCTGGGCCCCAGATCCACAAAAGCCGAGCCGACGCGTGGAGCCCGGTGTTGGCTCACCGAGCCAATCAGACACAAAGCCGGCGGCGGACCCGTTTAACCTTGTCTTTGACTTACTTTGCCGACTTCAACAATGCAGATTCTTGCATTTTTTTCTCTTTTATTTTTTTACCCTGGTATCTCCGTATCGTTTCCCAAATGTCGCTCCATATGCTCCATCTCTCTCCAGTTTCTCTCCGTTTTGTCCATCATTCTCTCCCCGTGTCTCCCTGTTTTCCTGTCATCTCCCCGCTGGGGAAACGCATGTTTGTGGGCAGTCGTTCAATGGCTCCACAGTCCCCGAAGGGTCAAACCTTTGACAGCATTTTGACTGAATGAAGCGACGACCAAGCGTAAAATTTGACGGTCAAAAAGAGGCGTAAAACAAGCAAACGACGAGGCCAGCGTTCCCGGGCCACGGAAAACAGCGAGACACGAACAGACAAGAAGAGACCAAAAAATACGGAGTACAAGGCGAGCCTACGACGGGTTGTTCGTCCCTGAAGTGCAATAAGCAATACCGAGTAGACTAGTCGAGTCGCGATGCTCAATGCTTGTGGCCGAGTTAGTTCGAATTTTCGTTTTTTTCCCATCTCATCGTCCTCTTTACTCCCACCCCGGCTCTTGATCTCTTCCCCTCTTGGCTCGTCGCCTTGTCCCCGCCGTGTCGGGGCCCCATATTTTGTTCTCCTTCCCTTTGGATCCTTCCTTTCTTTCCCTCCTTTTCCTTTTCTATCTATTAGACGTCTTGCAATGTGTGGACTGTTGATCGTGTGCATGACAAGTACATAAGACGACGTCTCCCACGTTGCCGTCGATCTCTCGATATCCTTTCGTTTTATTTTTATTTTCTCTGCGATCATCCCTAATCAAAAGCCAAAAGCATCCTGTCCTCGATATCTTCCCCCAAAATGACCGACGCAAAGACACCGCCTGCGGCTACGGCCGTGGCGCCTCTCCCCGAGGACGACAAGATTCTGGCAGTGACGCCGTCGCACGTCGAGGACGATGCCGACGCCGACCAAAAGGGCGACTTCTCGGTCGTGCAGAAGCCCGAGAGCATCCGCAACATGACGCAGGCGGAGATCCAGGCGCTCGAGAAGAAGATGGTGCGCAAGCTGGACTTTGTGATCATCCCGATCATTGGCATTCTCTACGTGTTCAACTACGTCGACAAGTCGGCGCTGGCGGCGTCCAAGGTGTACGGCATTAAGGAGGACCTGCACATGTCGACCAACGACTTTGCCACGGCCATTTCGATCCTGTTTGGTGGGTGCTTTCGTCTCCCTTGGATGAGTTTTGAGTTTTGAGTTTTGAATAATTGCTAACACCTCCAGCCGGCTACCTGCCTTTTCAGATCCCTTCGAACCTGATCATGACCAAGATCTCGCGTCCCGGACTGTGTAAGTCAGAACATCCCCTCGAAGAAAGAAATAAGAAGAAAATAAACACTGGCTAACCTCTCAGACCTCTGTATGGCTGCTGTTGTCTGGGGCGTTGTGTCTGCTCTGACGGCTGTCGTGAAGAACAAGGAGGGCCTCTATGTCCAGCGTGTCTTCCTCGGTGTGACCGAGGCCGTCTTCTTCCCCGGCGTGATCTACTACCTGAGTGCCTGGTACACCAAGCAGGAGATCGGCAAGCGCCTGGCCGCGCTCTTCATGTTCCAGATGCTGGGCAGTGCCTTTGGCGGTTTCATTGCGGCCGCCTGCCTGACTCTGGACGGCCGCTACGGCATTGCCGGTTGGCGCTGGCTCTTTATCGTGGAGGGCGCCTGCACGGTCGGCTGCGGTCTGCTCTTCTCGATTGTCATGCCCGAGTACCCGCACAACGCCCGTCTGCTGACCAAGACGGAGCGCGACTATGCCGTCTGGCGGATCGAGAACGAGGCCGGCGCCGGCGAGGCCCACGACGACACGGGCACGCTGTCGGGCTTCAAGCTGGCCATCCGTGACCCCAAGGTCTGGGCGCTTGTGTTCTGCATGGGCATGATCCAGGCCATGGGCAGCACCGTCAACTTTTTCCCGTCGATTGTCCAGACGCTAGGCTACTCCAACCTCATCACGCTGCTGCTGACGGCGCCCCCTTATGTGCTCGCCGCCATCTGGTTCTATGTCTTCTCGACCATCTCGGACCGCAAGAACATTATTTATCCGTTTGTCGTCGTCGGCATCGTCCTGGCGGCCATCGCCTACACCATCTCGCTGGCCACCCTCAACACCGGCGCCCGCTACTTTGCCATGATGCTCATTCCGGCGACGGTGGCCGGTCCCCAGATCTTGGTGTACAAGACACTGAATCTGCACATTGCCCGCCCCTACCCCAAGCGCGCCGCCGGCGTGGCCATGATCAACTCGATTGGCGGCATCTCCAACATCTGGGCGTCCTACCTCTATGTCGACGCGCCGCACTACTACGTCGCCTTTGGCACCTGCTTCGGCTGTGCGGCCCTGCTCTTTACCACGATTACCGTCTACCGCTGGCACGTCCGCCGCCTCAACCGCCTGCTGGACGGCACGCCCGACGAGGTCGCCGAGGCCATGAAGAGCGGCGTCACCCAGACCCAGGTCGACCTGGGCTGGCGGTACGTTGGTTACTAAGTGCGAAAAGTGCGCAAAGTGCGTCGAAGAAGACGGTCATTCAGGCCATTCATTCTGTGAAAGGCTCTCCTCGGCCCATCGCGGACCATGGCATGGGTTGGCTCCTGCCATTTCAATTGTGGCTTTTGGCCGCTTTGTTCGTTAGAAAAGTTGTGTGCTTCGGCACCTGTACAAATTCCATCGTTTTATTCAATTGCATGCCAGAACAAGCAGTGAAAATCAAACCGTGAAAATGTCGAGCATCGTGTGTTCTCGCCAGAAAATCAATTCCCGGTACGTCGTACTTACAGGCCATCTCCACTCTCGTCTTTTCTGATGCTTTTCCTTTCCCCTCTTGCTTTTCCGTCCACGATGCAGATATTCCGAGATTTATCCTTTGAATTGCTGGTGAATTCAACACGTCAAGACAAACAGGGAAATGCCGTCACGAGGCTCACTGGTGTCGATTTTGTGTGCCATTTTGGCGTTTTTGGGGTGGGATTTGGTGTCGTTAGCGTGCGGTGGGAACTGGGGAATTCAGGCCACTTTACCGTTTCGGGGGCTGCCCGATCGGCTTTTATGCGCTTTTATGGGGCATTTTGCACGAATCTACAGGGGACTCGCAGGCTAGACGGCAGGCCTGACTGGCCCTGCGTGGCCCTGTGGAACTCTCCCAACAAGATAGCGCATCCGACGAGCCGACCGGCACTGGCGTCCATGATCATGTCTGAAAACACCAGAAACATCACACAAAAGTGGCACACTGCGTCGACTTGCATCTGCCGCTTTGGGCAGATGCACATAAAGCATGAGCCCATGCAGTTCCTTCCACATCTCCAGTTTGTTGTTTGTTTGCATACACGTTTTGGTCCACAATCGCTACCCAGGAGGAAGGAATACCCGATCGTGGACTCATTCCATGATCCATCGTTGACCCATTTGACAAGGCTCGACCCATTAGTAGTGTTCAAGTTTGTGACATGATTCATGGCATAGCAGTCGAGATGAGTGTGGCGTTCGAATGAGGCTACTTGTGGCGCAAGGCTGCGTGACAGTTGCGATGTCGAGTGAGATAATGTGCAGTTAATCTTTTGTTATATTCCGTCTCCCTTTGCTAACTTTTTAATTGGTATTTGCTTTTAATCACCTGCTTCTTTTGGGGGGTGGGATTATATGACATTTGTTTTTTCACATTAAATAAATTGTGAAATTTCAATGTAAAAAAGAATGCAATATCGATTTGTTTGACCAAGGGAAAAGGGAATAACAAGAGAACGTAAAAAGATTCATCAAACGTCCGAAAAATTGGACAAAAACAACAATGAATAAAATAAACACCAAAACGCGTTTAACACAAATCATGTATATTCCAGCAGCTGAACATAGAGCTGGTGCATCCAACTCTACGCCATGAATGAGTGTCACATTGTCCCCAAAAAATAAAGAGAAAAACATCATAAACAATAGTGCAAATCGTGTTGTATTCTTGGTATGTACTGTCTATTCTTTTTGTTTTCGTCTATGAACAATTTGCCATCTAGCCCCTTCACTTACACTGCCCGACCGCCGTCGACCTCGAGGTTGATGCCGGTGATGAAGCTCGCCTCGTCCGAGGCCAGGTAGAGGCAGGCGTTGGCGACGTCCTCAGCCTCACAGAGGCGCTTGAGGGGCACGTTGTCCAGGAACTGGGCGCGGTTCTCGGGGGTGTCGGGCACGCCGGAAAAGGCCTCGAACAGGCCGGTGGCGCCCAGCAGCGGGCAGACCGAGTTCACCCGAATCTTGTGGGGGCCGAGCTCGGCGGCCAGGCCCTTGGTGGCGTTCCAGACGGCGCCTTTGGAGGCGTTGTACCACACGAGGCCGGGGCGCGGGCGGGTGGCGCCGACACTTGCGACATTCAGCAGGACACCGCCGCCGCCCTGCTTGATAAAGCGGGGCACGAGCAGGGCGGTGGAGTGGAAGATGCTCTTGACGTTGACGTCGAAGCAGCGCTCAAACTCGTCCTCGGTCACCTGCAGGGTGGGCTTGTTCTTGTAGGTGGTGCCGGCGTTGTTGACCAAACAGTCGATGCGGCCGTAGCGCTCCTCGGTGGTGTCCAACAACGTCTGCCAATCCCTGCGGCTGGTGACATTGGTCTTCAAGAAGGACATGCTGCCGGGCAGCGAGGCGGCGACGGTCTTGGCGCCCTCCTCGTTGATGTCGGCCACGACGACCTTGGCACCTTCTTGGGCGAAGCGGCGGGCAATGCCGGCGCCGTAACCGGAGCCGCCGCCGGTGACGATGGCAACCTTGCCGGCTAAGCGGGACCCTGTTGAGCGGAGGGACATTGCGTGAGTGATGGGGTTGAAGAGATGTGGAGGGAAATGATGAGATGGAGATGGAGATAAGAGAGAATGGGATTGAAAATGAGACACTTGGATATGATAAAACTGAAGAATGATGAGACGAAAGACAGAAACAAAATGAATTCTCAATACAAAATCATAATCAGCACCCCCACACGGCAACAGAGTCACATAAACACAATCGTAGAAAGCGTCAAAGACCAAAGACCAAAGACCGACGACAAAGTGCCACTTACATGTTGACATGCCCTCCCCCTCCTCTGCATTTCGGCAACATCTCCGCAGGGTCTTGTCGTGCGTGTGCCTGTTTGCCATCTCGTGCTTTCGCGTCTTTCTTTCTTTCATTTGGGGACCTTCTTTTCGGCGATGAGTTGTGGCTGTCGCTGCCATCGTTGGCTGCATGCTAGTGAGCTGTTGGCCGATTGCCGTTGTATGGGGACGGAGTGGACACGGACCGGCTGTGTTAACAAAAAGTGGTGTAAGTAGCCGTGTTGTAAGTGGCTGTCAGTCGCCCAAAACACACCAAAATGGGCCAGATCAGAGCTATCCCCACACTAAGCTAGTCGCCGACTGACTTCGTACACTCGCATCACTACGTAATATCCCCGCACATTGATGCTCTGTTCACACAAAAGCCGTTTGCGTTGTCGGCACATCGGGCGATGGGATGCATTCAGGCAAGAGAAAGAAAAATGAGAAACGACGAGATACGTAAAGACGAGGGCATTGCATACCCTGCTCGAGACAAGCACAAACGTGGAACGTGGTTGACATAGTCTTGTCTCGTCTGTTGATTGCATCCCCCTCATCCTACTGCAATCATGAACCGTACAGCGTTTAGCATCAACCGTTTGGTTCAGACTTCACTCCGCCGCACCATGTCTTCAAAAGCTTCCTCTTTGGTACGTGTCACCCGTGTGCATTGTTCATGCTGTCTGCCGGCCACGCTGACACCTCTCTGACACGTCTAGCTCCGCAGCAAGCTCCGCGACCCGTCGCTGCTCCGCGAGCAGGCGTACATTGGTGGCCAGTGGACGGCCAACGGCAAGACGGCGACGTTTGACGTGACCAACCCGTACGACGGCAAGACCATTGGCACGTGTCCGGACCTGGAGGCGGCGGATGCGGCCAACGCGGTCGAGATCGCGCAGGACGCCTTCCGCACGTTCCGCCACACACCCGCCCGGCAGCGCGCCACCATCCTGCAGAAATGGCATGACCTCATGCAGGAGCACGAGCAGGACCTGGCCACGATCCTGACGTACGAGAACGGGCGCCCGCTGGACGCGGCCAGGGCGGAGATCCAGTACGCGGCCAGCTTTTTCGGGTGGTTCCAGGGCGAGGCGCTGCGGGCGTACAGCGGCGAGACGATCGAGTCGAGCGTGCCGGGTCAGCGCGTGATGACGTTCAAGCAGCCGGTGGGCGTGGTGGGCGTGCTGACGCCGTGGAACTTTCCGTCGGCGATGATCACGCGCAAGGTGGGCGCGGCGCTGGCGGCCGGGTGTTCGGTCGTGGTCAAGCCGGCGGCCGAGACGCCGTTCTCGGCGCTGGCGCTGGCCGAACTGGGCGAGCGGGCGGGCGTCCCGGCGGGCGTGTTCAACGTCGTGACGACGCACGAGCACCTGGCCGCGGTGGGCAAGACGCTGTGCGAGCACGACCTCGTCAAAAAGGTGTCGTTTACGGGCTCGACGCGCGTGGGCAAGCTGCTGATGGAGCAATCGGCATCGACCCTCAAGAAACTGTCGATGGAGCTGGGCGGCAACGCCCCCTTTATTGTGTACGACGACGCCGACATTGACCTCGCGCTCAAGGGCCTCATGGCCGCCAAGTTCCGCGCGTCAGGCCAGACGTGTGTCTGCGCCAACCGCGTCTACGTCCAGGAGGGCGTCTACGACACGTTTGTCGAGCGCTTTGCCGACGTCGTGCGCCGCGAAATGGTGGCCGGCAACCCGACAACGGCCGGCACGACACTGGGCCCGCTGATCACCGAGGCCGCCGCCACACGCGTGGCCGGCATGGTGGACAACGCCACGGCGGGCGGCGCCCAAGTCGTTCTTGGCAGACAGCCTGCCCGTTCGTCCTCGGACCCCAGCACGTTCTACCCCGCCACCATCCTCAAGGACATGCAGCCGTCGATGCGCGCGAGCCGCGAAGAGCTGTTTGGCCCAGTCACCGCCTTCTACAAGTTCAAGGACGACGCCGAGCTGTTCGAGAAAGCCAACGACGCCGAAGTCGGCCTGGCGGGCTACGTCTACACCGAAAAGCTGTCGCGGGCGTGGCGTGTGTCTGAGCTGCTGGAGACGGGCATGGTCGGTGTCAACACGGGCATGGTGTCGGACCCGGTGGCGCCGTTTGGCGGCATCAAGCACTCTGGTTTCGGTCGTGAAGGCGGCCGCGTCGGCCTGGACGAGTTCCAGGTGCTCAAGACGATCACTCTGGGCGGCCTTGGCCTGCCCGTGACGAAGTAGTGGTAGCCAAAGCCGGACAAAAGGATACGAAAAAGATGTACACATGTAGATAGATTGATTATCCAGAAACTCGTTACTTGCAGATGTCCATCCTGGAGTTTGAATGCCAAGGGTGACCGTATCCACATGGCTGCATGGATTATTTTGTCTGGCCAATCTTGGACACAATCTTGGACGCAATCTTGGACACTGGACGGTCCGGCTTTGTGGCAAGTAGCCGATGTGGTTCCGGTTGATGTTGTCCACTTTTTCCACTTTATGTGTGCAAGCTCATTGTTTACACTTGCAGCGCCCCTTATTTGTAAAGCCAGTTAAACCCGCCAACCCACAACGGCGTTTAGAAAATTACAGGGAATAGAGCGATTGCAGTTGCCCTGAATTCACTAGCCACCAACCCCACATACACGGACGTCAACTCGCGTCGTTGACCGTTCAATATAAGTGAGTGATATCATAAATTGCGAGGGGGCAGTGTTGGCAGTCTGTTGCACGACCCTCTTTCCGTATCAACATCACCAACATCGATATACACACACACTCAACATGTCCGTCAAGACGAGTTTCCGGCCAATGGCCGCCCATGTCCTGCGGGTGCCCAGCCTACGCGCTCCTTCACGAGCCAGCCGCTTCATCCAGATTCGCTTCGCCTCTTCGGCGTCCGGCCTCGCCAAGACGCTGACGATTGGCGGGCGCGAGGTGTCGGTGCCGACGGGCTTGTTTATCGGCAACGAGTTCCGCGCGGCTCTGGGGGGCAACACGTTCCCCGTCGAGAACCCGGCGACGGGCCAGGAGATTGTGCGCGTCGCGGAGGCGCGCGAGGCGGATGTGGACGTGGCCGTGGCCGAGGCGCGCCGTGCGTTTGAGGACAAGGCGTGGGCGGACGCGGACCCGGTTAGGCGGGGCGAGCTGCTGTTGCGTCTCGCGGCGCTGATGGAGCGCGACAAGGAAGACCTGATCGCGCTCGAGATGCTGGACACGGGCAAGACGTACCGGCAGGCGTCGACGCTCGACTTCCCCGGCAGCGTGGGCACGCTCAAGTACTACGCGGGCTGGGCCGACAAGCAGCTGGGCCTGACCTCGTTCAACATCCCCGGCACGTTTGCGTACACGCGCCGCGAGCCGCTGGGCGTCTGCGGCCAGATCATCCCGTGGAACTTCCCGCTGCTCATGTTCACGTGGAAGATTGCGCCGGCCATTGTGACGGGCAACACGGTGGTCATCAAGTCGGCCGAGGCCACGCCGCTGTCGGCGCTCAAGATGTGCGAGCTGATCCGCGAGGCGGGCTTCCCCGCCGGCACCGTGAACTTGCTGAGCGGCTACGGCAAGACGGCCGGCAACGCGCTGGCGCACCACATGGACGTCGACAAGGTGGCGTTCACGGGCTCGACGGCCACAGGCCGCGCCATCCTCAAGGCCTCGGCTGCGTCGAACCTCAAGAAAGTGACGCTGGAGCTGGGCGGTAAATCACCGGTAAGTTAAGTTAGGAGCCACCCTTGATTGTATCTGATTATATCACTAACGGCGTAGAACATTGTCTTCCCCGACGCCGACCTGGACAAGGCGGCCGAGTGGTCCGCCTGGGGCATCAACATGAACTTTGGCCAGACGTGCCACGCCGGCACGCGCCTGTACGTGCACGCGGACGTCTACGATGCGTTCCTCGACAAGTTCACCGCGCGCATGGCCGCACTCAAGGTCGGCGACAACTTCGACCGCAGCGTCGACCAGGGCCCCGTCAACAGCAAGATGCAGTACGACAAGATCCTCGGCTACATTGAGCAGGGCCGCCAGGAGGGCGCCACGGTCCACCTGGGCGGTGCGGCGGCCAAGTCAAAGTCGGCTGACGGCAAGGGCTACTACGTCGAGCCCACCATCTTTACCGACGTCAAGCCCGACATGGCCATTTCGCGCGAGGAAATCTTTGGCCCTGTCGTGACTGTCACCAAGTTTACGACCGAACAGGAAGTGATCGAGCTCGCCAACGACACGACGTACGGCCTGGCCGGCGCCGTGCACACCAAAGACTACGAGCGCGCCGTGCGCATGACCAACGCCATCAAGGCCGGCACGACGTGGGTCAACATGTACAACCTGGTGCACTGGAGCATTCCGTTTGGCGGCTACAAGCAGAGCGGTCTGGGGCGCGAGTGCGGCGAGGCGGTGCTCGAGAACTACACAGAGGTCAAGGCAGTGTATCTCAACACTGGCATGCCGGCTCCGCAATAGTCGAAGCAGGCCAAGTCGAAGCGAGCGGCGGAGACCAAGAAAATCGAGCGAACGAAGTGAGCGAGGACAAAAAAAAAAAAGGAAAACCAAACAGACGAAAAGAGGGTGTGAAGGACGGACCGTGTGAGGGGAAACAAAGAAATGCGGAGGACCGTGTGGAGGAGCTTGGTCGTTTTTCTTAGTTTTATTTAGATTCTGATATTTGAATTTAAGGGTATGAGAAAAGTGGGCCCGGATGTCCCAAAGAGGCAATTCAGTGTAAGTGGTGTCTGTGCAGCCAAGTGACAGTGGGGGAAGGAGGACGGGAAAGACCGCACAAGGAAGGAGCGACTACGGGGTAAGGGGAAGTAAATACGTTGTAGAGTCAATAGACATCAATACAGTCGGTCAATAATCAATAATCAATGAGTCGGCGCATTATTTCAAGTCAATATTGAGAGTCAGTCTATCACCGTTCCAGCCATCACCACCACCTCCGCCTCCGCCTCCGTAATGCCATCCAACATCCCCTCTGTCGCGCTCGTCGTCGCCGCGCCCAAGGCCGACTTCACCCTCACGCCGATTGTCCTCGACACCGTCCGGCCCGACGAGGTGCTCGTGGAGATGCGCTACAGCGGCATCTGCCACACCGACATTGTCCTGCAGCAGGGCCTGCTGCCCATGGTCGAGTTCCCGGCCATTTTCGGGCACGAAGGCGCCGGCGTCGTCAAGGCAGTCGGTTCCGCCGTCAAGGACAAGACCCTCCAAATCGGCGACGCCGTACTCTTGTCCTTTACAACCTGCGGCGACTGCAAGGCCTGCGTCGGCGGCCAGCCCGCCTGCTGCCACCGCCACCCGCAGGTGAACCACGGCGCCGTGCGGCCGGACGGCACGACGCCTGCCTCGTTGCGGGAGAATCCCGCGCAAACCGTGCGCAGCCAGTACTTTGGGCAGTCGTCGTTTAGCAAGGTGTCGGTCGTGCAGGAAAAGAGCATTGTCCGGCTGTGCTCGGGCAGCGAGCTCGAGCTGGGCACGTCCGTCAACCCCGCCGACCTGGCCGTCTACGCGCCCATGGGCTGTGGCTTCCAGACGGGTGCCGGCACGATCCTCAATGTCTTGAAGCCGACGTCGGCCGACAGCCTGGTCATCTTTGGGCTGGGCAGTGTGGGCTTGGCTGCTCTCATGGCGGCGGCTTTCCTGAAAAAAGAACAACAACAACAACAGCACGACTCCCAGATGCAAATGCAGATCATCGCCGTCGACATTGTCCCCGAACGGATGGCCCTCGCTATCGAGCTCGGCGCCACCGACACCGTCAACGCCAAGGACCACCCCGAGTCCGAGTCCGCGCTCGCCGCCGCCATCCGCGCCCTCACGCCCAACAAGGCCGGCGCCACCCTTGCGGTCGACTGCACCGGCCGCCTGGGCAGCATCGAGGCCATGGTGGCCGCTATTGGTCCGCAGGGCACGGCGGCGTTGGTTGGTGTGCCGCCGGCTGACGCCCGCATCCAGCTCGACCCGCTCACGTTTTTGCTGGAAAACAAGAAGCTGATCGGCGTCATCGAGGGCCACGCCAACCCGCCCGACTTTATCCCCAAGCTCATCGAGATGCACCGCGCAGGCGCCTTCCCGGTCGACAAGCTGTGCAAAGTCTACCCCGTCACGCAGTTGCGTGATGCAATCCACGACATGCACACTGGCCAGACCATCAAGCCGGTCATTGACTGGACGGTCGTGGAGTGACTATATACGATAAAGAGAAAGAGAGAAAGAAACAGTTGACTGCATGGGGAGCGACAAGCATGGCGGTAGCGATAGGATGATAGCAAATGCATTGACAGTATTTACGTTATGACGAGCACGTGCTTGTGGCCTGACATTGTGTGCCATGTGAAAATGAGGTGCTGAAGCTCAATTTGAATTTCTTATTCAATTGCCGTATGCAGTTTATTTTTATCTGAATTTTCTAAATATAATTTGATTATAATGTTTTCATTTTTTTTTCCTTCTAAAATAAGCGGTTTAAAAATGAACGTGCAAACAATTGCTAAAAAAAACCGGGTTGTCAACATCTTCTGCACAACTTCTTAACGTTTGCGAATGAGTGTCGATCGATGAATACAATCAAGTGTGCTCCACGATGTTCCCTCTTTTTCTTCATACAATTTCCACATTCTCCTCTCCCCTCCTTTGTCAAGTAGGCTACTTGCTCGGTTATATGCTCGGTTACTTGGTTGGGAGTGGAGATTTCGTTTGTTAGTGTCGTAGTTGGCGGCCTTTGACGGCCTTCGTCACAGCAATCTCGCTCTACCCCGTGTTAACCCCGGGATTTTGGTGCATTTCGGTGACATGCCACCACAAAATTAGTGCATCACCACACACACCCATCCCAGCTCACACGACCATCGACATCTCGACGGAGAAGAGACGACAGCCGGCCATTCCGTCCAACGGACCGTCTCCACATGCGGGGAAGGAGAAGGGTGAAGGGAAGGCGACCGAGTGGTCTTTGGTCTTTTGGTCTTTTGGCATTTGGGAGAGAAGACTGGAGCTCTCTTCTTTCATATACATTATACCGGCAAGTCGGCTTTTTGTCTGTCCCTGAGCGAATGTCAACAACATCCTCATCCACTCGATTGCACCGGCTACTGAGGCGGTACGCTGAAAGATTGGGATACCATTTGGATACCATTCTCACCGTCCCGGGCACCCCACTCTCTTTGCGAGTGCAATGCAGCCGATTGGCAAACGCGCACGGCAGGCGTGCATTGCGTGCAATGCGCGGCGGGTCAAGTGCAATGTGACGGAGTCGATGCCGTGCCGGAACTGTCTGGCGGACGGGCAGAGGTGTGAGGTGAGGGAGTCGCGGCGGGGGAAGCATCCGAGAAAAAAGGGTGCGACGTCGACGGCGAAGCGTCAGTCGCAGTCGACCGCCAGGTCGGCCACCATTCTCTCGACCTCGACCAAGTCGAAGTCGAAGTCGATATTGCCGTCAACACAGACACAGTCTTCCCATCCCCACGACGAAGTGGCTGCCTCCGAGGCGTTGGTCACACTCCTCCGCAACAATCACGACCAGGAACGGCGTGCGTCCTTCGACACCAACGCAACCGTCATCTACCCCGACAAGTCCATCTCCATCTCACCAGGCACCATCCCGCCCCCGCCGCCCCCACAGACACAGACCACCGAGGCGGAAGCGGAAGCATCCTCCGTCTTTCTGGGCGAATCCAACACGCTGCGATATGTCCAATCGGACGCGGCCGACGGCGACGCGTCTCCGCCGGACGACACATCCCCGGGCAGCACGGTCCACCTCCTCCACCAAGTCCAAGTCCCCGAAGGCGACGCACCCGATGTTGAGGGCAAGCACATTGCCGGCGACAGCAAGACCCACGGTGGCGCCGACAACACGCCGAGCTGGGCGGCCGAGCGGCGGCGAATCCAGATGCAGTTCTTGCAGGCCGCGGGCGCCTTGACCTTCCCGCCCGCGGCCACCATCGACGCGTTGCTGGATGCCTACTTTCGCTGGTTCCACCCGTGCTATGCTGTTGTCGATGAGGCGGACACGCGGCAGAAGCAGCGAGCCGGCACGCTGTCGCCGTTGCTGTTGCAGGCGATGCTCTTTATTGGGGCCATCCACGCGACAAGTCCGGAAAGAAGTCCGGAAGGAAGTCAGGAAGGAGGTGAGGACGGCGACAGCGACGTCCAACGCCAAAAGTACACGTACTACAACCGCTGTAAGGACCTGTACGACGCCGACTTTGAAAAGGACAAGGTCACCATTATCCAGTCCGTCTTTCTGATGAGCTTCTGGCGGAGCGGGCCGTTTCTCGAGAAAGACACGCGGCACTGGCTGGCCACGGCCATCAGCCTGGCGCAGAGCAAAGCGATGCACCGCTCGGCTGTCCGCGTGGGGCGAGCGACGTCGTCAAGCGGGCCGGCACCGGCAGTACGCTCGGCGTCGGCCCGTCAGCTCCGCCAACTCAAGCAGCGCATCTGGTGGTGCATCTACACGCGAGAACAGCAGTGCGCCGCCGCGTTGGGGCTGCCGAGCCGGATCAGCGACGAAGACTGCGACGTGCAGATGCTGCAGGCCCAAGACTTTGAGTTTGCCTTTGAAGGTGCCTTTCAAGGTGCCTCCCGGACACACGAAGGCGTCGCTTTCCAGGTCGGCGCCACGGGTCTGGCCCGCATCCTGGGCACCATCATTCGTCTCGGGTACGCGCCGGGCAAGTCCCTGACGGCAGCCTGCAAGGCGTCTCTCCGAAAGGAGCTGCGGGCATGGAAACCACCATCGCTCGATGCTCTCGACGCCCCCCTGGACGACGAGGGTAGTGCCGCCCCCACCTTTTACACGCGCCTTCTTCATCTCAGCTACAACAATATATTGATCTTGATTTACCGGCCGGCGTACGTTAACCAGAACGCGGCCAATGGCACGCCAGATAAAGACGCGAGAAACGCGAGAAATGAAGAAGAAGGCCGCATTGCACTCGATGCGGCCGCCCTGAACTCGAGGCTCGTGGAAGACTTGGTGGCCGCACCGTCCCTCCTGGCTTCCCTCAGACACGCCCCGGTGCATGTCATCACAAACCTCTTCAACACGCTGTGCATGCACACAATCCATCTAAGGAGACTGGCCGCCCACGGCCGCCAGAACGCCCACCTCCAAAATCAAAATCAAAATCAAAACCCTCTCCAACGCGGCAGCAGTGCCGAGGGTGCCCTGACGATTGCAGAACACCGCGCCAAAGTCTGTCTGCTCGGCCTCCAGGAACTCCAGCGCACATGGGACGTCCGCAACTGGATCCTCCAGCTCTTCTTCCAGTACCTGGACCGGTCGACCGCCGCACGCCTCTCTGTCGACGAAGGCTCCCTCAAAGGCGGCGCAAATCTGAGCTCGTCGGTGGACATGGCAGCACGCGTGGCCATGCCGCCAGCACTACCACCAACGGACCAGAACCAGATGCCAATCTTTACAGGCATTGGCATCGACAGCAACTCCAACACCAACGGGAACCTCGGCTACCCAGACGCCACTGGCGAGCCAGATCTTCTCTTCAGTAGCCCATGGACCGTCCCGACTCTGGAAGAACAACAAATCTACCTCTTCTCCCAGATGGAGACGGACAATCTGGCGCTCGGCGAGGGCGGCGGCCTGTGTGGGTACTGGGGGCCGTCGGACGGGAATCTGTCGCTCGCTCCATCCGCCAGTATGGACAGCATGGCAGACTTTCTGGGGAGGGTGTAATGATACTATTATGGGACTTGGGATGGTTATGAGATGAAAAGCACTTTGTATTTTGTTTCTGTCAATTATACCAATGGTACGATTAATTTGATCTGATTATATGGACACAAGTTGGTTCATTTTTTGCTTCCACAATCAATCCATTCATCCAAAGTCTACCTAGACCAATCAATAACCTATAAAAGAATGATCATAAAAACCACCTCGTTGCTGTGAACATGATATATCTGCCACCCTCCTTCTTCAATCAGTGCAGCTTTCATACAATCACCATTTCGTGCTCAGCCCGCACGGCATCAACGGCCAGGAACAGGAAGGCTGATATACTCTCCGCCGGTATGCACTCGTAGAATCGAAGGTGATTTCCTGAACAATGATTCCTGGAAACCGCCATATCGTGTCCGTACATTCGATTTGATTACTGCACAGGGAACTTGGGATCAGTCTGGGGTGAAAATGTCAACCCTACGATATTTTGGGGGTAGCCGTTCTTTTCCTTTTCCCATTAAGAGCAGCATGTTTGTGGAAGAAACAGGAAACAAAGAAACAGCCGGCGGCAGAGCCACCGTCTGTCCTTGTAGCCAAGTCCACATGAAGACGTCATATGCAGACATCAAAATAAATGCTTTGATTCGCACGAGTCGATTTCGATGGTGATTCAAAGAGCCACTGGGAATTCCATTGACTGGGCGGATTGGAGAGTAACCAAGAGTTCATCGGTTCAGTGCTTGATCGGTTCTCAATCTCAGATTTCGCCGTGCGCAAGACCGCCGAAGGTTCCCCGCTAGCAACCCGATCAACAGGCACAAGTCACGATAGTGGTGAATTGAGATATTGAGATGAGCTGTGCCTCATTCGCGACAGTAGGGTCCTCATACATATGCCCAGAGGGTGCAGTCTTTGTGGCTGTCTCCAGCAAACGAAACAAACTGATCATTCACCCCGGCGCGGCTAGAGCGTTCAACACCAGAACGTCATCAAGCCCGGCCAGATCAACCTCCATTTTGTCCGGCTGGCAGTTTCGTCGTTTTCCATCGACGGTAGCAATTGCTAGACCGTCATCAGCCCTTTTCTGCCGCTGGGCTCACGGTGCTCAGACATGCTATCCCTTTTAGTCATTCTGTTTTTGTTGTTGGTAGCACGAACAGGACGTGTCACACTCATGAGTGCAGGCTCTCGGGTAGAGAGTGACAGTGGGTCATGAAACGATGCAATGCACACATGAGCGGGGCGGTCATCTATGCTCCCAAACTTGTTGGCCCATGAGGTTGTCGCTGGAAAACCATGTTGGTGGGCCTAGGTTGTTATCTGATAAAAGATAAAAGAAAACTATAGAGGGCCCCATCTCACTTGCAACGTCGTATGTGTGATTGGTGGTGACAGGAAAGAATCGCTGCAACATCGGTCTGGGATGAATCTTTTGTGCCTTTTCAACCAGACCCAAGTCAAAACTGTGCCGGACATTCGCTACCAGCTGACCGTTTGATGGGACAGGCCGACGATTTCAAGTACAAGACAGCACTACTAATTTGAGGAGCGCATGCAGGACCAAAAAAAAAAAAAAAAAGAAAAGCCACAAATATTATCGAAGTTAGAGACCCGCTGGTTTCCATGAACCTGTGCCGAGAACCCAGGTACATCTAGTCTGCCTCTGTGAGCGCTAGTTTTACCGCTCCGGTTAGCTATTTACTCTTGGTATGAGAGAGGTATGAGAGAGGGTTGCTTCTTTCGAGAACAGGCATTGCTGTTCCGGCCATAAATGAATCTGATAATCAGGAGGCTGAGCGTAGTCCGCCTCTGGGTCCAGCCTGAAGATTCATCGTGCCTGAGGTTGAAGATGATGAAGACAACCTTCCGGCTAAATGTGTCCACGATACAATCCTGTTGTGGTCTGTGGTCGGACATGAAATCTTCAAGTTGGTTTCGGGTGTTGTAGGAAGAAACACCATAGTTGTGCTTGTCCACCGGCTGCCTAACTGGTTTTATCACGAATCCAGCATGCGAAGTTTCTTGCGTTCATCTGCCACAGTCATTATATGACAAGACAATATACGGAGGCGCCATGTATTGTCTTTTTTACCTCTCTCTTTTTTGGCTATAACACAGGCTGTGTGGTTCTCTCGTACACCGTTTAAATTGATCGTGAGTCGCGTCGTATGTGCGTAGCAACAAAATGCCAATCTAAACAATGTTCGAGATGCAAGGAGTGTGCCATTGATGAAAACCGAACAGACACTCTTTGACGGTAACAATATTGTTGCGAAGCCTCTCTTCCTTGGGGTTGAGGTATGTAACTGTCCATCGAAGACCAAACCAATGGTGTGCGTCCAGCGCTTCGGCAGGTTCTTTGTCTTGGCAGATCTTCGTATCCGACTGCTGACGTTCAATCCAGTCGATGTAATTGATGGGCGTGTCTGGGAGGCGTGTGCGAAGTTTGTCGTATATTACGGAGTACAGCTGGGTCATTTCTTCACAACTCCTTCTAGCTGCAGCGAAGGATGCGGCGACGTGGGAGACAACCGATTTGTGGGAGTCCATCGATGTTGTATGGGCCTTTATTCTTAGTGGCTCCACTCCATTTGATAGGTGCCAATTTGCTGGATTTCAAAGTGACCCCTTCTGAGATAAACCGAAGCGACGGCGTTTCTCCTCGTCTCACATGTACTCGCAGACACGGTAATCGTACGAGACATCATCGCCGCCGACTTCCGTTGCCTTGAGGACGAAGTTGTCGCCTGCACCGTCTGTCATGTTCGGACGTGATATGTCGCACAGGGCAGTGTGCCTCTCACGTGGAGTCGTTGATCGTCGCTGCTTGTGCCAAATTGATGCTCCGTAAGAGCGGCACGAGCGGCATGAGCTGCCACATAAAGGACAATAACAGCTAGGCCAAGTGTAACCAGACGCGATTGGCATATACTTTCAGCGCGGCCTCTGTGATAACGATATCATGCTCGCCACGACGCGCTACGGCTGGCCTTAAGCGAAGATGAGCAAACTCCAGTAACAACGCACCTCTAGTGACGCTGTATGGAACCGGGTTGGACATCCGGCACAATTTCAATCGGCTGCCGGAGGAAAGGTTGAAGCGCCAGCAGCCGAGCGTGTCGACGTTGCAGGCCGACTCCTCTTTGGCGATCACGATGGCGTGACATCGCGTTTGGCTCAGGTCTGAGAGGACGCCGCGACGGGGCACTCGGCGTGACACTGGCGGTCGACAGTGGATTGGGAGATGGGTGCCGGAAAGCGCGTGTCGGGATGCTAGACATGATCGTAAGGATACATCGGACGTCTCGGATCTTGTTGAGGAATGGCGTTGCAGATGCTGAAATGTATTGCTGGCCCTGAAGCCTCTCTGCCATCCACCCGAAACTAGACCAAGGGTTGCGAACGAGCTGGCACTCGTCGAAGACCACCGTAGCAAACCGTGTGTCGGCGGGTAATTGTCTCAGCCGTCCTTGTTTCCCGGTGTCGGTCTCCATGTCGTCGTTGTCGTCTGCTGCGCCGTCGTTAGGCCTCGTCATAAGCTCGAGCTCGCGCCGTCTCAGCATAGTATAGGCGGATAAGTAGACACAACTGATCCTCAGATCAGATCTGGACTCGATTTCAGCCCATTCTCTCATCACTCTGAACGAGACAATCTAGACTATCATGTGTCACTCTGCTTGTCATCAGACAAGAATAGCCTGGCATGTAAGTATCCTTGACGCTTGAGTCTATTGCCTCCATTGTTCTGTGGGTAGTGTCACTGCGGTAGCTCTTGAAGATGCCACGGACGCAACGAGCACTATGGATATAGGATAGACAAAATGTGTAGCCACCGTTTGCGTACCATGACAAGGTGATCCTCCGTAGAAAGAGTCCCACCGACAGCCGTATCAGTGATGGAATGGGGTCATCGTCTTTTTGGGAGTTGTCATGGTTGAACACGGGGACATGGTCGCGTGTTCATTGCGGGTCATTGAATACCCGGCAGGGAGCATCTGCGACCGCAGAGCTGCCGTCAGAGTGTGTGCAGAGGCAGGCACCAATGGGCAGATATCAAGGGCAAAGATGTTCTTTCCTTTTACACTAGCCGAATGAATCAGGTATTGCGACCAGTTCACTGTATAATGGTCGTTCAAGCTCATAAATCGGGTCTTCTGGCGTGGAGTCTCGTGTAGATACCGTGGGTAGTGGAGGGCGGCGCCAACGTCGAAGAAATCGCCATTATCATCGGCTGGTCCGCTGCCAACAATGTCTCGCAGCGCGTTCGCCGCGCGCATACCTCCCAGCAGCTTGTGCACCCTCATACTGCATCTGGAGGAGACATACAGCTTCTATCCATTGCTGCTGGCTGTACGACCCAGCAAAGACAGCCCGTGGTTCCGTTGGGTTGAAATTCTTAGGGTATCAAATATTTGTCCATATCATCGTCCTTTGCTAGTCCTGTGATAGTGGGAGCATGTCATGTCCATATTCGGTATCTATGCAACTTACTCTCATGACTGCATTTGCGGCAAACGGGAGCACATCACAAGCCCGCGACGTCAATTCGGCGCTGCTGTACCTGGCGTTATTCCGGGATATGTGTGCCCTTTTGGGGACTTAAGTTCTGCAACATATAGCTGGAACGTGGAAAGTTATGCCACACACCGGCATATGTGCTGTACCGGAAACACGGTATAGTACTGTCGGCCCTCGACAAGACTGGCCGTGGTCTTATCATCGGCCTGTCATCTGGATATCCTTCCAAGTGCTTGGAAAGGCCTTCATCAGCCTTTCTCTGCCGTTGTGCTCCTTGTGCCACACATGTTGTACTTACCAGCAATTTCGTTATTCGTAGTCTGGCCGGAAAAACGCGTTTCGCTCATATACCCAGTCTCTTGAATGTACAGTGGAAATGTGTCATGCAACGACACCGTGCACATACAGCCGAGTCGATGGACATCAAGCCCTTGGTGCTCCGCTACAACCTATACGAACCCAGCAATGTCATCTAGCTTGTTTCATGCAGCCTCCGGTCCATGTATCCCTTCACACGGTCATATCTGGAATCAATACTTGTCAGTCCGTGAATATTTAATTGTTTTGGTTTCCAGATTCTTCACCGTAACTCACCATCCAAGCTTTGACACCCATTCCATCATATCTTGAAGGTCAGGGCCATCGACATACGACGAGAAGCCATGGCACAACCTGGACCCACAGCCCATGTATAACCTTAAATGATATTAAGAGACTCTTAGCAGGCTGGTGTACGACCAGAGAAATGTAGTTCACCAATCTCCAACTGTCATAGGCTAACCAGTGCAAGCACCGGTGTCCTGCAAATTGGACAGTATGCAGGTCATTTCGTGCCGCGCTTAATTGTTCGTCGATTGCTGTCGTGGTGCTATAGTCCAACAACCACATCCAACTCAACGCTGTTCATTTAGGCCCATATCAGGTCGATTTGCGTGGAGGTATGGCTGCGGTATTTGACGATGGGGCAAGTGGCCAACCGGTGCAAATTCTGTGTGGAGGAAGGAGTATAGTCAGTAACATGGAATGTGTCATCATTACAGTGATGGGGGCATAGCCGCATACCTAAAGTTGAACATTTATTTTTGACTATTCACATGAAGCAACCACGCATGAGAAACACAAGTAAATGTGGGGGGACAACTTCAATGTTTTGGAAGAAAAGACTATCAACGCCCTTAACGCAAGTGATCGTATCTCGTCGAGAGCATTGACTTACCTCATCATGTATGAGATGATGATGATTGTCGACATCATCACATATCAGGTCTTCTTTGATGTTCATGCTGTCTTGACCAGGACACACCACATGGTCAACAGTTTTGAAAACTTGGCTGTGCAGCGGTGGCATGCAGGAGAGATATTGAAAAAGTACGAAAGAGAGAGAGAGAGAGAGGTGCCAAAACGTTGCAGGGGGGCGGGGGAGGCCAGATATTTATACTTTTCCAGAGTTGGCAGTCCGTTTGTATGTGCTGTAAGAGGAATGAACTGCATCGAACTGCGAGGAAGGAGCGACTCGGCCCGTTTGCATCTGACAAACTGACTTTGACGAGGAGGTGAACAAAACATAAGGGAGGAGCTGAAAAGCAGCCAATATTCTGCCAATATCAGATCAATTTTGACTTCTCCTTGATAACATTTCATAAAGGAGTCAATATGGGCATCAGTCGGTATTGAGCTTACGTGAAAGTAGATGCTGGCGCATGCAAACGGCCCGATGTTTGCCTGTATCACGACAGTTTCAAATATTTCTCAAGAGTTACTTCAGTCTCCGGTCAACTGTTGCCCTAAACAGATTAAGTTCAACTCTTCTTCAACAACCATTCAGCTTCGAGCTAGGTTGGCCATGACACTGGACTGAGTGTCCATGACTGCAAGAAATGTCACGGTTGATCAGCAGAGAGTGAGCCCAGGGTGTGATAACGTCTATGCTGCATTGCTGGTGAGTTGTTTGCGAGGCCATTCAAACTTTGAGGTGAAAATGCCGCGAATTAGAGCTGTTCTGTATTTTATGACGAAAGCAAAGGAATACTAATGAATATGCATACCACGAGCTGGGTCAAGAGTGAGTCTCTACAGAGAACAATTCTACAGAAACAACTGAATGTCCTATCCAACGGCCCTCTTTACAGGAATATTTACTTTTCTCAGCCAATCCAGTGCGGTCGCCGCTGCCTCTCCTCAGTCAACAATCACTAATTCACCACAACATCCACGTCACGCATATTGACCACATTGACGGGCGCGTCATCCAACTACGAGCCCACTCTCAGCCCAAGGTGACGGCCAAATGGGAGCATTACTATCACGCACACTCTAGCTGGTCGTGGCTGACGTTTTGGATTCTTGATCCCCTTTTGCTGCCCGTCCGGCTGGCCTTTTGGCTTGCCTCCCAGCCGCCTGTTCGACCTCCCATCCTATTGGGTTTCTCCTCTTTTCGTCCGATATATGATTCTCGTTCAATTCACGTTGTTTCTTGGTCTCGCCTTCTTCAAATGTTTAGTCGAGTATTATTTCACCTGGTTCTTTGAATGCAACTGTTCTTTTGTTTTCTGAAAAGGAGCACGCAAACAAATAGCATTTCCAAACCAACACGCACAATCATATCAAACCAGCTGCCGCGGAACAATGTATTCAATTTAGTTGTAAGACAGGACAAAGGAAAAAAAAAAAAAAAAAAAAAAGAGAAATAGATCTCACTACACTCGTACATTTTGACCTCCTCCTCCCCGAGTCCACCACCACAGTTTTTGCCGTCTGCTACGCACCCCCTTAGACCTGAGCAATGAGCAGCTGGGTGCGGCCGTCGAGGTGGACGGTGACGGTGGCCTCGCCGTTGGCGTCGGCGATGACGGTCTCGCCCGAGGGCAGGCCGAGCGAGTACTGGCCGCCGGGGACGAGGCGCGAGAAGGACAGGTCCTGGGGCCCGGCCTCGCGGCCGTTGTAGACCACGAGATCCAGAGACTGGCCGTCGTGGGAGTAGGCCTTGGCGACCAGGACCTGGGGGAAGGCGCAGTGGGACAGCAGCGGGCCCTGCATGGCCTGCGGGGCGGGGCCGTGCAGGGTGGCGTTGGCCAAGTCCTGGTGGCGGCCCAGGCGGGCCATGAGGGCGACGACCTGGGTGGTGGCGCTCAGGCCCTTGTTGTAGCGGGCGCCGGACGCGGTCTCTTCGACGGGGAAGTACTCGGTGTCGAGCTGGTGGAGAGCGTCGACGCGGACCTGCTCGTCGCCGAACTCGGCGGCGCAGCCGGCGACGAATGCGCGGAGGGCGCCGACACCACCTCGGTAGTTGCCGGGGTCCATTTTGTCGGCGCCGCGCAGGTCCCGGACATCGAGGCGCTTCTCGGCGTTGTCGTAGGTAATGTGCTCGTTGCGGATGATGGCCCAGACGCGGGCGCCAATGTGGGGCAGGTAGGCGGTGAGGTTCATGGCGTTGATGCAGTCCGACAGGGTGCCGGACAGGCCGGGAATGGTGAGGCCGGTCAGCTCCGAACGGATCGGGAGAATGCGTCCGTCGGGCTCGGTCATCTCGTCCTCGAGGGCGCGCTCGAAGCGGGGCTTGATCTTCTCGGCATAGTCGTTGCCCAGCAGGCGCGAGCTGATAATCAGGCCGGCCATGCCGATGAGGTTGCACAGAGAATAGGTCCAGTTGGGCTCGCAGGGGTACAGGCAGTAATCGTTGGTGGCCATGTTGTCGTACATGGCGTCGGCCAGGTCGCCAAACGAGCGCTTAAAGTGGACACCGTCGGCAATGTGGAAGTTGAGCGCGCCCTTTTCCTCGTAGCGGCGGTCGCCCGTGGCCGAAGCGTACAAGCCGATGGCGACCGCGAGGTAGCCCGTGACCATGATGTTGTCGTAGTTGATGGGGTCGTAGTCCGTGGTGAACTTGCCGGTCAGCCGCTCCCACTTCCAGTAGCTCATGATGCGCTTGTGGAGCGACTTTTCGATGCAGTTGCGACACGCTTCGGCGGCATAGCCGTGGAAACCAGGCGCATAGTGTGTCAGATACAGACCGAGGCAGTCGACCACGCCGTACAGCTGGTAGCGGACGGCGCCCGTCTGGAACTGGTCGATGACGTCGTGGTAGCTCAGGTCGTCGTGCTTGGTGAGCCCGCGCTCGACCATGTGCTGCACGAAGCGCAGGGTGTCCAGGTCGAGCTCGCGGTCGCCAGGCGCCGGGGCCACGTCGGCGGCCTCGAGCATCTGGCCCACTTTGCTGGGCAGCCAGGCGTTGCGCTGCTGCTGGATGGAGCGGCCGCGGGCGTTGATGGCGCTCGACTTCCAGACGGCCCACGTCACCAGGAGCACGCAGGTGGCCGCCCAGAACGAGCCGGCCCAGTCCCAGAGACCGGCGGCCGTCTCAAGGCCGTGGGCCAGGAAGCCGGCAAGACCAGCCGAGCCGATCCACAGCAGCAGAGGAAACAAAACACCGCCCATGGCGAACCACACAAAGAGCGTCACCGGGATGCCAACCAGCGTCACGAGCATGGCTGCCAGCGCAGGTATGGTGCCGACCGCCAGTAGACCGGCGCCGGGGAACAGCAGACCAAGGGCCGACGCGCGGATGGCGGCCGACTCGAGGTTCCAGAAGCACCACAGGCCAAAAACGTAGAGCGTGGCGTACTGGAACATGGTGCGGCGCTGGTAGTAGCGCTTGGTGGTGCCCATGCCGGCCGAGGGCGGGATCAGGACCGTCTTGAGGTCAAACGGCGCCCAGCCTTGGGCGTGCTCGTGCTCCTGGGCCAGCGGCTTTTCGCCGGGCTCGTACTCGGTGCCGTTGATGCCGTTGGTGCCGTTGGCAAAGCCATTGCCATTGACGAGCGAGGCGGCCGTGGCCACCGACGGGGCCTGCTTGGCCGGCGCCGGCTGGGGCTTCTTCTCGAAACGGTACTGCGGCACATGGCCAGAGCGTTGGGTAGTCTGGAAGTCAGTGGTGAACAATGTCAATTAAATTACACTAAAATTCAAGGGAGTGTACTCACAGCCATGGTGCGGTGTCCGAGATAGCGACTGCAGGTGGGCGTGGCGTGTCCGTGTCGATGTTCCTGTCGTTGTCGATTTTGATGTCTGCTCGTACTGGTCTGAATCTGTTTGTCAGCCAGGAGCTTGTTGTTCATGATTTTTTCTTCCTTTCAAGTTCATAATTTCAACACAAATGAAGACATCTTATAGATGTTGAATCGCGGAGCTGTTGCATGTCGAGCAGTCGGAGCAGTGGAGAGCGGAGTCTGTTGTCGAGCGACGTCAAAAAGCAAAAAAGCTGTCCGAAACAGGAATGTGGGCCCGGTCCGGCCGTCTTTGAGTGATTTGAGTGGTCATTGGGGTCTGGAGAAGGCGTGTTTTGCAGTTTGCCGTGTAAGTCGTTAGTGTGGGTTCTAAAATTGGGGGCTGTGAGGACGGCACAAGGGCAAATACACAGGACTGGTGAGTAAATGAACACAAAAGAAAGAGGAGCAAAAGATGACGCCGATATGCCATAGCGGGCGGACGAATGGAGGGCAGAGAGACGGAGAACAGAGTGCGATGTGTGGATTGCGAGAGGTGGGTCTGTCGGCTTGCTGTCTTTGCTTGACAGTGAGACTCACGACGACAACTCAGTCTAGACTACAGACAATCTCATCAACCATCTCATAGACTATCTCATGCTGATAAGCAGAGTGCTGTTGACGAAAACGATTACAGCAAAACACCAGAACATCAAGCACATATTTTTAATTCAACAAAGAAGGAGAGAATAAAAAAGAAAGAAAAAGGACGAAAAAAAATACTACGGCGACAGCTACATCACAACCACACCAACCCCACGATGGCCTGCTGCTATATTGCGGCGTCGATGATTGCATTCATCCTGCGCAGCGCCGACGCCCTGGATATCGGGCTGGACATCCAGTACAATGACCAGGTCGCGCACACCTATGGCGGCGAGTACGGCGACGAAATTGGGGCGCTGGACGAGAAGCGAGTAGGGGCAGAACGTGAGGCGATGACGCCCCTGCTTCTGGTGACCGTGTCTGGCATGACCTGTGGCGCCTGTGTTGGTGCCGTTGAGCAGGCGCTGCGCGCGGTCGACGGCGTCGAGGACGTGCAAGTCAGTTTGGCCCTCCAAGAAGCCCGCGTGTTTTTGGCGAGACCATCGACCGACACCCTGCAGAAAGCGGTCGTCGCCGCGATCGAAAACGCCGGCTACGGTGCTGTGCACGCCGGCTGCGACGCGCCGCCGCCGGCCATTCGGCTGGCGATGCTGCAGCACACCGACGAGCTGGCCCAACTCAGAGCGACGCTGAACGGCCTCGGAAAATACGCGACCGCCGTCTTTGGCCTGGGGACCGGGGCCCGCCTGAGCGGCTGGACGACCAGAAACCCAACGGTGGAGCGGCTGCGATCTTTCGTTCTCCTGGGGCTGACGGTGACCGCCGTCTCGACGCATGCACAGTGGATTCTGGCGTCGGCTTGGAAGGCGGCCAAGGGCGGCCGGGCGACAATGCACACGCTGATTACGGCGTCGACGGTCGTGGGCACTCTCCTTGGCGCCGCCCGCGTCATCGGATCGTCGGCGGTCGGCACACACTACGACAGCATCCTCGGCGTGCTGCTGATTGTCAGTCTCGGGCGGTACATGGACTTGTTGTCGAGACGACGCGCGACGCGGTCGTTTGCAGGGTTGTATGCCCTGCTGGAACAGACGGCGACCGTGGAGCTGGCTCCTGCGTCGTCGGAAACGACAAAGACGGCAGCAAACTCAACTACAATGTCTACGACAAAGTCGACTACGACAGGTCAGCCTGCTGCGCATGGTCGTCGTCGCATCCCCGCCCACCTTGTCCGCCCCGGCGACGAGATCCTGGTCCACCCCTATCGCCTCATTCCCTGTGACAGCTACGTCGTGGCGGGCACCTCCCATGCCAACGAGGCGATTATCACTGGCGAGGCGCGTCCGCGGCCCAAGGGTGTCGGCGACCGGCTGCTGGCAGGATCCAAGAACGGCCCTGGCCTGCTGCGGGCGGCCGTCATCACCGGCGACGAGAACGGCGGCTCCTTTTTGGCGCAGCTGGTGAGCCGCGTCGAGGGCGCGCTCGCATCCAAACCGGCGGCCCAGAAGACGATTGACGGCATCACGCAGTACTTTGTGTCGGCTGTTCTGGGCGTGGCCGTCTGTGCGGCCGTCTACGATGCCAGCCGTTGCGGCGAAGGCCTGCCTGCCGCACTTGCTGCCGCCGCCGAAAAATTAATGGTCGTCCTGGCCGCCGCCTGTCCCTGCGCCCTCGGGTTGGCCGTCCCATGTGCCGTCATGGCCGGCATCGACGTCGCCTGGCAGAACGGCATCCTGATGTTGCAGGGCGCCGAGACCATGGAGCGCGCGGCGACCACAACGCATGTCGTCCTCGACAAGACAGGCACCCTGACGCGAGGCACGCCCGAAGTTACAGAGGTGGACCTCGCCAACAACTGGAAGGACAACCTGCAGTCCCTGTCGGCCTTGGTGTGTGCCGCCGAGATCGACGCCATGGCGAGCCACCCGCTGGCCTCGGCCGTCTTCCGACACATGCTGCCCCTGTGCGGCGAGGACAAGTGGAGGGAGTTTCGAGGCGGTGCAGGGCATGTCTCCGACCTAGAGACCGTGCCAGGACGGGGTGTGCAGTGCAAAGTGGCCCTCCAAAGTGACCAGGTCAGACACGTCGTCGTGGGCAGTCTGGCGTATCTCGGCGACCTGGGTGTCCAGGGCACCCCAGAAAGCTATGGCGTCGAATCTGCGTCCACGCCCTGCTCCGACAACGGCTCCCGCGTCTTTGTCGGCATCGACAGCGCCTGGGCCGCCACCTTGACGCTGCACGACAAGCCAAAGACCGACGCCCTCGAGACCCTCGCCGCCCTGCGCCGCCGCGGCCTGCATGTCAGCATGTTGACGGGAGACGGTGCCGGCGAGGCCGCGCGCATCAGCAAGGCACTCAGCATTCCGGTGGCAGGCGCCGCTGCCACGCCCGACCAGAAACTCGAGCACATTCAAAGTCTACAGTCGTCGACTGACACCGACAGTGCCAGTAAAAAAGTGGTCATGATGGTCGGCGACGGCCTGAACGACGCGCCCGCCCTCGCCGCGGCCGACGTCGGCGTCATGCTCGCCCACGGCACAAAGTGTCTCGCGGCCGGCGGCGGTGTTCTTCTGCTGCATGCCCACGAGCTCAGACGGCTGGTCACGCTCCGCGACCTGTCCCGCACCACCCTACGCTGCGTCTACGCTAATTTGGTCTGGGCACTGGCCTACAATGTTGTCGCCGTCGGTCTTGCGGTTGGCCTGGGCGAGCCTTTAGGACTCAGACTAACACCGCCCATGGCGGCCGCCATGATGTCGTTTTCGTCGCTGTCGGTCACGCTCAGCGGACTGGCGCTGCGGCGCTATCTCGCAGGGCAGTACAGACAAGACGAGTAAAACGAAACAACGAAACGACGATCGAAAAAGACAAAAGACAAAAGACGGGACCGGGCGGTGAGGAGTGGAGAGATCGAGAGATCCAGGGACAGAATATAAAAACACGGGCCAGCCGTGATTGTCGTTGTCCCTGTAGTCAATAATACTTGTTTTCAGGCGTGAATTACAGCCCTGATTTTCACCAATTTGCAGAGACTTGCCTTGATTTCCAGCAGTGTTTGTGCATTATTTCCGAGTGTCTTCCGGCCGTTTTGCCTCTTTTGTGCGTGTGAGTGTGTCTCCTCACGACTCCATGACCACTGACCACTGACCCGGCTATCGTTCCCCGCATGGCCTGTCTCCCTGTCGTTCTGTTGTTCCGCCTTCCGTTGTTGGCTTCTAGACTTTTTCGACTTTTGTCGTGTTTTAGTCTGCTTTCCCCAGACCATCATACCGGCGCCTTGGCAAACCGCCCTTTACCCTCTGGGAGCATTCTCGTCCTGGGATTGATTGATTTTCACGGATTTTCAGAGCCTCTTCACTGCTGTCTCCCCGTATTTTGTGTCGCCGACTCGGGGCGTGCCACTGTTCTCTCTGATCGTATTTTGTCTCCCGTCCCTGCTTTTGCTCCGTCTTGTCGCCCCGTGTTTTGTTTCTCCCGTCCTCACCCCATGCGGTTCCCCTCTTTGTTCCCTCCCCACGGGTCATACCCCAGACCCCATACCCCAGGGGCTCCTGACTAAAACCCGGACCGGGTTGGAAAAGTCAAGACGGGCATGCGATACCCGGCGGCAAATTCCCGTTTTTCATCGGTATGGTGGATGTCGCGTTTTTTTTATTTTGCATTTTCTCCTTTGCGGCGTGCGCTTGACCACAAACAGTTGGTTGCTCCCCGACGTCAAGACAGACTGGCAGACGAGTCGTTTGATTGATTGGCTTGAATCTGCGACTCGCGACTCGATGGACTCGGCCGAATACTCTCTTGTCTTCCTCGTTTCCTTACCCCCTTGTCTTCCTTGTTTCCTGGTCTCCTTGTCTTCCATGATTGTTTGTTAATCGCTGACCATCACGGCTGGCCCTTCTGTGCCTTTGCTTGCGATGCTCTCACACTCACACTCTCAGCAAGCAGCCGATTACTATTGATCGCCATTTTCGATCCCCTCCTCTACCCTCTCCTCGATCTATTCGGTCTTTTGTGTCTACTCGCTCTTCCCCCTACGCGTCTACCCCGGCTTCTACCCCGTACTCGTTCTCCTTGGCTACATCCCTTTGTCACTTCATGCCCATGACTTGTATATAGAGCATCGCATGGTCGCGCGTTGATCCGGTCTTGGCCCCTTCTTTGATTTCGTTTTGTCGTCTGTCTTCTGTCTTGTCTTCTTGTCCTTTTGCCCTTTTGTCTTCATTCCTTTCTCTGACTGTGTGTCGTGTGTTTCCCTCCTGTCTTGATCTCATATCAACTCTCATCTTGTCTCTCATGCTTTCGTCTCATCGTATTGTTTCTTTGTTTACCCTACCCCTATAAGTACACTCGCGCATCTTCACAATGGTCTTCTTGGCGTCCACCAAGAACAATGTGCCCAAGTACATGGGCCTCAGCGGCACGCCGCTGGCCTATGCCGTCTCCATCATCCTGACCTTTGGCTTTGTGCTCGTCGGTTATGATCAGGGTAGGTCCTCCCCAGCACTCTATCCAGCTCTCTTTTTCTTTGAATTGTCACTAACCAACCTCCCAGGCGTCATGTCGGGCGTTATCTCGACCAAGGAGTGGCTCGGCACGCTGCCCCAGGTCAACGGCAACTCGACCCTGCTGGGCTTCACGGTTGCCATTTACGACATCGGCTGTCTCATCGGTGCTGTCCTGTCCATGGTTCTCGGCGACGCCCTCGGCCGCCGCAAGCTCTGCGAGATTGGCGGTCTGCTCGTCATTCTTGGCGTCGTCATTCAGGTCACCACGTTCAACAAGGGCGACGGCTCCATCGCCAGCAGCCAGTCCAAGGGCGCCTTTGCCCAGTTCCTGGTCGGACGCATCATCACGGGCGCCGGCAACGGCGTCAACATGGCCACCATGCCGGTCCTGCAGGCCGAGCTGTCGCGTTCCTCGCGCGGCTCGCTCGTCTGTCTCGAGACCGGTCTGATTGCGACCGGCACCATGCTGTCCTACTGGCTGAATTACGGCGTCCGCAACTACGACTCCAGCTTCACCTGGCGCTTCCCCATTGCCTTCCAGATCGTCTTGTGCAGCGTCTACATGGTTGGTGTTCTGTTTGTTCCGGAGTCGCCCCGCTGGCTCTGCAAGAACGAGCAGCTCGACGAGGCCGCCCGCGTCATGGCCTGCGTCAACGACGAGCCCGTCAACAGCAAGCAGACCCAGTCGGACCTGCGTGCCATCCTGGACGCCATCGCCCTCGAAAACCAGGTCGGCAAACAGTTCCGTCTTCGCGACCTTACGTCCGGCGGTCCCTCGCAGCACTTCCGCCGCCTGTTGCTGGGTATTTCGAGCCAGCTCATTCAGCAAATTGGCGGATGCAATGGTAAGCGCGATCCCGTTGTTTTGTTGATTTCGTGATGTTTTTGGTTCGATGCGATGCATTTTGGTCGAGTTGCGGGAGGGTGGGGCCGTCTAACAAACGTGCGTTCCACGTTGGCCTTCAGCGACAGATCGTTCCTTCCGAAAACATTGCACTACCCCCCATCGCACCTTCCTCGTCTGCGCACTCTTCTGAATAATGACTAACACTCTCTGCAGCTGTCATCTACTATGTCCCCATTCTGGTGCAGTCGTCCCTGGGCAAGTCTGCCGAGTACAGCCTGCTGCTTGGCGGTATCAACATGGTTGTGTATGCCCTCTTTTCACTCATCTCCTTCTGGGCCGTTGAGCGCGTCGGTCGTCGCAAGCTGTTCCTGATCGGCTCCGCAGGCCAGTGCATCGCCATGGTCATTACGTTTGGCTGTATTATCCCCAACAGCCCGGCCGCTTCGAACGGCGCCCTGTTCGGTCTCTTCCTGTACATTGCCGTTTTTGGCGCCACCTACCTGACGGTCCCCTGGCTCTACGCCACCGAGATCAACCCGCTGCGCACCCGTGCCAAGGGCGCCGCCGCCGCCAACGTCGTTAACTGGTCTATGAACTTTTTAGTCGTCATGGTCACGCCCATCATGGTCTCCAACATTGGCTGGGGCACGTACCTGTTCTTTGGCGCAGTCAACTTTGTGTCGATCCCCTTTATCTACTTTTTCTACCCCGAGACCTCGCACCGCACCCTGGAAGAAATCGACCTCATCTTTGCAAAGGGCTACACCGAAAAAATGTCCTACGTCAAGGCCGCCAAGGAGCTGCCCAAGCTGTCGGTCGAGGACATGGAGCGCATTGCGCTCGAGTACGGCCTGATCACCGCCGAGGAGCTCAAGCACGGCGGTGCGGCGGGCAGCGGTGCCGGTTTCCTGGCCGAGAAAACGGCCGCTACCGAGCACATCGAGTCGGACCACACCAGCGTCTAAATTGGTTGTTCAAGTTTGACGGAAGAAGAAGCGATTGGTGATGTGACGTTCTCCGTCTTGGGGAACACAACAAAATATCATACAAAAATATCTGTTGTTATTTTCCACCTTGTTTATATTCTGAAAATAGCACTCATAATCGAACTAATATTATATTTACATACGTTGAGATATTGAGTTGTCACACTCAGCCTTAACTGCTTCTCCGGCAGCCTCGCATATGAGTTTGTTCACCTGACTTGAGCCGCTTTTGGTAATTTTGGATATAGGAGGCGGCCACTCACAACTCATAGCGCCTACTATCACTTCTTAGCCACGCATATAGCCAATATCCAAATAGGAAATAGGAAGTAGAAAATAGGAAACAAGAATCAGGAAAGAAAAGTAAGAAAATGGGTCCAAACAGATATATGGCCGAGTCTTGCAGCATGGCGTCACAGCCAAGTAACCGAAATGAGATGGAAACAGATCTGGTACGTGGGTATCAAATGCGCCTATCACAATGCTGGTATATGGTGGTATGTGCTATGTACAATTCCGTGCCTCATGCGTCATGAATGCAGCTCGTGTGCCTGTGCGACATTGCTCCTGTGACTAAGTGCCCATGTAAGCTGAAGCCGCCCCAGGAGCACGGTTCACGGAACGCTGCATCCTGCCCACCTACTCCAGTCCAAGACCCAGTCAAGACCCAGTAATCAGTCAAGACTCGGAGCATGCGTCGACCAAGACATGCCATGCAGGCACAACACACGATCATGCAGGCGGCAATGCCGGTCCACAGTCCCCATCCCCCAATCTCCATCCCCCTATCCTCATTCTCCATCCATATCCTCGTCTTGTCTCCATATCTCCATATCTCCATGTCTTCCCAGTGTAAGTCGGACTCAATGCCTGCCCTCAGTCTCAGTCTCGATCTCCTTCTCGACATCCTCACACGGTCCGCTCGCAGGATATTGCCGTCCCCGCGTCTTCGTCTCCTTCTTGCCGCTCTTTGGGCGTTCTCCGTCCCACCACACTCGCGACACTTGTGGTCAGCCGCCGCCACAACGTCGAAAACGTCACGTCCACCGACCCCCGCTTCTGCCACGCCACGGCTTCCGGGAACTCGTCAAAGGACTGCCCGGCCGCTGCTGCCCGTTTCCGCAGCCGGTGTGTCCGCAGCAGCCAGACGCCGTGCGAGATGAACACGGAGCCTTCAATGATGACGACGAGGCCGTACAGAATGCCAAAGGTAATGTCAAACGACTCCTGGAGGGCCAACGAGCACAGCGACAGTGTGGCGCCGAGCCAGTCCACCAGCAGAAAAAGGAGGGAGATGCCGACGACGCGGCCTCGTCTCAGCAGCAGCTCTGGCGGAATCGGCACGTACCCGACAATGATCATGATGCAGGCAATAATGCCGACGGCGCGGACAAACGCCGTCGCCGACGCGTTGCCGGCAATGTAGGGGTGCCGGCACAGAAAGACAAACAGCAGCTGGCCGGCGGCGACGATCGCCAACAAGCCGCACAGCGCCAGCGCCGATTTCGTGACAGTCCATTTGCTGAAAGGGAGCGTTAGTGGTGAACAATAACAGTGTTTTGGGGAAAGGGTTGATTGGCCCCACTTTGAATAGTGCTGGACTTGTGCCCAGCTTGTGAGGCAAAAGAGGGCAAAGAACTGCGGCTGCACCTGGAGTGGGATATTGAAGTTTTGGAGAATGGCATACGCCCCAAAGGGCAGGCCTGAAAGCCCCCAAAGCAGCATCATGGCCGACGGCAGGCCCTCTGTGTCCTTTGTGCGGTAGCTCTTCCAGATCTGTGGGATGAGCTGGATGCTCCAAAAGATGGTGCCCACGAGGCCCAGCACCGTGGCCGACAGTGGGATTGTTGTCTGGGGGGCCATTGTGGGTGGTCGGGCGTGGTGAAGGGTCAAGTCGAAGGCGAGACCAAAAAAGAAAGAGTAAGGCGGCCAAGAAGGAGAAGATCTAGCCTATGTTTGCTCCCTCTGGCAGCCACGGGGCTGTTGATAAGGCATTACAGCAGGGCGGTCCGGTAGCGGAAAGAAGCGTGGTCAAATGAAGCAGGCACGATGGAAAGTGTGGAAAGCACAACTAGAGAACAAATGGGAATGAGGGAAGGAGACAAAACAGGCGATGGGCAGCCAATGCACCAGAAACGACTAAAACACGGTCCGGCATCACAAACACGGTCCGGAGAGGCACTACAACACTAATACGACGACTCCCAGACAATCGTACCTTGCAAGAGTGTGTAAAGGGAAAAGCCTACAGAAAAGAAAAGAAGGTTGCCAAAAGTCACCAAAATTTAGTCTTGTTTTGCTTCGCCTTTCGTTTGCTGTTTCTGTTTGGTCGAGCTTTCCAGCGCCGTGGAGTTAGTGGATGTTAGCTCCCCCATTCCCCATTTCTCCATTTTGTGACAGTGGGAAATCCGGATTTCAAGGGGCAAAAGGAGAAGTTTAGGGGCGGCCGCCAACAACCTTACAGGGGTGCTAGCTCTGTCACTCGGTGGAGCTACCCCCCGTCACTGTGGACGTCGAGACGGGTCGATTGAGGGCTGAGGGCTGAGGATGGGGGGTTAGGTTTGTTCAACGACATCGTGCAAATGTGAATGACCATTAATGAAGGTTTGAGAGAATATGAGATAGTCTTCATAGATTTTCCTGAATGTTTTCAAAGATGGGGCAATTGTTCAGATTTAAATAAATATTTGTAGACGTTTTGGAATTTCTTTTCAATTTTTGAATTGTAAACTGAGCGAAATAAAGAATATTAAAACTGTCAAAAAGACGGCCGGACCGGGACATGAGGGAGCCGATGAATAAGGCAATGTTGACTGTCCAACTACGCCGGCATGATATCAACGAGACATGAATTGACTTCACTTGCACATCGCCGTATTTGGCCGCTGAATGACGACAACTCCGCTAGCCCAGCTCACCATGGATCGAATTTGGGTTTACATCTCACCGTCCAGCGTGATCTCTGGTATCTCTGGTTCCGAAGAGTTCCTTTACCTGCTGCTCAGCGTCCTCTACCAGTACGGCCACCTGATTATGAGCGGCATGTACGAGCATGCCTGCCATCTGGGAAGCCAAGTCAATGGCGTTATTAGGAGCTCGAGTCCACAGCCACAGGCTGAATTATCACGGCCAGACCAGACACAACTAGAGCGGCCCGATCAGCTAGATCAGCCAGCACAAGCCACAGACAGCTCGCCTGACGACGAACCGCAGGATACGCAGTCTACCGAAGACACACAAACGGCCTTTCGCTGCGACAAGCATGACAAGCCCACCAAACGATCTCGGCATGCAAACACACTGCCAAATATCCAGAATGTGGGAGTAGGCACTGGCAATGGAAGGGACAGCGGCGACAAGCGAGAATCGAATAGAAATGACAAGTCGAGACCAAGCCAGGGCAAGTCGGGCTGGCCACCCAAAAATAAAGACGACGACAGCATCGACAAGGACGAGGACGAAAATGAAAAGGCGCTCATGGAGGCCATCCGCGGCATGAAGCTTGACTTGGGTGGCGAGATCACGGGTGTCAATGAAAACGACGACACGCTCTACAAGATGAGCGACATTGCCGGCCTGGGCGACGTCAAGGAGGCGCTCGAAGAGTTTGCCTGCATCTTTCTGCACTTTCCCCATCTCACGCGCCAGCTGAAACAACGCTCGTCGACCGGTCTGCTTTTGTTTGGACCCCAAGGCACCGGCAAGACGCTGCTGGTCCGCAGTTTTGCGCGCCAGTACAACCTGGCGCTGTACGACATTCGGGCGAGTGCTGTCCTCTCCAAATACGTGGGCGAGGCCGAGAAGTTTGTGCGGGCCCTGTTCAGGCAAGTCCGGAAAGACGCCCCGGCGATTCTGTTGCTGGACGAATGCGATGGATTGCTAGCTCGGGCACGTGGCGGCGGCGGCGACGGCGGCACCGGCCTGCAACTCCTCCAGAACGAGCTCAAGAACCAGTGGAGTGATCTGATCTACAGCCAGGCCGAGGTGCTGGTGGTGGGCGCGACGAACAAGCCGCACGACATTGATCTGGACGGGTTTGGACGGCGGCTGGCCTTGAAGTTGCACATCGACTTGCCGGGCGGCAGGGCGTGCCGACAAGTGTTGGAGGCTGCTCTGGGGAAGATGAGGCACGCAGTTGGAGGCGCAGGTGCCGACAACAGCGAGCGAAGCGAGGACAAAAACCAGGACCAAGAAGAAATGGAGGTGCTGGGCCACCTCTGTGCCGAGCGGTGCCTGTCTGGCTACGACATCCACTGTCTTGTCGAAGGTCTGTTGCGGCGGGCTCTGCGGTCCATCACGCGGAGCACACACTTTCGGGCGAGCTCATGGGACGGGAAGCCGATTATGGTGCCCTGCAAGCCCGACGACGCGGGCGCCCGCCCGGGAAGCTGGAAGACGATCATGCTGGAAGACGACATTGTTGGCGAGTTGTCGTATGTTCCCTTCAGCTTCGGCGATGTTCATGCTGCCATTCTGCGCGCACAGCCAACGGTCGACGAGCAGATGCGCGCCAAGCACCGCGCCTTTGCTGCCATCCACTCTCCACGACGCGACGATGAGGAGGAGGATGACTGATGAGGAGATGAGGCGATGACGAGTGAACAACAAGAACGTCAAGTCGGAGCTGGGGCGCGATCGGGGCTTTGCTTTTACAGGGAGTGGGGCGTGCCACAGTGGGTCTCGTTGAGCGTAAATAGTGCTGGGGGTCAGTGGGTGTTGGGTGGGCGGCCAGTGGGCACATCACTGGGCGTTAGTGGTTGGCCAGTGGCTGACCAACGGATTAGCGCTCAACGCTAGGGCATGATCATGCGGAGAAAAGAAAGAGGAGGAAGGGGCGTGAAAGAAAGAGAAAAATAAATGAAAAAAATAATAACAAAAAAAGAACGGGGTCTCCAGGAAAACAAGAGACGGAGAGCGGGGAGGGCCTGAACCTGAAAGGATGGAAGGGGAATAAGTGTCAGTCCTTGCCATGTCCCCATGTCGCCTACATGATGTCTGGGTCCTGCCTTGTCTTGCCTGCTTTTGCTGTTTGCAGAATGCAGTGGGTATTCTCATGCGCATCGCATCTTTCCTTCCTCTTTCGTTTCGCACTCACTCGCATATCGCATTCCATAATCGCGTTTCTCGTCAAAAATTTCACGGCGAACTCACGCGCTCTCATTTCTACGATATTCAATTACGAGTTTTATGACTTGACCAATTTGAGTTGTTCTCCTATCTTCTCTACGTGACTCTTTCCACCTTCAATCGCTTTCAATACTACCACACATGTCCGAACCAATCACATATTACAAGCCGATTCGGCGCATTCGGCAAGCATGCCACAACTGCAGGTAGGTACTCGGTACTCTCCGACATTCATTTTCCTTTCGGCACCGCTAACTTGCCAGACGCAAAAAGGCACGATGCCCGGGGCAGAAGCCGGCGTGCTCGTTCTGCGTGCGCCTGAACCAGCCGTGCTCGTACTCGGACGACGATGAACAGATGCGGGCGACGTCACAGGCGGCGTCGGCCACCACGTCGGCCACGGCTACGTCAGTCACTTCTAACGGATCTAGCTCAGGGTCAGGGTCGGCGTCAGGAAGCAGCTCCACACAACGGCACAAGGGCCGAATGCGCAGCCGCGTGGGCAGCACGTCGACGGCGCGCAGTACGCCCGAGCCCACAACGGACGCCGAGCTGCCGGAGACGACATCCATGCAAGCAGTGGCACCGTTTGTACCCAAGTCGGGCGGACAGGCTCAAGGGCAAGTCCAAGCTCAGCAGGCTTTGCCACAGCCTCATCAGCAACATCCACATACGTCGCATGCAGCAGTGACGCACCCGCAGCCACAGCCGACGCCCGACCTCGCAAACCGCATCATGGCCATGGAGATGCAAATGAGTAGTCTGGCGAGCAGTATTAAGAGGTAGGTCCCTCCTACGGATGACAGTTCATTTTGATTATTTGCTGACCTTTAGCCTCGAATCAACGCTCGCAAAGTTCGCAACGACCATGACGGAGACGCTGTCGATGCACACGCGAAGCACGTCGGCGACCAACACGGCGACGCCAACACAAGACACAATGGACACGACAATGGACAATGCGGTGGCTGTCGAGAACGGCGTCGATACAGATATGGACGGCATGGAGAGGAGAAACACAACGACAAACAACGGGCCGTCGACCGTCCTTCAACCTGGCGGCCTCGGACTGCACACACGACTGCCGCCACCAGAGGTCATTGACGCCGCTGCCGACCTGTACTTTCGGTACTGCCACAACCAGCCCTACTCGCTCTTTCATGAAGCCAGTTTCCGCCAAAAGATCAAGGCACGGGAACTGCCCACCCACCTCGTCTTTGCGTTGGTGGCCAGCACTGTCCGCTACTCGAGCGACCAGCGATTCTTTGCCGGCATCCCAGGCGGGCGGGCAGCGGCTACCGTTGCATATGCACAGCAGTCGTGGCGTGCCATTGTTGTGCCGTGGAACGGTCTGCAGAGCGATGCCGAGCTCAGCGTCGTCCAGACAATCTTGCTGCTGGCCATTATCGACTACACCGAGGGCAGGACCCAAGCGTCGTGGATCAAGGTCGGTCTGGCGATCCGGCTGTGCCAGGATTTCCGGCTGATGGTCGAGCCCGACGCGAGCCTGCCACCGGCCCATCAGGAAGAGCGACGCCGCGTGTTTTGGTCGTTTTACCTGTGTGACAAGCTGATTTCGTGTGGCCGCGAACGGCCGGCCACCATCCTCGATGACCACTGCCGCTTGCGTCTGCCATGCGACGAGGACGTGTGGCGGAGCGATACACTGCCAACGGCTGACCAGCGGCCACCGACCCTGGGACAGCTGACAGCCGATGCAGAGGGGACAGTAGGCGGTGCTGCCGACTCATCACCGGCCTGGTCCGACACGGGCACTACCGAGTTGAGCCAGCTGAGCCCGTTCGCCGTCACAGTCCTGGTCACATCCCTTCTGGGACGATGCGCACAGTATGCCCTGGGCGAGCAGGAAGAGCAGACGAGCAGCGGCAAACTGCCGCCGTGGAGCCCGCGCAGCAAGTACTCGGCGCTGCACTCGGCCGTGCTCCACCTCGAGTCAGAGCTGGGCCTCAACGAGCCGGTCGCCACCAAGATTGCCCGCAGCTGCCTCAAGACGTCGACCAAGATCAAGGGAGGCGCCGACCACGCGACAGGATCGAGCGATGGCAACACAGGCACGACCGATGTCGATACGGCTGAGATTGACTCTCATCGTGCGGCACCCCTCGCCTTTTCGCACGCCATCTTTTATCTCTGTCAATGTTTGCTGTACCACCCTTTCCTGTTGTGGCAGCGTCTCGCCGGCGTTGGTCAGCGCACACCCCAGAGCTTTGTGCTGCACACAAGAGCGGCGTGTCACAATGCCGCACGCGCCCTCTCCCAACTGATGGGCGACATTCGATCCCTACATACCGAGCGCCTGACGACAAGCTACGATCCGTTCTATGGGTACAGCAACATGGTTGCTGGCGTCGTGCACGTCTTGTTTCTGGAGGCGGCCGACAGTGGCGTTCGTCAAGCTGCGGCGGCCGGCTATGCCGCCAGTCTCGAGAACCTCGAAAATCTGGGCATCTACTGGAAGAGCTGTGCACGCATGCGGGCGCGGCTGCACGATTTCCACACGGCCACGCAAACAGCCATCTCGGCCGGCCGGCCTCGGTTTGCCCACATTGTCGACCCCGACCCGGCCGCCCTGCAAAAGCAGCAGGGGGCACAAGCTCTGCGGATCGACCCCATTGACGCCAATGACCTGATGGAGTGTCTGGACTATGCACGGATGTCGACCACCACCCGGAGACGGACGCAAAATGTTGGACAGGGCCAAATCAGCAGGGAGACGGCCGATGTCGAGGGCAGCAGTGCCAGCAGCACGTCGGGCAATGCGAACGGTAGTGGTGGCGAGGGCAACGGCAACAACGCGCAGTATCCTATGAACCATGCAGTGGCTGCTGGCATGAGCACGGCCTCGACGGCTGTGGCCACAACAGACATGAACAATGGAGGCCAGGGCTACGACCCGATGCAGTACGGCATCGGCAGCTACGGTCCCTACGGGCCCAGCCACGGCATGTACCCGACGCATGGCGGTGTCAACGGCGGGGGTGGGTCCGGCGACGACAGCAGCAGCGGCGGCACCGGCCTGACTCCGCTTTCCCAACTGCCCAGTCCGTTCTTCGAGGAGCTGGTCAACCTGCTGCCCTTCCTGTCGAGTCGGCCCATGACACCCCGCCACTTTGACGCCATGTTTGAACCGCCTATGCCGCATCATGTTGGGCAGGTAGGACAAGCCGGCCAGGTGGGACAGGTCACACAAGTGACACCACAGGGCGCTCTCCAGCAACATCATCCAGACATGACGCCGTACCACACGAACAAGGCTGGCGGATATGGAGGGCAGGCGGTAGGCAATGTGGGACCAAACGTGTTGGGGTTCCCGTAGGCTGTGATAGGAAATAGGATATATTGGAAATGGTGGATGTCTGGACTACGTCGTACTTGGATATATAGATTGCACAGCGACATTTGGGCATATCAATGAATTTACTTTTGTCAACACTTTTTTTGAACACATGCATTTCTGAAGAGCGCGTGATGCACTGTGGCTGTCAGTTACACTTTTAGTGCATTCTGGCGATGACGTTCGCTGGTGTCCACTATCGTCCCCACTAAATCCTCCAAAACTGACACAAATTCGGCTACTTGCCCCCTGTCCGCACACTGAAAACAGCTGAAAACAGCGCGAACACGGGGTTTAGCGAAGTAGCCGACTCAGAGTCTCAGGTAGCGCCAACCCCCCATTCACGATTCCCATTGGCTGGTGGAACATCACGACAACTACAAAGTCGCGTGGGCAGTGGCAGCTGCAAAGATTCATTCTGTCTTCACGACCTTCAACACCACAACAATGAACGGCGCAATGAGACCGTGGCCGCGGGCATCCCGCGCAGTCAGCCGCTCGAGCTGCCGATCTTTTGCGACGACAACACCTCGTCTGCAGGTCTCCGCCGATAAGGCCGCCGAAAAGATGCTGGCCGCCCACGGCCACGCCGACGCCACCGTTGTCCGCCGCCAGCTCATCGACCCCAACCAGCTGGCCAAGCTGGCGTTTACCCTGGGACGGCCGTCCGTGTCGGGCGTGCCCGTCAGCGACGACACCGTCTTGCCCTTTGGCACGCCCGTCCCGGCGGGCTACCACCTCGCCTACTTTACGCCCGGCGGCGTCGAGGCGCAGCTGGGCGCCGACGGCACCGACCGCAGTTTCAATGCGCCGGCGCCCTACTCGCGGCGCATGTGGGCGGGCGGCCGCATGGAGTGGAAGGAGGACCCTACGAAAGGCGGCCTCGTGGTCGGCGACATGGTCGAGGAGCGCAGGCGGCTTGTGAGCGCGACGCCCAAAACGAGCAAGTCGACGGGGCAGGGCATGGTGCTGGTCGAGGTGGAAAAGGAGCTGTGGAGTCCGCGCGGCCTGGCTGTTGTCGACCGCCGGTCATGGATCTTCCGGCCGGCGATTGACGAGGCCACTGTTGCGGCGCCGACCACTCCCTTTTCCCCATTCAACGGCCCCAGCACGTCCTCCGACGAGGGCGCTGAAGACAGCCTGGTCCGCACGTTCTGCTGGTCCCCCGTGGCCCTCTTCCGCTTTTCCGCGCTCACCTTCAACGGCCACAAGATCCACTACAACGAGGACTGGACACACCGCGTCGAGGGGCACGCGGGCCTCGTCGTCCACGGCCCGCTCAACCTCATCAACCTCTTGAACTACTGGCAGGACGCCAACGCTGCGGCCGGCCGCGGCCCCCAGAAGATCACCTACCGGGCAGTGTCGCCGCTGTACGCGGGCCAGACCTACCAGGTGAAGACAAAATCAAAGTCGAAGAAGGAGGAGTCCGGCAGCGAAGTGTGGGATGTTGTGGCTGAAAAGAAGGGCAAACCGTGCATGGTCGCTGAGATCGAGTGATTTCGCGCCATGCCAAAGGCTACAGTCGGTTGAATATGTGGCTGCATGTAAATACAATATCAAAACATAACTGTGTCATTATTTTTGGATTCATATATTGGGGTATCAAATAACTATGAATCTTTGCTAAACCAAGGACTGACTATCGAGATACTTCCGCCAGTGGGTCTTGACATCTTCATCTTTCATCGCTTCCATCTCAAAGAACTTGGCATTTTGGGCCACAATAGCAAACATCTTGTCCATTACAGCCTGTTCCGCCTGTTCACTGCCGAGACGTGCCTCGTAAATAGCAGCCTTCACATAGAATAAAATGCGATAAAATGGCGGCCCCTGTGTGCCTAGAGGAGCAAGCTTATCACGGAACAAGTGAGCGTTTCGACGCAGGTACCGAGAAATTGACTTCATGTCCTCCTCAAGCGCATAACCGTTGGAGGGTTTACGCTGAGGGTCCTGAATCACCTTTCTCTCCCATTCGCGTTCGTTCCAATGAAGGCAGGTTTGGCCGCTCGGCTTTGGCAAGCCGAGGGCTTCGATGATGCAGCGATCGATAAACAGCGCGGCGTGAACCCGGTATTTCACCGCCAGCACAAGATCCCAGTCATCATCAATGGGTTCACCGGAAGCGTACGGCATGTCCGATAACTTGGTTTTACCATGATGTGCGCAATTCCACAAAAAGCCTCTGAACGAGGGTTCGTAGCCGGCGGTCTCATCTCCAGGGCAGGTCGCTAACATGCTGTTGACAATTCCATCGATGTAGCGTTGGCGACGCTCGTCGTCAGGAGTACTGCGGATGTCTCCGCGTGTCGGCCCACTTGTTGTGAACGTTGGGTTGTCCGGTGACTGGTCGATATCCTCCTTCTTCTCATGAGTACCGGAGCAAGGGTATGTCTCCAGCCTCGACCAGCGCTGGGACAAGCTTGCCATCGAGATAGCCGTGGACTGATTCCATGGTAGACCCCACTCGTCATCTTGACTCGAGAAGGTGAATTTGTGGTCGTTAACGAATCGTGTCTTGCGGGCACAGAACCGATTAATCGACTGGCAGAGCCCGATAAACGCAGTGGTTTTGGGTGTCTCGGCATCATTGGCGTCATCCTCAATGCCCGCCTTTTCTGACGTGAGGGCATCGATGACAGAGCTCGCAAAGACCGAACCGGTGTAGCGAGATATGATTTGCGAGACATCCCGAGAAACGGACCTGCTCTCCTCTGTGGCTGCCGCGATCGTGGATTTGTTGATATCCTTGGTGAGACTCCATCCACCGGAAAAGCAACCAGTGGTTAGGAGACACACTGGCACGTCTCGCTCCAATACGCCTTGTACACTTGTGATCATGACCGGCCTCTCTGGCGTAAAGTCGAAATGGCTGTCTTCAAGCCCGTGGCTGCAAACAATGATGAGGACGGAGCCACTCGACCGTTTGGCGTGCTCGGTAACACGTGCGATCTCGTCAAGGAATCTTTGAGCCAGGTTTTCCCTTACCACGGTCACGGGTGTGATCCGCTGGTCGCGGATAAGGTCCTCGCTTAAGACAACCTTGCGATCATGGCAAGAGCTGCCATGGACATAGAATCCGTGCTCCTTAATGAGCTCCTGTGGCTCCTGTAAGACTGGTGTCAGTTTATATTCAGGTCCATCTTGATTTCGCATCAAATGAGCAGTTACTTACCGCTGCTGCCAGCCAAGTCTGGCTGGCACCGAGCCCTTTGAACAGAACATTGAATGCGTAGAAATCCGCAACTAACCACCCATCTTCCTGGTGTGCTGCTTTAGCTGTCGGCGTGGGGCACACGGCCAGGATATGCGTGTCCTTGCCAATGCGTGGAGGTGTGGTAGTAGGAAACGACGATAGCATCAGACCAGGGTCTTTGAATATGATACCGCTGTCCTCCTGTGACGACGCCATTACAGCAATGTCCGCCAAGCCTTATTGTTGCTGCTGGGAAGGGTAGATTGCGACACAGGAAGGGAGCTCGAATTTGGCTTGCAGAATCGTGTTGTGAGTTGGTAGTATTGTTGTAGACAAGAAATAGTTTGAATCTTTAATACGGCGGAGATCGAGAGGTATTCGTATGTGGGTAGGCTCTCGGTTGGGTAGACGAGGAGGAGGGGGGGGGGGGGGGGGGTTGACAAATGTCCTGCAGAATCTTGTTGGGAAACTTGAATGTTGTGGTAAGAGTAAATGGTGAAAATTCGAAGGGTGGTGGAAATGCAAAGGTATTTTAAGTCGGGCTCGATCTGTGGTGAAATAGGAAAGAGCATGTTTGCTTGAATAGGTAGGAGCCAACCTACTCGTGCCCTGTCCCACTTTTTACGGAGCCCGCGAAATCGTACATGCTGACTCAGACTACAGTACATCTAGGGAAACACTACAATACAAATAGGGTGGCCCATGGGTAGACACGGCACCTTGTCATACATTGTGTTATAAGTTTCACCTGATCATTGCTATTAGTTTCAGTACTTAAACCGTACTCCGTATATTGTCTAGTTTACCTTGTCATTGGAAGCCATTTGAGTTCACGCTGTACGCTGCATATTTAACCTTGATACTATTAGGCTTGAATACGTATCATCGCAAATGGAAAGTGGTTGTGTTATACGGGAAACATTTAGAGGATGTGGCTTTGTGAAGGTTAACCAGCTTAACACCAATTTGACTCACAACGTGCAGTCATGGACAAAGCGCCTATGGTGGGTGGCAAGGAATGGGAGGCACAGGATACTGCAGTGAAAACAAAGTACACAAATCTACCTAAACCGAAATCACTGGCCACCTATTCAATCTACGACAGTATCTTCAGTATCTAGAACAGGCTACTTGATGTATCGAAACATTGGCGCAATTTCTGCGTGTTTTATGCCGCTAAAAACATCTTAGGCGGAAGTGCTTGTACAGTTACCGATGTCCCCCCCCCCCACTCCCACTTTTTCGGCGTACCATTTGTAGTCGTACAGGACGGGCAAAATGGGGCTGCATCGCTAGGATGTGCGGGACCGTTGATGGAAGGCATTTTGAGCGGTGATGGAGATGGGAAGGTAAATATGACATCGAAAGGGCGGAAGGAAGCAGGTTATTTTGGTATGAGGTGAATCAAGATGGGCCAGGAAGCTCAGAACACATATGACTCGAATATTCTTCCGAATACGGCCACGTTCCACGTTAAAAACAAGTTTAGATAGACTGACCTGGTTGGAGGGAGTAAGGGCCCTTGAAGTATGTTCTATGACGCCTTGATACCCTTGCAAAAGTAAAAGGTTAACTATCATATATAATGGTCCAGTAATGGCGGCTTAAAGCGTGCAAAAAAATAATAGTGCGTGCCCTTGGTTTGTGGAATCGCAGAAGCTTTGCGACTGGGCCACGGGACTGGCCGTTGCACAGCCCAAAAAATTACCGGATTGGGCTCCCACTTACACAAAAGTGGGTCCACCAGCCCCATTACTGACTTGCATACGGAGTACAGAGTACAGAGTCAGAAAGGAAGGACTACACAATTTTTGCCGTGACATCAACTACTAAGCATGGTTTTTTTATATACTCGTGTTTTACTCTTTCAAATCATTTTCGGTATCTGAAAGGACATGCAAAGGCCAGGCGTGGCAAGATAAAAGATGCTAATTTTCTTACTTACACACGCCTCCCACAAAAAAAAAACAAGAAAAACAGAAGACCAAAAAAAAAAAAAAAACAAGAGAGAGAGGGGGGAGACAGAACCAAAGCATTGATTTTTGACCAGTTTGTCTCTCCCTCTTTTGTGTCTCTCATCCTCTTCTCCCCTACCTTTTTTGTCTTTCATCCTCCCCTCTGTCTTTACAACTGTACCGTTTTCTCGATCACGACCACACTACACGACGAAAAACAACGTCCCGTCCCAAACATTTCGACATCTTCAACTTTCCCAACTTTCCCAACCTTGCTCACCCTCATAACGTTATCACAATGAGCCAGCCTACGCAGGCTCGCCCCACCCTCGACGAGATCATGGGCATGACGAGCCCACCCGTGCTCCGCTTGCCCAAGCAGTACGCCGCCTGGCAGCCCCGGTTCATATACTACATGCACCTCAACCACAACGCCAGCCTGGCCTGGTACGGCCCTGTCCCTGTTGAGCGCCCGCGTGTTTTGCAGAAAGACCAGGACGGCAACTTCCGGCCGGGCCACGACTGCCTGGCCATGTACGAGTGGGGCCGCAACCAGCTGACGGCGCAGAAGCAGCTGTTTGTGGCGCTCGACCCGGCGTTTCTCGCAGCGATGGAGCGGTATCTGGCCAAGACGAAGAGCAAGAAAAATGACGGCGTGGACAGCTTTTCCCTGGGGTTGGAGGAGTACCGGCCGCAGATTGTGCGTACGAAGCGGCGGGTGGGACGGGGCACGCGCATGATTGTCACGCGCCACCGGTCGCGCCGCCCCATCCACGAGCTCTTTTATGTCGTTGGGCTGTATTGCCGGGGACGCATGGCAGGCAGGGAGAACCGCGGCGAGATCAGGGCGTATCTGGAGGAGTGCCGAAAGGACGTGCCCGGCCCGCTTTGGAGTTTAGAGTAAGACTCGCGATCCGACAGCAGAGAATGCCAAACAGCCAAACAGCCTGTGAGGCTGCGAGCGGCAAGTCCCCAGGTCGCAAAGTCTCATAGTCTCAACGTACCGACGTCTCGGTGTCTCATTATAACAACGAATGGGCGGGCCTGTGGTCGCTCGCAGCTGACTTTGACGCACGACATCCTTGAGCGTCCCGAGGCTGACCACCAGCACGTTGTTTACCGGGTTTGCCTATCATCTGGCTACCCTGCAAATATGTGAATCTGTACACAGTTCTGTTCTTGTATTTTACTTGATATTCAGGAGCCAAAATGCACATCGTCAGGCATTTGGATCTTGCCGTTCAACGTTCCAGTGCAGTCATTTGCAGCTCGACCTGGACATCATGCACTATCAAAATGTATTTTAGTATACCAAATGAAGTCCTGACGAGCTTCTTCTTATTTCTTTTGAATATTTCTTATTTAGCTGTCTTCAACCTGCCGACGGCCTCCGTCTAGACCCTCCGCCTACGGCTACTGCAACTGCCCCTCCACCTTTTTGCGCTCCTCGACAATGGCGCTCGTTTCCGCGGCCTCGCCAAAGCGCCACGACACATCGCCGCCCCAGTCAGCGCCGCCGTCGCCGTTGACATCGACATTGACGTTCCGCCAGGCCCATCTCTCCAGGGATTGCTGGCCGTCTTCGACCAGCGCCTGGACCCACGATCCGAAAATGGGCATCATCTTGAAGCCGTGGCCGCTGTCGCCGGACAGCACGATCAGCGATTTCGCGGTGTTGGGCACGAAGTCGATGCAGTACTCGGAGTCGGCGGTGTCGCTGAACCAGCACATTTTCTTGTCGACAAACGGGCGATCGGCCAGCCACGGGAGGGTTTCCCGCAGAAGTCGGCGCATTTGGGCCTCGTCGGCCTGCGGCACGTAGCCGGCCAGCGCGGTGTTTTGATCGGTGTCGCCGCTCGCCAACGGGGGCAGCGACGTTTTTGTTTTTGTTTTTGTTTTCGTCTCTGTCTCTGTCTTTGTCGATCCATAGTTGCTGTAGCCGGCACCAAGCGGTGTCAACTTGAGCAGACGGGTGGCCGGGTCGGGCTCGAAAAAGAAGCCCAGGTCCATGGCGTTGACGACGGGGATGCCTCGCAGAACATCGCACTCGTCCTGGGTCAGCTGGACATGCGCGACAGACCAGCAGCGGGCGACGTTGAAGCTGCCGAGCTGGGGCACGAGCTGGGCGCCGTAGGCACCGAGCGCGCAGACGACCAGGTCGGCCGCGTGGGCGGTGCCGTCGTGCGTCGTGAAGCCGCTGCACCTGCGGGCGTCGCCCTCGCCCGAAAACGACAGCGACTCCACCAGGCCAGCGTCGGGTCCCAGCACGAACTTGACGCCTCGCTCGGCCAGCCTCGCTGCAATCCCCTCGACCGCCCTCGCCGAGTGGGCATAGCCTTCGGCGCGGTTATAGTACGCCCGGAAGCCGGTCAGCGGCCCCGTCAGCTGCCAGCAGAACTCGCGCACCGCGTCGGGCGTGTCGAGGCCCAGGGTGACACCGTCCTTCATGGCCGGAAGCGTCTTGATGTAGTTGGATGCGCCGTTGAAGATGCCCTGGGCCTTGGCCTCGGCATAGCCCGAGAGCATCACCAAGTGGCCTGTTTGGTGGAAGTAGGGCGCCCAGTCCTCCGTCTTCCAGGCGGCGATCGCCTCGAGGCCCAGGTTGGTGTAGAAATCGTCGCTGTACTGTGCGCGGACAATCTTGTTCAAGTCGTTGGCGGCCGACTGTTGCGACGGAAGCGTGGCGGCGCGGTCAAAGACGGTAATGTTGCTGTAGCCTGCTTTTTGGAGGTGGTACGCGGTCGACAGGCCCCAGCAGCCGCCGCCAAGGACCGCAATGCGCGCAGACTTGTCGGTCATGGTCAATCCGTCGGCGATAAGAAGCGAAATGAGTTGTGAGTTGCTTGCAATAATAATCAATAATAATCTGGTAACAGAATTGAAACGACGGTTGTCGTCTTATATCTTAATCGATAACGCGGCATGGCGCATGCGAATCAAGATGCTATCTGTCGATTCCTTGTGAGGAGTTCATGTTCATCCACTTCGTGTCAGATCTGACCAATCATCTCACACGATTTCTCCGGGCCAGCCGTCGGATGCGCCGTCTCTGTCAATTCGGGACCAGCCAAGAGTCGACGGATTGAGCTTGCCGATCACATGACCGGCCTTCCGTTGTATGCCCGACCTCACCTCCTCAATCACCGCAAATACGATTCCATGACATTGACGAGACAGCAACAATGTTGGTGATACTGGATGATACTAGAAACAATTGAAATCGACAATCAAACTCGTACGACCTCGTAGCACAGCACGCCGCCATGGCGCCCCCAGAAAGTACCACCTTTCGCCAAACGGCCACGCCCCCAACAATGTCTTCCCCGTGCTGGTGTACCGCCAGGTCCTGCCCGCCCCAGTGACGGAGGACAGCGCCACGGCGTTCCTCGAGAAGAGCGCGTGGACAAAAAAGGGCACATGGGGCCACATTGACGTGCGGCACTTCCACCCGAACGTGCACGAGTGCTACGGGATCGTGGCGGGGTCGTCGACGATGCTGGTCGGGTGCGGCAGCGACGACGATCCGGCGACGGGCACGCCTGTCCCTGTCACAAAAGGTGACGTCATTGTGCTGCCGGCCGGCACGGGGCACTGCAACGTGGGCGGGTCGAGCACCGAGGACTACCTCTACGTGGGGCTGTACCCGAATGTGAGTACAAGTACACACTCTATCGCCAGACTGATCTGAAGACTAACCGAGGCAGAACGGCCCGCATTGGCGGTTCGAGCTTGGCAAAGAGGGCATGGACATGGCGGCCATGCGGGCAGAAGTGGCCAATGTGCCGCTGCCAGAAGAGGATCCTGTGCAAGGGAAGGGAGGCCCATTGTTGTCTCTATGGGTGAATAAGAAATAACGATGTTGTATCCGAGCTTTTCTATTTCCAAACACTGTCCAAACATTGTCATAATCATATCCCATTACAGATTCCCATCCCACCACCTCGAATAGTCCGGCCCGCTTCTGCTGTTGAACAGCTGTGCAAATGGATCGTAGAGCATGGCCGTTGCTGCTTCGCCCGTGTTGGCTGAGGCATCCCACGTTGTCCATCCGAGGTCGAGCGATGGGACATCCACCGTCACTGCTGCTGTACTTTGTGTACTTTGTGTTGTTTGTGTACGTTGTGTCTGCCCTTCGTTGTCCTGGCCCGGCGCTGCAAACCAGTCGGGCGGCGCGGCATAGTCCCCCAGCGATGTCTGGTAGTCGTCGGGCGGCGAGGCGACTTCGGGGTCCTCGAGGTGCATCGGCTCTGGCGTGCCGGCGGGGATGGCCAGTGTATCTGTGAGCGATGCAGCAAACAGAGACTGTCCTTTCGGGCCATTTGGCTGGTGCAAGGCGGCAAAGTCGAGGATCCGCCAGAGGAGGGCGACGTTGTCGGCCATGGCCATGGCCGTCGGTGGAGGTGGAGGTGGAGGTACCGTTGTCGAGTCTCGTGTCTCTCGTGTCTCCGCCCTCGCCTTTGTTGCCGCCGACAGCGCCATCAGCTTGTCCACGTCCTCCTGTATCTGCCGACACACCGGCCATCTCTGCGCCAGCTCGACCAAGAACGCGTGGCACACCTGGATGTATTTCTCGGCCGCCGCGCGAATTGCTGGGTCGGATGCGCGCGACCAGTACAGGTGCAATGTGATGGCCACCGCTGCCGCATACCCAAAGAACGGATCTGACAACACCATGCCCTTGTGGACGGCCATGCCTATCAGTCGGGCTATCCAGGTGCTGTGCAGCAGCGCCAGGTCTGTCGATGTTTTCCAGAATGCGTTTGGTCCGGGTGGCGGTCGTGGCTGGGCCACTCGTGGCGAGTAAAGGAATGGGTGGTTGAGCACGGCGTGCAGTGTATGGTACGTCACCTGGATCTTCATCCACGGGAGCCAAAACGAGGCGTGCCGGGTCAGTTCGGCCGTGTTTCTCTCAATGAAGCGCGATGCGTCGTACCGAAACGACACGGGGAACGCTCCCTCCATATCCAACAGCTGGGCATTGATCGCCGTGTAGTCCGAGTCTGGCTGCCACGGGGCCTTTGGGGGGTGGCGGTTGTCTTTCTGGCTTTGTCCTCCACCACTGCGTCGACGGGCGCACTTTCCCACATACGCTCGCACCAATCCCCAAAGACTCGCACTCCGCACCATGTGCAGCCAGATGCTGCCCAGCTCGCCCCGACAACCGGGGTCGAGAGGAAGTAAGGGAGCAGGATCGCTCTCGCTGTCTGGTGGCTTCGTTGCTCGCCATACAGTATGGGCTGCCACCAGCAGTGATGGTGCATGGATATCGTATGTCGAGGGTATATTGGTCGGCAGTCCGCACAGAACGGCGACGGTCTGCACGCTCCAAAACAGGCGTCGTTGGCTCTCGAGAAGTGGTGTTCGGTCGGCCGACAGATGAGCGTCGAGGCCAGCAGACTGCATTAGGCTACCTGCCATCGCTACATGGAAGGCTGCCAGCTGCAGGTCGCCGCACACGAGATTGGAGAATGAGAGGAGACAAAGGGCTTGCAGCGACGCAAAATCGACAGACAATGTGGACACTCTATCGAGGATGCATCGTCGAGCGGTATTGTTGTACTCGGTCGGGGTGCTTAATGCTTGACCAAAGCCATTGAATGCATCTGGGGAGTGCTGGACTGCCAACGCCAGAATGCACAAGAGAATGGCCTCGTCGGCGCTGGTCGTCAAACTGCTCGGTGGCTCGAAAAGCCAGATCGGCTGGCGATGGCAAACGCGCATGTAGATGCGTATTGCTTCCTCAATCACGGCGTTCGATGGCAGAGAGCCGGAGCTGGTCCTCAGTATGCTTGCACGAGATTCGTTTGGTGGGATCCTTGGCAATGGTGGCGCCGTTTCCTCAATCGATTCAGCCACTGTGATTGCCGGCGACGTCGGCGCATCAGCAGCAATCGCGGCCTGCGTCTCTCGTCGGGGACCGTCGAGCCGGTCCTCCAGCCGCGCAAGCCGGTCCTCCAGTCGGCGAATGTATGTCGATTGATCAGTCGTAGCGTCGGCAATTTGTGGCATCTCCCCCACGGGCCCTGGATACCGGCACATCTGCCCGAGTCGGCTGCACGTCGAGCACCGCGGCCGCTCGCCCGGACATCGCGTCTTCTTGCGCCGGCAATTGTGGCACGCCTGCAGGATCCGCCGGCCGTACGTTCTTCGGGGCGCTCGTGTTTCCGCCGTTGGTGTTGATGTTGACATTGGTGTTGCCATTGGTGTTGACATTGTGTGGAGTGTGGAGCCCACGACCCGGACAGACGCGGATGTGCCGACGATGTCTTATTGGCATGTACGCCCTTGAGCTTTAGGCGGGGGAACCCCATTTACAGTGGTTTACGCCCTACTGATAGCGCTGACAGCGCTGCGATAGCATCAGGAAGGTGCCAAGACAATGTGATCAAAGAATGGAAAGAGCGTGCACGTGACCGATCACGACTTCAACTTGGGTGCATCACATCCAGAATCATGGACTACACTGTGCTATCGCAGCCATTTCACTTAAAAAATCTCACAGCCCTTGCACACATTGTGCGAGGAACTGCCATTTGCCGGAAAATTGAGTGTTGCACACGGTTGCACATGCTACACTTGCCTTTGCCATCAGCTCTGACCGTGCACAGTATTCATGAAAAAAAAAAAAAAAAAAAAAAAAAAAAAATGGACAAAATCAAAGGAAATATGGACGAAAACATGACGAAAACGCAATAGAAAAAATATGTGCGCACAACAAAAGGACCTTTGACGGAGGAATATACAATTTGCATACTTCGTGCGTATTTCTGGCCTATTGCAAGGGATGCAAACGTCATTGGTGGTCTTTTTAAATTGCCTTATTGTCTCGAGGTGAAGCCGCATTGTCAGCAATATTGAATACGCCACTCATGCAAGGGCGATAAACGACAGAGAAGTACTGCGCTGTAAGTGCATCGACCATTCCAGTGCAATACGGGCAATGTTCATCAAAGGCGAACAAGGCGATTTTGCAATTGTTGTGCACAATCTCCAAGAACCCGACGATGTAAATCTCGGGTGAAGATTTCGATTAGCCCCGATCTACATGCACGTAGACGAATGTCTTAGATCAGAGACCACAATGTGGGTCAGTTCCGGTTATTCGGGTCACAGAGCGGACATTGTGGCTATTTTTCACGGGAAGAGGAAAATATGAGAAAAAAAGGGATTTGTGACAAAATTGACGAAATTATATTTCGTGATGTCAACGGTAAACGGTAATAGGTAAACAGTCAACGTTGGACGTTGAAAAGAAATAAAGTTACAAGTTGAAGAATTACAGTGGTAGACAAAAGAAAATAGTGTAACAGTCAGTAGTAGAATAGTAAAACAAGATTGTTCTTTTGACAACCCCTCCGACCTTTGTTTAGTTGTAAACCTTTGCGTTGGTGATGAGGACCGCGTTCTGGAACGGCGTGTTGCTCGGGCACACAATCTTGATCTTGAACAGCGAGTACCACGTCAGTTGGTACTGGAAGGCGGCCGGGCTCTGGAACGTGTACCACTGGTTGTTGTTGTGGTCGCTCTGCTTGATCAGGCTCGTGAGAAGGGAGTTGTCTTCCATGGACACGTCGATCGTGCAGCCCGACGACGCCGACAGGAACTTGTACTGGAACTGGGGACGCAGCCAGACCGTGGCCGGGCCGCTGCCACCGCTGGCGCACGGGTCGATTTGGTGGTTGAGCCAGACCTGGGCCTTTTGGGTCTGGGCAGGGATGAGAACGAAGGCCTTGGAGTTGCTCGAGGGTCCGTAGCCAGTGACAACGCCAACGTCGGCCGTCTCCTGGTTGGAGTTGTACCAGGGGCTGAGTTTGCCGGAAGAAAAGTCGCCGTTGGTCAGGTCCGAGCAGGTGGAGGTGGGGGGCTGAGCGGTCGAAACCGGCGCCTGGCTCGACGAAGAAGGAGGTGAAGGCGACGGAGAGGGCGAGTGAGAGGGGGAGTAGGACGGCGAGGGAGAAGGAGACGACGAAGGAGAGTGCGACGGACTGTTGGAGGGAGACGAGGGCGAAGGAGACGGCGAAAGGCTGCTGGACGGAGACGACGAGGCCGGCGACGAAGGATAAGAAGAGGGAGATGAAGGAGCCGAGCTCGAAGGAGATGAAGGAGCCGGCGAAGAGGGGCTGCTCGAGGGGCTGCTCGGTGCTACAGACTGAGAGCTAGAAGAAGGAGAAGAGGGAGACGAGGGAGCGACCGATGGCACAGACGACGGGGAGGAAGGGGACGGGGAAGAAGAAGGGGACGAAGGAGAAGGAGAAGACGGCGAAGACGGGGCCACAGACGGGCTCGACGGCGCCAGGCTCGACGGGGCAGGGCTCGAAGGTGCAAGCGACGACACTGACGATGGCGGCTTGGGTCTGCAGCGCGAGGCATCGACAGACTCGGCCCAGGCCATGGCCAGGACAAGGAGGGTGATGACCTTCATTGTGGGGGAGGGTGTGGGTGTGTGGGTGTTGGATGGTAAAGAGCGTGGGGGAAGACAGAGAAGGCAACGATCGACAGTCTTCTGATGAAAGGTAAAAAGAAGGACGAAGGATGAAGGATGGAGGGAAGAGGAAGGGAAGAAGGAAGAAGGAAGGAGGGAAAGGGGAGATGGCATCGAGCGGACCCCTGCATCGTCTATATATGCAGTCGAGCATCGTCCAACGGGGCCGTCGACATCCACATCGAGCATGGCATCACACCCATGTTCCCTGTTCCCTCTTTGACATGCCGCCATGTAGGAGTGAGGCTAAAGCAGTGTCTTTCATCATCAGTGGATATTCTGTGTGTCTGTTCACGAACGGTTGGACATCCCCATCCGTCTAGATATATCCACAAACTACATTAAGCCCACACGGTGTGCATACGCCCCCCGGATAGAGTGCATGGATACACGGGTTCTTTGTCGTCTGCCACAAAATGAGGCTAGACTGTGTCGACAGGCAGCCTGGATGGGCGCGGTGGTTTCTCCGGATTGGATGAAAAACAATGAAAACAGGGGCCTGTGAATAGTTCTTGGTTGCGTCTAGTGTGCGCACAGCCGTTGTCAATATGGTGGGCCAAGGAGCACTACTGATTTCAAAATTAAAATGGTACCTGAATGGGGGTGCTTGCAATACGAATTAGGACGTGGGTGTAAACAACGTCCACGAAAATAAACCCGTGTAAGTGAATTTAGTGCTCTTAGTACGGAGTACACTTGGTCGGTTGCGGTTCAACGGCTGCCGCACACAACAGCAAAATATACCGTTTCGCGCCAGTCGATTCCTGGAAAAGCATACAGGCACACAGGGCAGAGCACGAATCTAGACTTGAGAGCAGCTAGAGCAGCTGGAGCATCTCGACTCACTAGTGCCATCGCCCATCCTAAAACGGCGGATCCCGGTTGTTGGTTCGGAATATTCATGAGGACAGGCACTACTGACATCCAAACAAAGAAACCTGTCGAGTGAAAAAGGAGATTAATAGGAGTGAGGTGCCAATGGCGTCAAAATGGACCAGAAAGAACCTAATAAAAGCCTGAAAGGACCTTGAAATTCGATAGCTCCCTTCCTACAAAGACTTTTTACACGCATTCTATTGTTTTTCCTCCGCTTTTCGTTCGCTATGACCCTTAAAGCCCTCCTAAATAGGCACCTAAATACGACATACTTGGGCAGCCGTAGAAGCCGCACAAGACTAGATGCTGATAATTTTACAATACGAGGTCGGTTTCTTTCAGGTGGCCTAATTCGCATCCGCTCTCGTCGAGTTACTGTCTACGACATACATCAAACTGCGATCTCGCTTGTTCGCCTTGCCCGCGATTTCCTCCCTTGCCGGCCTTTTCGCCCGTCTTAGCCGACGCGCACCATCTGAGACATTCGATCAGACTGTTGCATTTTATAAAGATGCATTTGCTTTCTACTGTATTCTTTTTGGAACATCCATGGACCAATTTCGGATTAGTTCAGGGGTCACTGGCTGTCGTTAAGGGTCATATTCGACGAAGACGGCCAAGCACATTGTTGTCCGCCGCTTTTCATTGCCAGCCATTCGCCATAACAGAACGCGATGCACTTTGCACTTTTCCATGACTCTCCTTGTCGCGCAATCCATTTCCCTTCGTGAACCAAAGATGATGTTTTACAACGGCTCTCGCCTATGTTAGAAGCGGCTAATCTTATCTTGACGTCTGAGAATGTGAGGACGACTTACAACGTCGTGGATCTTTTGTACCTGTCTGTTGGATTCTTCTGTTGTGGCAAACAGATCGTGTCCGGTCCGGGCAGAAACACAAATACCTCCGTATGTTTTTGAATTGCAGCTTGCGAGGCAAATGATTCAGATTATCCACGCTTTCCACGTGGCTCGTCGTTCGTCGTGTTTCTTTGTGGACTTTCTTTGTCTGTACTTCGTGGTGACCCCCAGTATTTTCCTTGCAGCGTGACAATATTATCGCAATTACACCCCCAAACTAACAGGTTTCCACCCAAAACTACTGGATTCGGCCGTTCAGCTTTCCGCTCTTGTAGCGCTTCCAGGATTCTTGCATTTCAGCTATCCAAGCCAGGTTCGGCTTGGCCTCGGCCCCAATTTCCTTCACTCTCGCTTCTTCGCCCTGATTTTTTGGTTCTATTGTTTCTTGGCTCGCTACTGTCCCAAACGGTATTTGGCGCCGTGCCCATGCTCGTGGTCGCCGTGGTAGGGGGCTGAACTCATGGGCCGGGCCAAGTCCTAAAGTCAACGGTGCAAATAGCCTACACATTGTTTCGGCGCAAAACAAGCGGTTTATCTCCCAGTCTCCATATAAAACAGCCCGCTCTTCCGTATACACCGGGGGTCTGCTGCAGAATTACGCCGTAAAAAACGGGAACATATGGAACTTTCAGTTTGCACAAATGTCGCCATGTCGTTTTGGTACTGGGCGTGGCGATGGTTTTGTTCGTTTCTGTTCTATTGACATACTCTGTTTTAAGACGCTGTTAGACCATTGCTAGGCTCCACCAAGAGATCTTTAGGGCATCATTTAGGCGCCCAAAGCGCGATCGAGCCCCAGTCACCCCAGTGCCACGAGGTGTTTTTCTGCTCGTCTTTTGGCTGTTCGAAACTAACTGCCCACTAAGGCGACGACAAACCAAGAAAACAAAAACGCCCAAAGAACAACGACGCCAACAACGGACGAAGAAAGAACATTCTACGCCGAAGGAACCCCGAATCAATGTGCCCTCAATGCTATTGCAGCAGTTTGCGTGCAGGCAAGGCTGTGAAAAATTGACGAGAAAAACTTAGTATGGCTGAATCCAAGACGGAAGAAGCCATCAAGATCAAAGACACAAAAAAAAAATATCCATGAAGCACGTGGCCAACGGGTGTTAAATCGATGATAATGATACGAAAGGAAAACATTATGTTATCTCCAGGAACATGGACAACATCCTGTTGTGTTAGTAGAAAACATACCATGCCAATACGACGCCACAGATGCTTGAGAATCACAACTCTTACAACGATAAAATACTTCCTTTTTTTACTACACTTATTTGACCGATAGTCTTACGTCCCTTACGGCACTCGTTATCTCTTGTCGGTTTTGCTCGTGAGCAATATTTGTCAAACAACATGGCCGGGCCATATTAACAAAGTCTCCTACTGCTACGCTCTCACATGGCCCAACTTTGTGCAGTGTTGCAGGGATTAGCTATCCTGAAAAACCATTGTGAGGTGGATGAAGATCCTACCATGGCGACAAAAGACAAGAACAAAGAAAGGAGACAAAAATATGTAAAAAAGATTATGCCTGGAACACGAGTTTTGGTCATTACCGTGCCATTGTATGGTTGTTGTTACTTGCAATTGTCTTCTTCTTCTGTGGAATTCGCCTCGCAATAATTTTGTGGGATAAGTTTGGTTATCGAGGCCGAGGCTGTGCTCTTTGCGCGTCCCATCTTGTAATTCTTTTCTTAATGCTTTCAATCACCCTCTCGGAGGTCATGTGGTAAGGCGAACTTGTCGCATGGTCGTTAATGTACTTCGTGATATCCGCCTTGGCAGCCAGCTGCAATGCTGCTTCCGCCTGCAGCTTGTTGACCTCTTTTCTTAGTCGCGAGACTTCTTCTCGTTTATCCATATTCTTTTTGTCCCAGTATATGGCATGGTCGCTGAATTTTGCAGCTTGTGACACCAGATCCATGAGGCGACTGCATCTGTGCTTCATGGATTCGACGGGGAAATCCTTGAGGGACGTCAGCCCGGCAACTTTGTCTCCTGGAAATTGTTTGAGAAAATATGGTATTCAACCCGATCCGTATCCAACCCGGCCTCCACCAGCTTTTGTTTCCCACACGCACATACAATGTAGCAGCGGAAAACAAAAAAGAGCAGATTGAATAACGAGACACAATGGGAAACGGTAATATCTCGGTACATCAGGCACACGGCACGCGCGGTGGGTCATTAAATGCAAAGAGAGCCAAAAGACTGTTGCGTCCTTGCAGGCAACAATTATATACAAAACAAACAGAACAGCCAGCTACTAGTACTATCCGCCCAATGCTGGACGAGTGTTCTCGCCCTAATTGCGCTTCATTCAACATCAACATAATGCATTGAAGCCCTCAATTTCGCAATCAATGTCTGGCATCCGCAAGCGTAGAGAATCGCGTTTCGATCGAGACGGACGGCCTGCGGCTTTCTTCGAAGTTTCGGTCAGAACAGCCCGGTCCAGCTCCATTTCAGCTTTCCGCTTCCCGGGATTTGGGGCCTTCTCCTCTCGCTCTTCCGTCAAAGACTGCACCTGCGACTCCAGCTCCGCAATCTTGGCTTGCAGCTTTGCCTTGTCTGCCAGCAAGGTCTGGACGTTGGACTCCAGCTCTTCTTGGTGGATTTCCAGACTGTCAATTGTGGCGCTGGACACCGCAGCTTCGTCCTTCAGCTTAGAAACTTTCTCATCAGAGGTCTTGGCGGCAGACTTCAATGCCCGGATGTCTTGAGAATAGCTGGCATTGGCTGATTCCAGGCGTTCAATGTCGGCTTCCTTAGAAGAAAAATATTTGACGAGTTGTTTGGGGAAGCCTGTCAGGGCAAACACCTCTGTGAGTTCCTTGGGGCGAGCCAAAAGAGTTCTCATGTGCGTAACCGCCAACTCGACAACTAGCTGCTGCAGTGGGGGGTATTCTGTCCACGAGGATACCGCCCGGCAGAAGTCGAAGAAGACTTCATCATCCCAGTGATTATTTAGCGCACGGGCTATGTATTTATGCGTGCATTCACACAGGGGAGTAATGCCGAAATGGTGCGCGATGCCATTGACATTGACGAGCTCCACGAGGTCTTGCTTTAGTTTTGTGTGAAATGCGGCCAGATCTTCGCCAGAACCCTCCCGCTTTATTTCTTCCCCTTTGGTATTCTTCGCAATGCGAGGTTCTAGAAAGCCGGGTCTTAGTACGCCAGTCATCTGGCCGTACAGGTAAAGAATCATAACCTTGGCTGTTTCCTTGCTGTATCTGGGGATCGAAATTTCGTCGCCAGGATACTTGTTCTGGATCAAATATTTTATGAGTACATAAGGTTCCAATATATCATGTACACGCCGAGATCGAGTGATGCAGTAGTTACCAGAGAGTGAAAGACGCACCTTAATGTCGGCAGCAATGCGTGGTGACTGTGGGCACACAGCTGACTTGTGGACCCTGAACCATAGCCATTACCAACCATCCTCAGGTCGCTGTAGTCTCCAGACTGGAAAAGAGCTAGCATATGCTTATTCCATGATCGCATTTCCATCTTGTGGAATAGAAAGCGTCGTATGGTTCGGATGATATTCGAAAAGGAGGACGTGTTGTTAAAAGAGAAGGGTGTCGGGATGTTGAAAGTAAAAGAGTTTAGACGCGTCGCGTTGTTAGGGTGGAGCTGGCGTATTTATTTGTGTCTTGCAACCCCTGTTCGATTTGTTGACAAGAAATGATTACATGATCTATCACGTGCAACTACATCCTGACGACGGTGTCACCAGCACGTCATGACAAGCCTCTGAAAACCTTCTCCCTTTGATATAATTCATAGATTTTGCTCTCGTCACCTCTTTGTCACTATTGTGGTCACTTCATAGTGAATAACAACCCACTGACAGAGAAGAGCACATTTTTCCATCAGTGAACATGGTAGCCATGTGTCAGGTTGGAACTCATGCACATTAATCAGGGCATGAAAGCCGTCTGAACAGATATATAAACTGAAGATGGCCTCCAAATATATTCCATTTTGTTGTCTACCTCTGTTGTTCAATTTTTCCAGCTCCTGATTTTTTTGGATTTATTTCACAGCGTTTTTTATTTTCCTTCCCTTTCTTTTTATTCTTTTTTTATATATATATATGTGTAAATGTATGTCCTTTTTCATTGATTAAATAATACTTCACAGCCTTCAACACCCCAAAACAAATTGGTATACCCAACTAAGGTTCTAAAACTTTCTTATCATGGAACAAACATTTCCAGATCTTGTCTCACATCACATTCAAATCTCTTCAGAGCCCAGCGGGAATTCCCTGAAAACCTTCTCCCACACGGCAACAAATTTAATGCCTTGACCGACTTGGACAGCCTCACTGCATAACTAGCTGGATACAGCGCTGCCCGAGTCCAGTCTTTGACCGGGTGAACTCTTTTGAAGACATGGTTAACGAGCTAGATGGAATTCGCTTGAGTATGGCTACATATCAACATGCCACATCTTTCAAGAGCTGCCTCGTCAAAATAGATTCACTTACTGCAAGTTCAATGCGACGAGAAACAGAAACATTTGATACAATAGCAGACCTCTACATTTTTAGATTTATCTCCATGTCCTGTCACATACTATTCAATTCTTGATTTGCAGAAGGCAGTTGACTCCCTCCATTCAGACAGGAAGGAGCGACCTCAATACTGCCCACTGCCTTCCCAAAATGGGTGTTTTGGTTGGTGGCAAGAAGCAAACGAAAAGATACTCAATACGGAAGGAATGACCTCGACTCCTTCTCGATACAGAAGCAAACGACTCTTAATTCCACGATGGGAAGGAGCGACCACCCGCGATGAAAAAGCGTGCCTTCCCAGAATGAACATAAACATCCTGTTTGGCGAGATACATAATTGACGCGACTGCCCCGAGATATTTTGCATCTCTTCACCCTCTCTCCTCACCTTTTCATTACCAACGCCGCGACCATCAGGTATCATCGCGCAGAGCTTCACCCATCATCTCATAACAACTCGACACACGCAACATTATCATAATGTCGGCCGACCACCTTTCGCTTCTCTTCTCCGGCAAGGACAGCGATATCACAATCACTTGCCAGGGCCACACGTTCCACGTCCACAAGGACATCATTTGCCCACAGTCGGCAGTCTTCCGCGCCGCATTTACAGGCGAGTTCAAGGTTTGTTCACTCTCCCCCCGTAGCGTCCTGACCTCTGCAGCAATGCTAACGTATATGTCCCTCACAGGAAAGCACCACTTGCCATCTTGACATGGAGGGCTTTGATCTCGGCGCTGCGATGATCATGATGAAGTTCCTGTATGGAGAAGTCAACGTCCTCGACAGCGGCATCGTCTCCCTCGTCCACAACCTCGACCCTGACGACGACACCGACGAGCCATCCGAGCAGCTCCTCACAGAGCTCGCACTCGCCGATTCGCGCAAGAGACGCCACTCTTCCGGCATCCTCACCCACGGCGACCTGCACCCTTCGCGCATGCGACACCACGAGGCCACGCTCATCCGGACCCGCGAGATCAAGCGCGACCTGCTGTGCCTTGTTCACGTGAACAACGTTGCCGACTACTACCAAGTCGACGAGCTGCGCACTGCCTCCCACGCCGCCATCGAGCAGCTGCTTGAAGACCAGTGGGACCTTAATGCTTTTCTTTCCGGAGCCAAGCACGTCTCGACGGAGATTGTCGATCTCGCGCTGCACCGCATCTTCATCAAATTTGCAGCTCAGAACATGCAGGAGTTGACCGAGGCCGAGGACGAGCCCGAGCTCGACACGTCGGGCGTCTGGGCGCTCCACAATTTCGGCCCCGAGTTTGCCAAGCTTGCCGCTGCAGAAGTCGAGGACCTCAAACAGAAGCTGCACGATGCTGAGGGTCGACTAGGGCGCCCGCAACGCTCGCGGCTGTACGGTCTTCAATTGTGAAACTAGGTCAGGCCCTTGCGACACTCGCGAAGACACACCGCGTGCCTACCTGGATAAACACATTATCATTTCGTACCGCATCAAGCGCTGAGCTTGCCACACAGTGGTAGCTCGAGGATATACACTGCAACGGTGCTGCTCATGGGGGTCATTTTTGGCGAGCAGGAAATTGGCGTTGAAAGTAATGAAGAAAGTTAGATCAATGGGAATGGGTTGGATGGTGCATATGGTTTGAGGAACGGGATATCTGGGATGCTTTGAGAGACGCTGATATGCAATATGGACATGGAACAAAATGGTTTCTACTACAACAAAGGAACTTCAAAAGGTGATAGATGCTTCATGATTATGCGTGATGTGTACTTGATCGAAACGATGCATCTGACCGACCACGTCACCTGGGCCTTAAACATGAGCTGGCCAGAGCAGTGAACGTTTGTGGAGGATAGGACGATGCTTGGCGCCAGCCAAGAGGTCATATTGAGCCTTCCACTGTGCCTCAATACTGGCCACCAAAATACGTGACGCGTGAAATCCACATGAAAGTGGTAAACAACCCTGAAAGTTCAAGAAGAGGAAGGAGCGACCTCGATGGCTACGCGTGCTTCCTACTATGAACTTCACAACAAACGAAAAGATCTAATCAGACAAGGCGCGTCAGTCACAATTTTTTTTCTACCTATTCTGTGATCAGGAGGGGTATCTCAAGCAACACACTGGTTTTAGATCCCTGTCACCACAACGAGGGGATCAAGGTGCCTTGACTCAAGCAATCACCCCGACATTTCGAACATGTTTAAGCCAGGAACATCGAATATCTCCACTGCCAAGATGGAATATAAGTTTGGGTCGTCTCTTCCGAAGGAGACAGACCTTCCTAGCGACATCACGATCCTATGCGACGACATTATGTTTAAGGTGCATCAATCCATCGCGAAGAGCCCAACGTAGTGATAGTGAGCAATGACTATCACTGCGAGGCACAGTGCAAGAATTGTTACCCAGACTGCCTTTGGTAACCTGCGCTGTACCTGATCTCGTCGAACAGTACCAGTCTTACTCAGCACCAGGCAAAATGGCTACTATTGACAGAGCCGGAATACACGGTAACAGCAAGATAGAGAGGCTAAATTCAGTCCATCGTTGAAAATAGTCCAACTCTAGCAAAAGTGAAAACATCATGTGGTCATACATTTCACCGGTGAAAATGCCCCGAGTGATCATCCCAACTTCGCTGCAACTATGTCCACCATACCTCGTTAGCTGACCACAACTCAAGGCTATTTGTCCTTGTCGGAGTCATACCAGGCCAAAAAAACCCTGGAGTAGTGTATCGGACCATGGCCTACGCCACGGGCCGTCGATGGATATTGGTATTAGTGCACACCTATCCTCCCTTGGTTCTCTTTATAAGGATGAAATTCTTGACATACAAATTCGTGACGGGGGAGGAGTGGCATTCGAATATCTCCCCAGTCTGCTTATATATACCCAGTGTTCTTGGTATTTTATTTTCTATCTTCCATAGTTCTTTTTTTAATATCCGGCATTCCAGCCACCCTCGCTGCATCTTTCTCTCTTCAACCAACAGCAGCCAGACAATACACCTCGACAAGCCATAACTACCAAAGATAAAACATGGCATACGTAACTCTTGAGTCCCTTCTTGAGGCATACGGCCCCTCAGACGCAACTATTGCATGCAACGGTCACAAGTTTGGTGTGCACCGAGAGCTTGTTTGCGCCAAGTCAACGGTTCTCGAAGCAGCCTTCAACGGCCCCTTCAAGGTCAGTATTGCATCCATGCTTTTAGACTCACTGCCGTTCTTGATGACTAACTGAAAGGGGCCAAGCAGGAAAACCATACTGGAATTTTCAATCTGGATGATTTTCCACTTGCTACTGTCAGAGTAGCACTCAAGTATGTCTATCACAGCGTAAATGACAGCAATAGCTCATGGCGAGACAGCTTCGAGGACTCTTGTCCTGACGACCACGGCCTTGAAATCAGCAATGAGTCCACTTTTGAGGCCGACCTTGACAACCTCGTCGCCTCGTGCCAGATCTTCGCCGACCGGCTCATAGCCGAAAACCATGAGGACGAAGAGGGCTACCAAGACATGCTTCTGATCGATCTGTCAGAATGCGGAGAGCACGAGCTGCTGGCCGCCATCCGCGTCTGCTGTCTTGCAGACTACCTGGACATATGCGATCTGCGGTTTGATTGCATCTCCATCATTGCAGACATTGCCAATGGACTTGATGATATTTCCATTTTCTTAGAGGCAGTGTCACTTGCCGTCTCTGAATCAGGCGATGCTGATCTGCATGATACATTGACCCGGCAGTCGGTTCAACTCATGGAGAAGCTGGAAACGGCAAAGGCAGACTTGACCGACCTCTACGCCCTCAAGAACTTTGCTCGAGTTTTTGAAAAATATGACGCAGCTAGGATTCAGTGGCTGAAGGACGACGTGTTCCATTTTTATGATGAAAACTTTGGGTCTAGGTATCCCAAGGCCTCAAGGTGTCGGGTAACTCTATAAAAAGAAGCCCAGGCAACCCCGGTGACTGGAGCGAAAGGAGGTTTGATTTTCAGCAACTTGGTTTCTTCTTGCCTACCAATATACCTTAATCTCTGATTACGACCTCGTCTTACGAAACATGACAGAATCGAACTGAACGACAGCGGCGACGGCAGCAACTACTCTGTCGTCTGCAACAGAAACACTCAAAGCTCACAAAGACCGGATCATCTGCCTTTGCCCGTCTGTTTGTTCACAACTTATCACAATAGCAAAACCTTCGAGTCTTGCCACCTCGAAGTGGGGACGTGTTATTCAAACGGTATTTACTTTGAAGGAAAGAGCAACCCTGCCTTGCAGCTTCCTCGAACGAACTTTTGCAAACGGACTTTGTGGCTACAAAGATGCACGCCTACATCGACTGGTGCCCGGAGAAGCCACAATCGTTTGCGATGACGATAAATTCCATGTCCACAAAGAGAATGTCTCCCCTCGGTCGACAATGCTGGCCTCCGCGTTTGACGGCGGATTCAATAATGGCCATTTTTGCGAATGCTTCGAGTCATCATAGCTACGAGTGGGGCCTCAGTTTACATCGCATCAGAAGAGAGCGACCATGCCTCGCACCTTCCTCGGACAGCCCTTTGCAAACGCTCCCAGTATTTACATCGCATCAGGAAAGAACGATCGTGCCTCACACCTTCCTCGAGCAGCCATTTGCAAACGGGAGCAGACCTTTGCCATCCGTCAAACCAGAATAAATAACCCTCTCCTCGCACTTTCCAGTCGACTCATCCTCCTCTCTCTCTCATCTTCTTCTTCTCCAGCTACCATAGTCTGCACTGCACTGCATCACACAACAAATCTCTTGCTATTGCAGCACCACTCATATAGCCCTCTACACACACCAACCCATCCCTTCAGTTGGTATAACTTTACGAACAACTTTGCGAACATGATGGAGGATAAAACCGCACTCCTCGCGAGCGGGCAAGGCAGCGACTGCACCGTAGTCTGCAACAGCCAAGAATATAAAGCCCACAAAGAGATCCTCTGTGCTGAGTCGACCATGCTGGCCGCTGCACTCAACGGAGGCTTCCAAGTGAGTACATGTTCACAGAATTGCACGCTTTTCTCTTCTTTCCTTTTTATTTGGTGCTCATTACTGACCTGTCCGTCACTTCTAGGAAGCCAAGACTAACGCCATTGACCTCAGCGTCCTGGAGATCGAGACTGTCAAGACGGTCTTGATGTGGCTCTACGGCCACCCTGATCCCTTTGCTCCCAGTGACGACCAAGATCACGAAAAGCATCAGATCGCCCTGGTGAAGCTCAACGGTGCTGCGGACTACCTTAACATTCCCAAGCTCGCCAAGGCGACGTACTCCGCGATCAAGAAGAGCATGTACAAGGAATGGGCGCCTGGAACCTTTATTAACATAACAAATGCCGTTGTCGAACATTCCGGCCACATCGAACTCCACCATCTATTCGCCACCGTCGCCGCTGAAAACATGGACGAGCTTGTGTCGTCGAAGCTGAACGTGGACGTATTCTCCTCCCTGGACGACTTCACCGCCATTCTCATGCACACCACGTCCGAGACGATGGCCAAGATGCTTGATAATACAGCCGACAAAGTTGCCAGAATGTCTGAGGCCATGGCTGGTCTCAAAGACCACATTGCATTCCTCACCCGCGAATTGAGAACCAACAAAGACGCGGCCGCCAAGGCGATGAAAAAGCTCAAGGATATGGATGGCTGTGAGGACTGTTACATGCCCTTCACTGGTTATGTGGACAGCCTTGATGGCTACATTTTCAGTGTTCGGTGCAAGAATTGCTTTGAGAGCCGGATTCGCTGAGGAGACAGGCCACAGGTCACGATTTTGCTTTCCCAGGGAGTCTCCCAATTCGAAAGGTGCACAAATGATGACGAGAACTGGAAATGGAGATGTCGATGGAATACAGATTAAATTTATACGATAAGCAGCTATTCACTTTTTAGCCTGAGGCCATGAGCCAAAATCCATCTTGAAGGGAGAGGAGAGAGATATTTTCAATGAACAAAATACTTACAAAAAATGCCAGCAATTCATATGATATCAAAATGCTGGGAGATCAAAACATTGGCGTTGAAGAAGCTCTTGAGATCACCTTACGACCATCTGTTTATGACCAGCCATCCAGAATTGTTCACAGATACGGTGATCATGGCCGTTGAAGAGAAGCATTTTCGTCACTACCCCGTACTTGGGTAATATTCTTTTACGTGAGATTAAGGACCTACTCACTCTCCGTACTAACGTTTGTCTGTTTGTCATGAACCAGCATCAGTACACAATAATGAAGAAATGAGTTTGACAAGGCAATCATCGTACATGTGACACTTATGACCAACAGATAACCTGAGGCTGAGAAAAAAGTATTTATACTGGCATGCCCAGCATCCTCCTATTATTTCTCAAAAATAATCGCAAACATCTCCGGTAATTCCAAACTTCCTAGTTTTAGATACGCGCCAACAGAAACCGATCACCAGCGACCTTCACGAACTTCTTGTCAACCTCGTTCTGCGCATCACAACCACAATGGCGCTCAATTTAGCTCCGACCCTTTTGTTGAGCGGCCGCTACTCCGACTTCACTCTGGATGTGGGCGACTACAAATTTCACCTTCACAAGGCGATCGTCTGCGCGCAGAGTCCTGTGCTCCAGGCCGCCCTCGACGGTAACTTTCAGGTTAGTCCATGATCGCGTAACATTTCTTTCTTAAACTTCGGGAGACAAAAAAAGAGACTCTAACGTGAATCAGGAGGGGAAAACGCAGTCAATTTGCATCGACAACTTTGACCTCGACGTGATTAAGGCGGTCCTACGTTATATCTACGGTGATGACACTTGCCTGGATCTTCTACCGCGTACCGCCGAAATCATAGACATTGACGAAAGTAATCTCCCAAACTATGAGATTGATGTTTGGGCGTCGCAGTCACAGTATACCTTAGACCTGAAGTCGAGATACCGTTGCAACATCAATGTTAATCCAAACGACACCGGTAACGACGTCGACCTGGAGCCTCCTGATACATTTGAAGACAGACTGAAATTCCTCATCCGTGTCAACGCAGCGGCGGACTATTACAACATTCGGGCACTCGTGTATGAGACTCGAGACAGAATCGAGGGAATTCTCCGGAACCACTGGTCTCCTCGTCTGTTTGCCGACACGGCGAGTCTGGTCATCGTCGAGACAGGCGATGTGGCCCTGCACCATTCATTGTCAGACATGGCATGTGCCGAAATCGAGGAACTTCTCAAGGCCAAAATTGATCTATTTTCTCTCTCGGCCATGGAAGGCTTTTCCTCTACAATGACAGCCGCCCTGGCTCAGATGGCTGTTAGATCCAGTTGGTAACTCGGCAGTTAAGATCGCTGGAGGCGATGACGGAAAACCACTATCGATGATTGAAAAATATTAGCAAAGATTTCACCAAACAAAATTACTTAATATAGTGTGATTGATTTGAGTGATGCAAATGTTTTTACTGCCTTAAAAAAGTTTCTTACGGCAAAATCAGCAAGCAGATGATGGCTAATAATGTCCTCTGTCCGCTTGCATCTTCGTGGAGTCTACAACCTCCCATGTCCAATGGCACTGAAGCCACAATTTCCACAGACGACGTGACGCATTCAATCAAGATTGAGTGCTTTGATCTGGATACTGTCAATACTCTTCCGATTTATGTATGGAGAAACAGACCTCCTGGATGGGCTCTCCACTTACCGTGACACTTGTCTTCGCCGAAAAAATTTAACAGAAAATGTGATCATGCCAAAATATTGTCAAAACCTTGGACTGGATCTCGACTTGGATGTCTATCTTCTTGTGCCAATTTTGCAGCTAGGCTTACGCCGCAAACATCTGTTGTTGCCTTTTTAGTTGTGTTGCTGTTCAGAGGAACAGAGATCCTGTTCATGTTGGTGCCAACTTCGATGCATTTGGCTCACTGGGAGCTCTATGACAACTCAGCTAACAGGCTTAATAGATCATCTCGCAATCTCTAAAGACGCTGTGACTACAAAAGTATGATACTGCGGTCTGGTTCGTGCTTGACTTGCAGCAACAAAACACCGCCATGAGCATCTATATTCACACTTTCGATATGGTCGATGCCTGCAAATGTTGTGCCAACATGGATCGACATTGAGCAATGCATCACGTCCCTGCTGAGCAGTCAAATTCAAAGCTTAATTATGGCTGTGCTCCAGTTGATTGACCAGACGTGCCTCTTTTATTTGAAAACACCAAAAGCTTACCGTCATCACCACGATCTTGACGCAGCTAGATGGAGATTCAAACGCCCTCGAGGTCGACAATGAACAAGAATGAGCAACTGCCTGATTGGATACAAAATATATGCTATTGTTGTCCTTGGTGAATCACTGTGATTTATTTTTGTCAATATTGAAGCACGTCCGAGGTGGCTGGAACGACCCATTGACAACCACCACGTCATCATCACGCGTGCCTTCCAATCGATCGTGACAATGGATAAGGCGTACCTTCTAAATCACTCGGCTGATTTGAATGAACAGGAAAATATTTCTAGTCCAACATTTAATGGCCACAGTGTCACTGTTCTCGTCTTCAAAACTGTTTTCATCTTTAGCCACCTTTGGATCTGTTCAGCAGATGAGATCTTCCAGATTCCCGGCACACCTTTCAGCATCGATCGCATACGATCCAACTCGCACACATTCGGCAACATTTCACCATGGCCAACCAAGTGAAGAAGACACCGATCGACGAGACCGACCCAGGCGCCATCATCTCATGCCAGGGCACGGTCATCCACGTCCACAGCGCTATTCTGGCGTACGAATGGACAGTCAGTCCTAATAGATGCAGTGGTTTAAACAGCAGCCACCCTGATGTGGCAGGAACGACCCATTGACAAACGCCACGTCAACACACGTACCTTCCAAGTCCATCATGACAATGAATAATACGCGTACCGTCTAAATCAGTTGGCTGATTTGAAGCAAGATGCAGAATTTTCTGGACAGATAAATAGTGCCCTCATCCTGCCGAAAATTTTCTTCCTTTGACCTCTCCTCTCCCCAACCACACTTTTCGCACGGGACTTTTTACATCGACCTGACTTCAACCCAGCGTCTACTCAACGATACCTTCTCTGCATCAGCCTGCAAGATGGCAGAGCCTACTTCGTCTCGACCCAGCGACAATCTGGATGCAGAATGCTCGATTGAATGTGACGGCGTCACTTTCAAAATTCGCTCCCAGCTGTTGGTCGACAGCTCGAATGTGTTCAAAGCCTGCCTGACTGGATCTTTTATGGTGAGTCTTCAATCGCCATGGTCTCGACTAGTTATTATGATACCGTATACTAATACATTATTAGGAGGCAACCGATCACCACATCGTTGTTGCCGGCTTCAAGCCTTCGTCCGTCAAAGCTATGATTGCATTTATGCAACACTCTGCCGATTTCCTACCCAAACGGTCCGCCGTAGCTCCTGCCCAGAGCCTCTCCGAAGCCCAGGACTCTTTCTCCGGCCTGACGATCAGTCCCGACAGTACGCACAAGAGTACCGACTCTACTTCGTCCGCCGCCAAAGTGGAAATGACCTCTGTCGACGCAGCCGCCCAGCAGAATATCGGCCACCCAGCCGGCCGCCTTCACGAACTGGTGGACATCAACGGACTTGCCCATTATTACGACATTGGGGGTCTGCAGTCTGCCGCTCTTGCCGAAATCGAGTACGAACTCGACAACAACTGGGAGGTTAAGCCGTTTGTCGACGCGGTGGAGACTGTGGTCTCGGGTACTAGTGATGCCCGAGTCCATGAGCTGTTCGCCGCGTCCGCTGCCAAAAATGTTCGGGAGCTGGTTCGTTCTGGGGAAAACCTTTCCTCTCTTGCCGACCTTGACAATTTTGCCAAGGCAATCCTGAACGCTGTTGTCGTCCAGATGGACGAGACGGAGAAGAACCACCACGAACAGCTGCGCGCTCAGGCGCAGTTTCATGCCGCCCTAATGCGTGGTGCAGAAGCCAACTCGGATGCAGTCAACAAAGCAATCGATAAACTAAAGAAAATGCCTTGCTGCAAGCACTGTGGCGAGGCCTTTAATGGCTACATTGAAAACGCCTCGGGCTTTTACTTCTTGGTCGAGTGCAAGAACTGCTACCCCGACCGACTTTGGTGACGGACACGTCGCCACATGGTGTCAACAGAGGATCAAATTAATCGTGCTGGGAAAGAGATGGCTGTCGAAAAATCCCTGTTTTAATAAAATCAAAGATTTCATCAAATTGGAAACACCTCTGCCAGCTCCCGAATGCAATATGCCAGCTGTTTGTGTGTGATTATTACGGTGGCGTTGACCAACCAACAAAACTTTGCTAGATGTTTGAACCTTCAACCATCATTTGCCAGCCGCACCCAATGCTGCCGCCGTAAAGGCGATTGAGAAAGCCAGGTACACGGACGACCAAGCATTGTGGCGAGAATTTTTGGTGCAGTACAAGAGGTGTTATTATGACCGTCTGTGGTAGTGGACGTGTCAGTGGTTATGCTAAAATATGCTCGAAATAGAAGTGTTATGAAGGCAGTGATGTGTATTGCACATATTATCAATATAATAAAAATATCTATTATTGAACACATTTCTGTCAATTGTACGTGAAATATGCCAACTGTCTGTATGCAATTATTGAGTTGACGTTGACCAACCAACAACTTCGATGGAAGTACGACCTTCACCCATCTTTTACCAGCCCGCATTTAATGCTGCCGCCATAAAGGCGATTGAGATAGCCAGGCACACAGATGACTGCAAGCATTGTGGCGAGGATTTTATGTGTTACTTCTTCAGCGTTGAATGCAAGGCATGTTGCCTCGACTTTCTCTGGTAGCCTACAGTGCAAAGGTTATGTTCAAAAGATAGGTTGTACTTTCGGTCACTTGTTCCATGGGGAGTGGTGTTAAACTGGCTCATCCTCGTTTGCCTCAGCCGGCACGACATCTGACTTGGCCGACAGGCGACTTTTCGCGCTCATAATCTGCGACCAGAAAAGAAAGTCTAACTTTGAGTTGCCTACCGATGGCCTCTCTAACTTTTGCACTTTTGCAATCCTCCGGGCCATACTTTGACAGTGGCCCTCCACATTCACGGACTGCATCATTGTCTGCGATGATGTTCACGTCCGGCGGTGCATCGATACATTACAAAGATTTTTACACGGACTGTCATAAATAAGAACACGAGCTGTAGACGACCAATTTTACAGCCAATAAGAAAATTAGGGCCGTGTCCATTTTTCAAAGTCGTGTCATACTTGCTGAGATGACTCTCAATGTGGAAAGAACTAGCCCGAGACAGGAGCGTCGACAAACACGCGCACCTTCTTGAAATATAAACGTCAACCACGGGCGACTCGTGCCTGCCACAGTTGCTGGTCCTGGCTGCTGACTTGATCAATCATCGAGCGTCTCCTAGATTTTTCATTTTGTAACTTCCCCTCTCTCCAGCTTCATCAACAGTCAGAAACCCGGCTGGGACCGATGCCAACCAAGCCAGGCCCGAAGCCGTCGCCAATCAAAATAATTTGGGAGGAAAAGATCACATGTAATGGGAAATTTATCACTTTGAAGGGGTGGTCTTATAACTTGCCGAAAGTTTTTGGTGTGTTATGCCTGTTTGGAGGATTTAAGCAGCGCTTACCGAAAAGGAAAATAATCAGGGCCAATGGACTTTCTCTTTTCTTTTCTTTTCTTTTTTTTTTTTCGTTCTGAGTTTGAGGAAAAATTATTTAAATGGAATATTTTTTCCTTCATTGCATCTAAAATCACCATTAGTCAAACAACTGAAATGATGCTCTTCTCTTTTTAAATGTTATGTTCGTAGTGTAAACTAACCCACATCCATGCTTGTAACGCAAGCAAAGCATTCACTAATGCAAAGTAAACAAAACAAACCACCCCAGATTAGACTTCTTGTTTGTAGTGAATTGCAAACACTCAGGCTCGAAACGCAAAAGTGAAGGGTTCTCCCTCTTTCTGTGGGTTTCCTTTCTCTGATCTGTATTTATTTGAATGAAAACACCATGAAAATAGAGCCCTCTGATATTTTCTTTTCCAATTTGTCCCTTTCCCCCAAGGGACGACAGCCTTCTCGCCGATCTGTACATGACATCAAGTCAAGATGCCTTCCGGATACATTGCCAGGCTTCTCTCCACGGGAGAGTTCAGCGACTGCACTGTCGAGTGTGAGGGTCAAAAGTTCAAGGCTCACAAAATGATCATCTGCACTCAGTCGCAGGTATTTCGCGCTGCCCTCATGGGAGAGTTCAGGGTCAGTCCATCAGCCGTTGTTTATGTTTTTTCCTCCCCTTGCACCTTTGTGATATTTCCACTCTAACGCAGCTCTATTCACAGGAAGGACAAACCAGCAACTACAAGATTGAAGGCTTCGACATTGACATTGTCAAGCGGTTGCTGAACTACCTCTACGGCAAAGAAGGTGTATGGCCTGGGAATGCAGAGGGTAATAGCCTCAATGGCAAGGCGAATGAGACCGCTCTCCAGAGTGTTGGCGACAATGACAATAACGAAACAACCAGTACCGCCACGGAAGGGACGCTTGTTCTGTACGAAAAACCAGCCGACACCAGTGTCGAGACGCCCAAGGGACCCGTGGAGAGACTCACAACACTGATCAAGCTCTGCAACATTGCACACTACTTTGATCTAGGCGACATGTGCGATCAAGGACGTGAAAAGGTTGAATTATTTCTAAAGACCAACTGGGACCCGTGCATCTTCAATGTTGCTGCGAGCCTTGTTGCTGCCGAGTCGGGCGATCCCGAACTCTACAAATTGTTGGCCATTTCTGCAGCCGAACACATGAAATACTTTGAGCGTTTGGAAGTCGATCTCCTAACGTCGAGTGACGTGTTTGGCTTCCATTTCATGAAACGAACACGCTGTCTCATGAGAGAAACAGACACTCTCGTGCAAGAACTGAGGTACAGGATTCTCGATTTGGAACAGAAAGTGCGCTCGGCCGAGGCGAAGGAAGATCGTGTCAGGACAGCTACGGAGAGAGTCTTTGGAATTATCCTGAATGCCAGGTTTTGCTACCACTGTCAAAGGGATTTTGGATGCAAGATCGAACATGATTCGGGCACTCTCAAGTACACGGTTGGATGCAAAAGCCGCCGTACGAAGATTCGTTAGTGTTGGCTTGATATGTTGCGAGGAAGGCGGTTGCAGATGAATGCCTATCCTGGGAGATTGAATAAAACACAAATTTGTGGAGTCACAAACCCCCATAATTCCATAGCTGTGATGTAGGGCTGATCAGTGGCGCGTATTTGTAGATGAACTTGTCGCAAACACTTGGGATCGCATGTTGAATCTACAGCAGACAGTTACGGCCTATCAGAATGCAACCAAAGCTGTCGCCGCGGACGAGAGGCGCTTCTATATACTCAACAGTACGAAGCCATGGGGGCCCTTCAATGGATATTTCATTGCCGCGTTACGTATTCGTCTGGATGCCCAGAGACGTATACCGTCAAATGTTGACACGTCACCATGCAGCCGAGTGACGCGTTGGAAATTCTGAATACAACACACAATAATATTTTTGTTTCCCATTCATCCCCATGGATAAAAAATCATGTATCCTTTCGTTTTAATGTTCCCTAATTGTATGGAGCTCATGCCAGCAATCACCATATCAAGAAACATAACTTGCCGCTAAGGGGAAAACAACCCAGGCACTCGTAAAATACAAACACGCCACACACCCGTTTGCTTTACTTCAATTCATGCCTTATTTCTAGCTGCTGTCATTCAAACCAATTCGTTTGCTTCCACTCACCTTATAATAGGATCCCCTCCTTTTATACGAAAATTTTGCAATACAGAATGGTTCTCTTCTTTCCCTCTCAACCACCCTTTGAAAGTTACATTTCTGAGCAGTCCTTGCACCCAACAATCAGCCATGCCTCTCGATCACATACCCTCTCTCCTCCTCTCTGGGAAGTACAGCGACTGTACCATCGAATGCGATGGTAGAGAGTTCAAGGCACACAAGAATATTATCTGCTCCCAGTCCCCTGTGCTCCATGCGGCCCTCGTGGGCAGTTTTGAGGTGGGTATCTTTGTGAAATGAGATGTCATTTTACAGCTGCATATAGTGATACTTATGCTTATATTTTCTTTACTATTTCATAGGAGGGAGAGACCAGCACGTTCAAGATTACAACCCATGATGCCGACACTGTCGAGAGGATGCTGAAATACATGTACGGTGCTGCCGATGTCTGGCCTGAGAAGCCGGAGGCCCAGAAGGGGAATGGCGACGTACCTAAAGAGGACAGATCGTTGGTGGTAGCTCCTGTTTCCGGGGAAGGACCCCCCGAAGACAACGCGGCCATGGATGAGGATACATGCGAGGTAAGTCTCTTGAAAAATACATGTTCAAGCCTCTGGTAGATGAAATAGTGTGACCTACAGCAGCCACGTTAGAACGAGCCGGAAGAAAGACTACTCGGGATGATCCGCATGAATTGTATCGGCGATTATCTCGATGTAGCCAACCTCTGTGAGGATGCCAATACCAGGATTGATCTCTTCTTCAATGAGGAGTGGTGTCCCCACATCTTTATCAGAGCTTTAGAAGTCGTCTCTTCCGATTCGGGCGACCTGAATATTCAGCATCTGTTCACGAGATTGGCCGCAAAACACGTCGAGGATCTCATCAGGATTGATCCCGACTTTGACCTAGTCCTCCTCCACCTTGCCTCAATGGACAACTTTGTGTCCGTATTTATGAAGAGCATAGCGGCCCGTGTTGTTAACCTCAAAAAAACTGCCACCAATGCCCTGCAACTTGCGTGCTCTAACAGTGAAAGGTGTTTTAGGAATCTTGAAAACACCAGACACTGCCGTCACTGCAGGGCGGAGTTCAAGGGTCACATCGAATACACTCCTGGTTTGCCTTATACATATCTGCTTCGATGCAGAAGCTGCAGCACTCGCCACCCTCACTAACGAGATGTTGGTGGCATCGAGTTTGCATGGACATTGCACGAGGCAATTGCCGATCGGGAAGAGAGGAGGAGGGCGACAGCCCATCCACGGATAGATATTTACATTGCAATAAATTAAATATTGCTGATAATGAGAGACTAGGTTGGTGTTGAAGAACAAAAGTCGATAAAGTCAACATGGTGGAGTCAGAACGATCGATGCTCTGTAAATGCTTGCACATCGTATACAGACACGTCGTAAACACATGTAACCATATCGCCAAACCGTGCACATATATAAAAAGACGCCTTGGCTTATCGATGTTCTCATAGCATTAAAGTCCAACAGGACACGGAAGAAACAAACACAGCCATTTCTGGCAGCACCAGGCATGAAGAGGCGTGGAGACCAGACTGCTTCGTCATGCCGGGCCCTTGGCACCTTCGAGGCCGAGATGACACGTCAACATACTGGACAGAATTTACACCGTACATACTTGCTGCAAAGAACCAACAGCCATGTCAAAAGGAACATTCCAGCGCACGTGGAATGTGCAGGCATACCAGGGATACAAAATAATAGGCGTGGAGTAAAAGGCCAAGAGAAACTTTCAACTTCCAACAATCTCGTACTCTGGTACGATGTAGGTCTCATATACTGGCCAGTATGTGCTACTGTCGTTCAATTAAAGTTATTAGAATTGCACCTATTTCCACCCACAACAGCCTTTCTATTGCAGTTGAAAGATGCAGTCTGGAAATGTTCCCCTGGAGGTGGCGTTTTTAGCACACTCTTCATTGCATCTTTCCGTGGAGCTTGATTCAAATCAGCCCGGCGGTTAAAATGGCTTTCTTCAAACGTGGAAATAAACCACTATACGACGTACTCCGTATTTGAAATTGATATAAAAACTGTGTGCTCAAAAATATGTTAAAGATATGAGATGAACGAATGAAGAAGAAGAAGATGGTGATGAAGAATGAAAATTTCGACACCGCCAGATGGCGCGCCCCCAGATAGCCCAGTTTCTCAACGTATCCGTATCGAATCCCTCTCCGACTGTCTACTCCAAGCAAATCCGCTTGATGGACATGTCGGCAAAGTCGACGCGCACACCGTAGTTGCCGCCCACAGTGAAAATAAATTTGGTGCTGGCCGTGGCGGCCACAAAGGTCGTCGTGTACGGCAGCCAGTCGGTGGTGGGCGAGGCGTTGGGGTCGTAGGGCAGCGTCCACTGCTGCTGGGGCCCGGTGAAAGCGGAGGCGGCCGGGTCGCGGATCTCGAGGCGCACGTAGTCGAGGGAGATGTCCCACTCAATGATCTGGTAGTGAAGGTCGATCGTGTAGGTGGCGCCCACGACGGTCGGCACGACCTGGGAAACGGGTTCGTAGCCGCCGCCAATGAAGACGTCACAGCAGGTCGCGTAGACGCCGCCGCCGCAGGTGTCGATGGCAAAGGTGACCTGGTCGTAGTGGTTCCAGCCGGTCATGCCGTTGGAAAAGTCGCCGTTGACCAAAATGCTGTCAGAGCTGCAGACTTCGGGGACGGTCGAGGGCGAAGGCGAGGCCGAGGGAGAGACAGACGAGGCGGACGAAGGAGAGACAGACGAGGCGGACGAAGGAGAGACACTTGGGGAGACACTCGACACCTTGGACGGACGGCAGACCGAGGCAGCAGCAGGGCTTGCACCGAGACCGAGGGCCAGGAGGCCAGCAAACAGGGTGAATTTCATGACGAGAAGAAAAAGAAGAGAAGAGAATTGAAAGTAACGAGAGGACAAGTTGAACATGCAACTCGAGATGGATATGGCCGACTGAACAGACTTGACGAACAGAGACTGATAAAGACGCGAGAACAAACGAGAAGGGTCAAGACTTCTCAACCGGTGAGAAAGGCCATTCATTACCTTTAAACGTCTCCAAGAAGGCCTCCGTCTCACTCTGCTTTCTGGGTCTTTCTTCTCCCCAATGTTTGCCCCTTTATTTTTTTTTTAGCTCAGCCCTTCCATCTTCAATTTGTTCCATCCTTTCTAGACCACATTCAAACATTTTCAACTTGCCCTGATATGATTAAACTCTTTGGACGTTTTAACGCTATTTTTACCGCCGCGTTTGCTCCTTCGTGGTTCTGAAATCCTCCAGAAGCTCCTCCCAGCCCCGCCCAACTATTGACAGAATTTGCCCAATGCGGCAATATTTTGTCTAAGCGGCGGCCTAGGCAGCTGCTGTTACAAGGGGAGCAAATAGAATAAGTCAACACTCGGAAACCGTAATATGAAAAACCACAGAGTGCATCAAACAACTGACTTAATCATACTTTATGAGAGTCCTATTCTGAAATGTTTCTGGACAAAAGACAGTCGAAATGAAATGTAAGGTGCTAGATCACGGTCTTAGGGCGCCTCATTCATCGGAACAGCTCCCATTACACCAATCTGCCTAGATTTATCCACATGATAAAAGACATACATGTCATTCCAAAATAAAGTACGGCGTATATCGCTAGCTGTCCTCATCCTACTCGGCACACCCTGCAACACACGTCGCGTTGATCCGTCCACCACCGCTGCAGCCCCGGCCGACCATGTTCATCGGACAGTCGATGCGAGCGGTGCCAGTAATGTTCACCTTGCCGACCGAGAGCGTTACCGTCTGGTTCAGGTTGACCTGGTTGTAGCTGACTGCGAGTGGTCAGCAGAGTTATGGTTTTATACTGTGTGGAAACGTACATATGACCGCCCCCTCAAAGTCGACGTCTTGCGTCACCGTGTTGGTAAAGGTGCTGCTGTTTGGTTCGGTTGGCGGCGCATACTTCCAGCTGGCGTGTTTGGTGGTGCCCGGCGTACCCGAGTAGTTGGCCGCAAGCGACCACCCGTTGTACCCGTTGGCCGCCCAGCTGCGCGTATACTGTACGTCCCAGTAGCCGTAGTCGGTGTCCGTAGCGGACTCCGTGGAGGGAACGGCTGCCGCCAAGCAGGCTGGAACAATGGCAAGTAGACTGATTGAACGCATCGTGAATACTGTCGAGAAAACAAGAAAGCGAGTCTCGTTGATTTTTGTTAAGTTACTGCAATATCCCGACGCTGTGGGACGCAATGTCGTGAAGTTTGACCGTATTTATCCCATTATCTTGTCTCTGATGCACGATGGGGTCTATTTTAAAAATAGAGGCATGTTGTGCGTCGGCCCGCATCCCTGGAGTACACGTTACCAGGTCGATGTATTTCCGGTCAATACGAACCCGTCGACATTGTAATTTATATACACACTGTCCGTTCTGCTAATAAACGTTACATGAGATGATGTTAACTGTAGCACAAACCTGTGGATTTCACGTGGTAGATCAGATTAGGCTGTTTACACAACCGTACAACGACAATAAAAGACAGCTTCACGCCTTAAGGGTGGCTAGAAGCCGTTATCACAACTAATTACCGTCTTGGAGTTGCTTCAATTTCGTACATAATATCTTTCAATTTTCCAAAATGAAGTCTAATTTCTGTAGGAATTTATGTTCAAAAATTTCGTTGATATTTTTTACACAAAACAAGCCTAGGGAAGATAAAAAATAATTAGAAAATAATTAGACATAATTTCGAGGAAATAATTTCACAGGGAGCCACAAGTTCAGACAACATTGAATTTGTAGGTGGTATTTTGAGATATAAATGGAGAAGAGACGATAATGATCTATGCCCAAACGCCAGTTGATCCGAGATGGATCCTATGCAAAACGGCCCCGTATGATGCGTGGAGCCAGCATCCTGTCTTATTTGCTTTCTTCCTGCTGCTTCTTCGCCTGCCTTTCATTCTCCTCCTGCTCGGCTAGATCCCGTTCCCGGTCGACAATCTGCAAGTACGCCTTTGCCCGCGCCAGCATATCCGCCGTCTCCACGTTGAGCTGCGAGTTGAGCGTCGCTATCGCGACGGCCACAGACGAGCGGTAGGACGGCTCGCTGGCAATGTCGTCCAACAAGGCCTCTGTAGACTCCGAGAGGCCCCCGGGGTTCGCCTCTTCGCTTTCCTGGATCGCACGCACCAGGTTGTGGTCCCACGTGTCTTCCTGCGAAGCAAATGGCAATTCGTCGCGCATCAGCACACTCGCCGCCTGGGCACGGCTGCGCCGTTTCTTGCTCTTGAGGCGGATGGCCCGCGACAGGATCGGGGACTGCGGCTTGCCCATTCGCAGGAACGGAATGCCGGTGGCGTCCGCCGTAAGGACGGGCACGCGACGGACGCCGCCCGGGATTTCGGACAGGGGCCGGGGCGGCGAGCCAGGCACGTATTCGTAAATGTGCGTCAGGATGCCGTCGTGGGACACGCTCTCGGTCCCCGGGATCGGGCGGCGCACAATGACCGGCGGGTGCATGCGCTCGCCTTCCACCGGAATGCCGGCGGCGCGCATCTTGCGTCTCTCCTGCTTCTTGCGCTCTTTTTCGAGCCGCTTGGCCTTGGCCCGCAGCGGCTTTGGCGGCTTCGTTGGCGGCCCTCTTTTCGCCAGGTATGAAACAATCTGCTTGTGCGAGGGCGACTCGGGCGTGCGGGCGGCGTCGAGCAGCTCCACAAACTTGTAGCCGACGTTCAGCGCGGCAACGACGAGGCGATGGCTCGTGTCGGCGCGGTTCTGCTGGAACTGATGGCGGACGAAGCGGTGGATCGGGTGGACGTACGGTGCAGCCGGATCGGCGGGTCGGTAGGCGACATGGTCGGGGAGGGGGACGGCGCGCGCCCTCTTCACGAGAGCCTTATAAAGAGCGAAGCCTGTGTTGTTAGGGATGGTCATTCAATACAGTTAGAGGGTCGAGATCGACGTACATGCTGTGCGATGCCGCGAGCTGCGGGCCGGAACAAAGAAACTCGGCATTCATCTGGTTTCGGCAGAAGAGGTGCCCTGGATTGGGTAGAAGCCGACGAAGCGAAGAACGAATGCCGTGGTTGATGTGTGTAAGCCTGTCGCAAATTTTGGCGATGTTGGTCGCCGGCACTAAGCAAGATCGCCAGAAACTTGGGAGCTCGAATCCTACGCTGGAGCTTGCCAGACTGGTCACGTGCCAATATTGGTAGCCTTGTCAAGACAAGACGAACACACTCACGCATACACAGCCTGAGCACACAACATGGAACAGTGACAAGGTGACTTGGAAATAGTAAAGGTAAAGGGGAAATTCAAGTGCTAGCGAGACAAGTAAATAAAAAAAAGGTAACAAAAATTTAGAGAAATCCAGAAACCCGAAACCCTCTACTACCAAAAAAAGGACGAAGGGGACAAGAACCAAAGAACACGAGAATAAGGAAAATAAGGGAACAACAGCAATGCTAGCAACTGCCTTCTCGCTTGTAATCTTCCATTCGACTCTCAACTTCGCCCATAACATCTGCTGCTCAAGCATCAGCCACTCCCTCCGTACGCTCAGATCGTATCCTTGTAGATGGCGTAGCGAGAGCCCTCGGCAGGCTGCGGCAGCTTCTTGTGCTCCTCCATGTATCTGCAGGCGTAGGTTAGCATGTGTTTTTGTATTTTTGTAGGTATGGCTGTCGATGGCTCCGGCCAGCGGCCGTTGTCTCCGGTACTCACTTCCGTATCGCAATCAGCGCCGACTCCAAGCTCAGAGGATCCTCCTTGGGCCGCGGGTTCTTGGACAGCTGCGTGGCAATCGTCTCCCAGTCGCGCAGGATGCCAATCGAGTTCTTGTCGACGAGGCCGTCGACGTTGTTGACGCCGGGCAGGTTGATTTGCGAGACAAAGTGGATCACGGGCGGTTCGCGCGGGTAGTTTTCGCCGCACTTCATCTTGAGCTCGTATATCCGATTTTCATGGTGGCCCTGTTCGTTTCGTCAGAGTCAGCGGACGGAGCGAGCAAAGTGAACGACGTCGCGGCAGCGGTAATGTCGGCAATGTCGCGAATCGGCTGTAGCCGCGACTGTAGCCATCCCTCCCGGGAACACTTACATGTGGCGGCCCCCAGATTGTGCCGCGCCAGTTGGTCATTAGGATATCCTCAGGGTCCTCAAGACCATACGAGCAAGCGCCTGTCTGTCAGAAGTGTCCAGGCCGAAGCTGATCATTGGCAAGGAGAAATAACTGAAATCACTCACCCGCTCCCATTCCCTTCTCGCCCTTCTCGAGCTCGGCGAGGAGCTTGAAGTTGCGTGGAACCTGTGCGATCGCCATCGTGTGTGTTGGTGGGTGGACGGACTGCGCAGATGACTGTCGAATGTAGGAGGGATCGATGGCCGACGAAATCGATGGGGAGGTGCAGTCGGAAATGCCAGTGAGGCAGAGTCGTAGTCGTAGTTGTGGTCTTGTTGGGTGTTGAGAGTCAAAATCCAAAGGAAGCCACGATAGTGCACGAGGCCTAGCCACAACACTTTCTAATACTTTCCCGTTGCTGCCGTTGGCTGCGATTTGTGACGGGGCGAAGGTCGGTAGCGGGGTACTTGGGCCTCTGGGTTCAGTGGGCTCGGTGGGCTGTATTGCTGTGTGTGGGGTTTCCTTTTGACGAAATGACGCCTGGTCATTTAGGTTACAGTTTCCTAATATGGAAAGGCGGTGTATCGTTCTGCCATGTGAGCCTCCCCTTATTGGGCCCCTTGGTCCCTTCCGTCTACGTATGCTTTACACTGAAAGGGAGCTCCTGTCAACATCCCGCGACAGCTTCGATGCGAAATCTCCCACTCACAACTAATTTAACCACCCACCTTTCTACAACTGCCGACCGACCGACTTTTCCCCGACCATCTCCCGACTGTCGACCCTTAACCCTACTCTGACAAACCCCACTATGTCGACGGCCTCTGCCGACGCCGCAAGACAAAGATGACCGCACAGGTGCTGACGGCGGAGCTCGGCAATCTGATCCAGGAGAGCAAGCGGAAGCACAACGACTTGAGACAGGTGGGTGAAGATCGATGTATTGGTGTCACTCGGAGGGCTTGAAGCTAATATACACAACTCTTGATGACAGGCCTCGGAAAAGTCCCTTGAAGAGCTCAAGAACCTCGGCGACAGCTCCGAAGCCAACATTGGCGCAGGTACGATCAAGACGAGTCGATCGACGACTTTGACGACGATGATGACGATGGCCACGAACCAGAAGACTAACACCCGCCTTCCCAGAACTCGCCCAGCATGCCAACTTTGTAAACCCCTTCATCATCGCCTGCGGCACGCGCACCGTCAAATTCACAAGCATAGCCATAGTATGCCTCCAACGACTCATTGCCGCCAAGGGCGTTCCTCGATCACGACTCGACCAAGTTCTGCAGGCTTTGCGTGAAGCCTCGTCCGGCGGCCTGGACGTCCAGCTGCGCATCCTCCAGTCGCTGCCCTCTCTCCTCCAAAACTACGCCGCCGACATTGCCGGCGACCTCCTCATTACCTCGCTCAACATTTGCTTCGTCCTCCACGCAAGCAAAAACGTCGTCGTCAACAACACCGCCTCGGCCACGCTCCAACAGCTCCTGATTGCCGTATTCGACAAGGTTGCCGCTGAAGACAAGGCCAACCCGCAGACACCACCCGTCGGCGAAGCGCCCGTCCAGAATGGCACGGTCGCCCTCCATCAGGCCGCTCTCGACGCCTACCATGTCTTCAACGACATTTGCCTTCTGACCGAAGCCGGACGCCCCGAGCATTTGCGCTTCTCAAGCCTGTCGACGACGTTTGGCCTCGAATTGATCGAGTCCGTCCTCACGAACCACCCGGCCATCTTCTCGAGCCACCCCGAGCAGACCCACGTTCTCCGGACACGACTTATGCCGTTCTTGACACGAGGACTCGTCAGCAAGCCCAACTTCCCGACGGCCGTCCGACTCGTTCGCGTGCTGTACACAGTCCTTCGACGACACATGGTTCTGTTGGCCGACGAAAGCGGCGAGGCCCTGGCTGCCCTGACGCATGTCCTGGACCACGATGGGCACCTCTGGAAGCGCGTGCTGTGTCTCGAGGCGTTCAAGGGGATCTTTTCTGATGCAGCCCTCGTGCGCCAGCTGTACATTCTGTACGACGCCAAGCAGGGCGAGAAAGATGTCTTGCAAGAACTGCTAGCCACGTTTGTCCGTGTCTCCACGGAAAAGCCGAGTGTTATTGGCCTCGGCCACCAATCCACCATCCCTGTCGCTGGTGTCAGTAATGCAGCTGGCTCGGCCGAAACGGCTGCGATCGAGGCCAGCGGCATGTCTGGCATCGTCACGTCCAACTCCATGACTGATATAGCGAGCACGGGCATTAGCTCGCAGTGGAGCGCCATCCGCACGCCGTGCATCGACCAGCTTGACAAGGCCGAACCCCTTACGATCCCAGACTCCTATATTTTCAGCCTTATCCTGGCGTGCATCACGTCGTTGTCCGAAGGATTGGCCAAATTCATTCTGCCTCTGACCGTACCGCGCGAAAACCGCAACCAGAAGCGTCTCAAGCAGGAGGGCCGCTCAAGTTCACCTGCCCCAGCCGATCCGTCCGGCACTTCAACATCGTCAGCGCCCGGTCTGGAACGCTCGTCTTCAACGCGCAAGAACCCGGTGCCCAAGAACCCGCTTCTCCTCAACGGCCACCCTCTTCACACCGAAGTCAAGGCCTATGCCGAGATGATCGACCGCTGCTGGCCGGCTATCCTGGCCACTTGCTCGACTTTCTTGTACTCGGCCCTTGACTCAGAGTACTACCACAACCTGGTGCGCTCTTTCCAGCGGTTCACGCACGTTGCCGGCCTGCTCCAGCTGAACACCCCGCGCGATGCTTTTTTGACCACCTTGGGCAAGGCAGCTGTGCCGCCGAATGTTCTGACGGCCTGCCACAATGCCGGCGCTCGGCCCATGACGCCCACCTCGGCTGGAGGCGACACACCCAACACGCTCTTTGGCAATGCCCGCGGTCTGCTAAGCGTCGACAGTCTGGTCAGCCATTCTTCCGCCTCGGAAAAGCCACGGCAGGCATCTGGAGACATGTCGACGGCAAGCATCAACACTCGCAACCTGCTGTGTCTGCGTGCCCTTCTCAACCTGGGCATCGCCCTCGGTCCGACCCTTGAATCTTCTTGGCAGATTATCTTGGAGACTCTACAACAGGCCGACTTTGTCCTGTTCACATCTGGCAAGGCGGCAGGTCGCACACTCACTGTCGTTCGCTCGGCCGACCCGCAGGCCGAGGCCGAGGCCAAGCAGCTGCTGTCCAACTTTGGCAACGAAATCAACGCCGTCGAGACCGCTGCCTCCCGTCTGTTTGAGAGCACGATTGACTTCCCCAACTCGGCCTTTGTCGAGTTTGTTGTGGCCATTTGCAGTCTGCTCGAGAAGCGGCCCGAGTCGCCAACCGCCGACGAGTCGACAGCGTCCACATCCACGATCCAGGAAGACCAAGTCCAGTCACCACAATCGACACCGCGCAAGGCCAGCGGCGCTGGGTCCGACGGTGCTGGCAGTGGCCGCCTCAAGACACCCGTCGTCAAGCATAAGCGTGCTATGAGCATCACAACTGCCCCGGCGTCGAGCCACACCCAAGAAGACCAGTTTGTCCTGGCCAAGCTCGGCGACATTGCCTCCATCAATCTGGAGCGGCTGCTGTTCAGTGCTCCCGAAGTCTCTGGCTGGATTCCACTGACCCGTGAGCTTACGGCCACCCTCGGGTCCGCCTTTACGACGCCCACTGTTCGCATGCGCGCTGCCGAGACGCTCGTGCGCTTTGTCTTGGAAGCAACGAACGCTGTGGCGGCCGAAAAGGAAGCCACTCGCAGCAAAATGCAGCTGCGCCTTCTCGAAGCTCTGCGCGACTCGCTTCTCCCACTTCAAAACCCCGAGCGGACTGGCTCTATCACCACACAAGCCACCGACATCGACATCCACAAGGTGATTCTGGACGGACTGAAGGGCTTGCTTGAAGACAGCGGTGAGGCCCTGATCAGCGGCTGGAACGTTGTCTTTGAGATCATCGACAGCCTCTTTACCGAAGGCCGACCGCGGACTAGCGATGCCGACGGAGACCTGCCTTCCGAGGGCGTCTTGACGACCCGGTCGGTGCGCCTCATCAAGCCGTCCTTTGCCTCACTCCAGCTCATCTGCTCCGATTTCCTGTCGTCTCTCCCCAACACCTGCTACCTCAACCTCGTCAACACCCTCTACAAGTTCTGCTCACAAGGCGATGATCTCAATGTGGCCCTGACGACCGTCACCTTTTACTGGGCCATCTCTGACTTTTTGCACGGCCGCAGCAGCTCCATGTCCATTGCGGCCGCCATGGAGGGCGGTTCGAGCGATGCCGCGCTCGTCAAGCTGGCCAACGACACGGCTCACCCAGGATCTGGTGCCGCCCTGTGGATGCTCTTGTTGCTGCGACTGACGGCCGTCACAACCGACCAACGGCTGGAGCTGAGAAATAGCGCTGTGCAGACACTCCTCCGTATCATCCACGCCTACGGCAACAACCTTACTGCCGAGGCCTGGGCCGTCTGTATCCGCTCCGTCATCTTCCGTCTGCTGTCGTCGACCGAAGGCCGATTGCGTGCTTCAGCCAGCAGCTCGTCTTCCGGAAACAAGTCCACGGCCGCCGAGTGGAACGAGACTGCTGTCGTCATTGTGAACGGGGTGTCCGAGCTGCTGGCCAACTATCTGGACGTGCTGGCCTCACACGCCGTTTTCTCGTCGCTGTGGGAAAACTTGTTGCAACACTTTGCGGCCATGCTCGACTTCAAGGCCCTCGATGTCAGCACGGCCGTCTTTGGCAGTCTGGCCGGAATCCTCGCAAAGAGCGACGGTGGCCGCTCTCGCTGGTCCTTTGATAAGAAGGCCGTCGACCTGGCCTGGCGACTATGGTCGAGGGGTATTCCTGCTCCGCCGGACGCCCTGGCGTCAAACGACAAGGACCGCAGCAGCCGTGCCGAAGACAACCAAAAGTGTCTCGTGTCGTGGGTCAATGCCCTGCTCGAGATTGAACGCCTGATGCGTGCCGAGATGGACCTCGAAAAGACACAGCAGGCCATGGCCCTCCTGCACGACGCTGTCCGTGGCGCCAGTCCTGGAGGCTATGCCAACGACATTGAGTACATGACGGCTCTCCAGGCGCAGGTCCTCGAGGTCTTCAAGGTTGTCCGCACCGACATTCCTGGTGCCGCCGCCGCGGTCATCATCCAGCTGGCCAACTTCGTCTCGTTGCCGTTTGACACTATCGACAGCAACGTGGCCCAGCCCCAGAAGAAGCGCACGTTTGTCGCCATGTCCAAGGAGAGCATGGGTATCCTGCACCACCTGGTCACGCAACACGCCGACGGCCAGGAAATCTATGCCAGCGGCGCCTTTGCCACGGCGCTTGCCGCCCTCGCGAAACCCATCACCCTCAAGTACCAGTTCCCCATCACCACCAAGAGCCTCCAGCCGTGGAAGGCTGCGGTCAACGCCACACTTGCCATCCTCGAAACAACTCTGCCCCATCTCAAGGAGAAATCTGTGCCGCGCGCCGCCTTCCAGCAGGCCTGGGATACGATTGCCGACATTGCCAACGGAATCATCGGCGCCGATCTGGAGCATGAGCAGGCGCCACAGGACGACCGTGTTGTCGCCGCTGACCAGCAGTTTGACATTGACGCCTTCCGCCGTCTGCGCGAACTGATCATTCCCCAGCTGGGGTCGGGCGCAGTGGCCGAAAAGACGCGCAAGGCATACGTCGAGGGTCTCTTCCGTGTTTCGATTGTCCATCCGCCGTCGTCGGCCGACGCGGCACTCCTCTTCCGCAACAACGCCGGCGCCAACGGCGACTCGTCCTCTGCTGATCTTGGCAGTCTGTACAAGCCTGGCCGCGGCCGTACGATCGACCCGCCACCGACCAAGCGCGCCAACCTGAGCTTTGTCTGTTTGGACGAGCTGTTCGCGCTCGTAGCGGCACACGACGATTCGCAGAACAAACCGTCCATTGTGGTTCTGCCACCAACACCACGCCTGCCGCCGCCCAGTATGACCATCGGCCCGCGTCCAGGCTCTGCGGGCGGTTCGTCCGACAGCGGCGAACACGCCTTGCACATTCGCCTCGCCCAGACGGCTGCACCCTTTCTGATTCTCCGCTGTGCCCTGACCATTCGGTCGTACGTCTCAGACCAGCCATTGCGTGGTCACATGCCGCAACCCCTGTCTCAACGGCGCGAGCTGAGCAGGATCCTGAGGTGCTTGGTCGATCTCAAGTCCGAACCAGGTGCTATTCCAGACCTGGACAGTGTCGATAGTGAGGCACGCAAGCACCTCCTTCGGCTGTACCCTCTGCTGATCAAGGCGTCCCAGGTTGCAGGCACAGCTGGTGATGACAAGACGTTGGCACTGGTCGGTGAAGCTCTCGAGGCCGTCGGGACAGAGTTGGGTGTCTAGGTCTCTGGTTGGGGAATAGCATGATGTGATGATGTACTATTTTCCCTTTTTTCTTATGTACTTCTTTTCCTCTTTCTTGTAGCCAGCCTGGGTTGGATTGGATAATTGGATTTTGCTTATATAGCAACGTACACAATAAAGCGTTGACAGGTGTTGAATTGATTTTGAAATTATATGAATTTTTCTGTTTTCCATGCGGTGTGCGGAGCTTTTCTGACAAAAAGAAGAAGAAATGTAAACAGCAAAAGATATGAGTGGTTCCATGCAAGTTGTGATCTTTCGCCTGTAGTGTCTCATCCGCAACCATTCCACCTCGCCGCCCATTTTAATACAAAAAAAAAATAGCAAACGCCATGCAATAATCCACTTCCACCTCCTTTCCACTCTGACATATGGTACACAATTTGATACAGACTCGGAACCTGGCAGTAGGTCGGCCAGATTCCGACGTGCTCTTATCTATACATTGCGCGACAACATCCTCCTTTCTTCAGTCCATTAGGCCCCTACCGGGCAGTGTGCCGGTCAAAGTCCTCGACAATGCGGTCCCGCACAAACTTGCTGCGCTCCGAAGGGTCGAGGCCCTCGAGCTCAGCAGCATCTGCGACATCGCGGTTCGCCGTCTCGCCCTCGCCCTCGCCCTCGAGCACACCGCCCTTCTCTAGCACCTGGCGAGCCGCCGCATTTGGGTGTGTGGCCTGGCCCACCTTGCCGTACACGCTCATTGCCGTCGCAATCAGACCCGCCATGTCGCCAACGTTGCCGGGGACCACAACGGCTGTGCCCTCCTTGGCCAGCTTGCCAAAGGCATCCACGTACTTCTCGGCCACCGACAACGAAACGGCGCTGTGAGCAGCGTCGCTGCCCTGGGCGATCTTGGCGGCGACGGACGCAATACCGGCGGCCGTGGCGTTGGCCTTGAGGAGAATGGCCTCGGCCTCACCAGACGCGCGGTTGATGTTCTCGGCGCGCAGGGCCTCGGAAGCAAGGATCACGCTCTGCTTCTTACCCTCGGCAATGTTGATGGCGCTCTGGCGCTGGCCCTCGGACTCCAAGATCTCGGCGCGCTTGGAGCGCTCGGCAGTGACCTGGCGGTGCATGGCCTCGACGACGGGGGCAGGGGCGTGGATGTCGCGGATTTCGTAGCGCAGGCAGGTCACGCCCCAGGCCTGAGCGGCCTCGTTGATGGCGGCGGTGATGTTGGTGTTGAGGGCGGCGCGCTCCTTGAGGACGTGGTCGAGGCTGAGCTGGCCGATTTCGCTGCGCATGGTCGTCTGGGCGAGCTGGGAAATGGCGTATTCGGCATCCTCGACGCCGTAGCTACAACAGTTAGTTGCGAAGCGGTAGATTGAGTAGGCATGGACATGGCCAAAAGCTTGGCTTACCTCGCCTTGTAGGCATCAAAAACACGAGTGTACAGGACACCGTCGAGCTCGAGCGTCACGTTGTCGGCGGTGATGGCGCTCTGGCTCGGAATCTCAAGGGCCACTTCCTTGAGCGACTTGACATAGGCAATGCGGTCGAGGAACGGGATCAGCAGCGCCAGGCCGGGCTGCAGGATCCGGTGGAACTTGCCCATGCGCTCGACAATCCACGCCGTCTGCTGCGGCACAAACCGGATGATCGTGTTGGCCGGCAGCGACGGCTTCTGGAAGTAGGCGGCCGGAATGCCCGACGGCGCGCCGCCGAAACCGCCAATAGCGCTCAGCAGCGGCGACGACGACGTCTGGATCGAGCGCTGTTGTGAGGAGGGGAATGACTTTGTAGAAGTAGCCGTGGTCGTCGCCGTAGGGGCCCTTGCGGCTATTGTCGTAAGGCTCCGTGGTAATGTGGTCGAGATGGAGGTCGAAGACGAGGTCAAGGAGGTCTGAAGACCACGGCGCAGGGCCGGGGACATTGCCCGGCGCGTCATTGCCGTCGCCATTGTGTGAAGGAGAAATGTGTTTTTTCGAACAAGAGCGAGCGATTGACGATGAAAGGCGAGCAAATTCGATGATGGATGGTGGCGCAATGTCGAGGATGCGAACGTGCACAGTGGAGAAGTCGACAGAAATGAGTGACAAAGACAAGGCAGGAGAAGCTCTGACGATTTGCCGGGGAGCTCAGCACTGCACTAGGAACGACAAAGGCACGCGCAAAGGCGGCAGAAAAAGGCAGCGACGCGATACGTCAATGGGCAGATAAGTGGGGCCGATGTAAGCATACTGCCTTGTCCTTGCACTCATATACTCTGCTTAGCTCACTGGTTTTCAACAATCAGCGGTCGAATGGTCTAGTTGGTTATGACGGCGCCTTAACACGGCGCAGGTCCGCGGTTCGATCCCGTGTTCGATCATTTCATTTTTGCCCTCTTATTCAAGTCAATGTCTTCTCTTTTTGTCATACATTATCGTCGTTTTATTTCTTTTCCCTCTTCTCTGCCTTTTTTTTTTTCAATTTGACGTCGCTATAGCAGTATCAATTTTCTTCTGCTTCTTTTTTGTCTTCTCAACACATCGTAATGCGATACCAGCAAGGTTGCTCCTGCCGTAAATGGCGGTTGTTATTCTTCACCGTTCCTGCCTTCACACCGTCGCTCCCTCAGCCTCGCTCTTTCCTCATAAAGAACCGTATGCAATGCCATAACAACATCCTCGACTTTCCATCACATTAAGCCTCCATGCCTCTACGTTTAAGTCCTGAGTATCCATACAATTACCACTTCCCGGTATTCACTTCCTCGCACACAACATGTAATCTATGAGAAGGGTATTCATATGATTCTGGTTACGGGATGTATTTGTTAGGATACCAAGAGAGACAAACAAACTATTCAGGAAGGAAAAGCATGGAGTGGTATAAAATAGGGAGATAGAGCTAAAGTTGGAATAGACGTTACAGTGCTGAACATTGAGAGGTGAAAGCGTACAACGAAAGACAGAGAATCTCCAGCGGCATCTACAGCCCCAGGTGTTTGTTGAACCACGAAATGCACTGCTCCTCCGCAGCCAGAGCCTGCTTGCCCACATCGTTGACCGTCGAGTCGGCACGCACACAGAAGCCGTGGCCGGCGTCCTTGTAAACAACGACCTCGCCCGTCGTGGGTGCCGGCTTGGCCTCGACAATCTTCTTGATCTCCTCGACTTTGGCCTTGGGCAGGCCCATATCCTGGTCGCCAATCGCAAAGGCGACGGGCACCGTCATGGTGTCGGAAACGTCGCCGGGGACGTCCATGAAGCTCGGGTGGCCCGTGAAGCCGACATTGATCAGGGGTGCCGGCTTGCCCTCAATGTCGATCGTGACATTGTGCGACATGAGCAGCACGTGCTTGCCGCCCCAGCAGAACCCGGCAGCGGCAATCTTGGCGTCAGGGCCCTCAGCGGCGCGCAGGGTCTCAAAGAACTGGCGGACGCGCGGGTAGGATTTGCCGATACGGTTCGTGAGAATGAAAGGGATGAAACCCTTCATGGCCTGGGCCAGGTAATACGGTTTCGAAATATAGCTGCTGTTGAGCAGGGAGCGCATCGACTCGACCATCCACGCGGGTGCGGCCTTGCCCAGCATAAAGTCGGGCAGGTAGACCTTGTAGTCGCCGCGGTCGGCATAGTGGTCGGCGAGAAGGCGGTTGTTGACAAACTCCCAGCCAAAGGCGTCGGGGATAATGACAATAATACCCTTGGCAGTGCGGTCGCCGGCTGGGCTGACGGTGTAGGTGTCGAGGCCGTGCAGCTTGATAATCTCGCCGCGAGGCTTGCCATCGTGGACGGCGCCAGAGAAACAGGCAGGACAGGACATGGCGAGCGTTGGTAGAGACGAGGAGAGCTGGAATTTGGTTTTAAACAGAAGAATAGATTGAGAGATGACAAGACTGGACAGAGATGCCAAAACAACAGAGAAAGTATGATAAAATGGAAGGAAGGGAGAACAAAAGGAAAGAGCAACCCAAAAGCCACAACAGCCAGCCAAGAACTGCACTTGGTGTGCAACTTATACCACATGCAAACAGTGGGGATACTAAGCGAATATTCCAACGGATCTCGACCAAAAAAACACAAGAAATCCGACAGCGTCGCTCGTTCCCGTGCTTCCTAACTTCTTCTGGTTTTGTCTTACGTTTTGTTCTTCCCGTCCCTACAAATTCTTATTTTCGTCGTCCATCAATCTCCCCATTTGATGTAATTCGGTGATATCCCAGGCTGGACCAACGGGATAAAGTGCCCGGATTTTACCAACGCCGATGGGATGTGGGGGCATTGGTTTTGTTGTTTTTGCTCAAAGTTTCGTCGGCGCGAGACAGTTCTAGGCCCAAGGGGTTGCATTAAAATCTGGCTAGGACCATCACTGGGCAAATCGCTTGGTCTGCACGAATTGGGTCCGGTGTTGTTAGGGCGAGTCGAGGGGCTGCTATTAGATCGTGGCGTTATCTTGTCGTGAAAAGGGAGGCTTTCTGTCTCTTTAAAATTCACAAAGTCGGAAGCGTCGTCGAGCGTGGACTCGGTGCAGCTGAGAAAAGGGAACAAAAAGAAATGAGAAACATCCACAGCTCGTAAGGGCTTTGTGCAATGTGGATTTATTCGGCAAGTCATCCTCGTTTGACATTCGCTCCGTCGCATCTTCGACCCGTTTCGGCTCGTCCACTCGTCCTCGAATTGTTTATAGCGATTTTTCAATCTCAGCCACCTCCGCCATCAACTCTCGACACTTTGCCTTTTCCGCATCTGACGGCTCCAGGTACGGCCGGCGCGGCTGCAGCTTGGCCTCGGCGTCGGCAATACCCGCCAACGGCGCCGTGAAATAGCTTGCGGCGTACTTTGTCGTCGCAATGCCGCTCTTGCACGGCCGCTCGGCGAGGGCAGCCTTGTGCTGCAGAGCAAGGGCAGCTGCACGGTCAGCCTCGCGGGCTTCGGCAGTGCGCGTATCCTTGGCGATAACAGCATCCTTTGCAGGCGCCTTGGCCGACAGACCCGTCCATTGTTCGTAGATGCGCACCGTCGTCTTGGGGAACACGTTGCCAAAGGCCGTGATGCAGCCACCGCTGCCCGACGCAAGACCACCGACCAAAAAATCGGCCTGGCCGCCGTAGACGGTAAACTTCTCGGGCGACAGCTCCGCTGCTAACCGAGTCACCTTGGCCACGGATCCACAGGTCAACTTGACGCCCACATAGACGCTCGGGTGCCGGCGGGCCAGATTGGCAATGGCATCCGAATCGAGGTCGACGCCTGCCGTCAGGCCGGGGAAATTGTAAATGACAATCGGCAGAGGTGTCGCTGCAGCCACGTCGTCAAAGAATCGCGCCAGCATCGCCGGCGAGCTGGCCTTGGCGCCAAAGTAAGCTGGCGGCAGCAGTAGACCGTAGTTGGCCCCGGCCGCCTTTGCATCCTCCAAAAACTCGAGCACTTGGGCCGTGCTGTGCCCGCTGACACCGGCCATGATGGGGAAATCGGGACCGACAGCGGCGCGCGCCGTTTCGAGCGTGGCACGGCGCTCTTCGCGCGTCAATAAGAACGTCTCGGCATTGGAGCCCAGAATGACGAGTCCAGTAATACCGGTGGACGCAAGGTGGGCAAAGTAGCGCAACTGATCTTCGGGCAGCAAACGATCGGTAGCCGGGTCGAAGAGTGTGACGGCGGGGACCCAGACGCCGGGCGGGGGGACGGAGGTAGACATTGCGAGGAGTGTTGTGATTATTTGTGTTGGTTTACAATTACGACGTCGCACAATTACAGAGTACTGGTGACATGGGAGGATGCCCCTTTTCTACGAATGCGACATGTGGTCGCACCTTCCGTTATGCTGTCAGCGTCCCCGTTATGCTGCGTTCCTGCCTTGGATCGCGCAATTACCAGCCGAGATCGGCTTAGGCGTGCGGTGCAAGAAGGTGCAAAGGGATACAGAGGTGTGGTGCAAGTCAACACAAAAGCGTGGAAAGAGCCGCTCGGCGGTGTTTGGACGGCAGGTCGAGACGAAGATCCGATTCGGAGAATACGGCGAGGAGAGTGTCTAAGATGGCAAGAGGAGCCGCCGCTAGCCGTGCTGGGCAATATTGCCAAAACAGAAGAGGGGGAGCAACAGAGTATTGATAGAGGGAAAGAGCCTACGGGAATTGTCCGATAATAAGGAGCTTCGGTGGATGCAAATCGCCGACGGAAAAAGAACAGAGGGAAAGAGGACGTGGGGGGCTCTTTCCATTCCGTGTTCTTCTCGGCTTCTTGTGCCTTGTGTATTTCAGGGGCTCGAAGAGTTCATGAGCTGCCCAAATGGCATCGGAGATGGGGGCCGTCACTCTCACCAGCTGCAGTGCAGGATCTCATCGCCCAAACCATCTCCAACAGCCAACAGAACTCTTGCTCATGCACGCAAGACGCTAGACACGGGAACTCCCCGCCGCCTGCGACGCGAAGGCGAACCCGTCTCCGCGACCTGGAAATGCAGACTGCAAGCCGCAAACAATGCATTGTTTGATGTCTGGGCAAGAAAAAGGAAACAAACTGCAGATGCTCCGACGTCAACTCCGTTTTGACTTCTTACTTCTACCCAGTTATGTCGCCCCTCCTCCTCCGACAAAGGCAACGAATACGATGCACAACATTCACATCTCCTCGTTCTCTTGACAACTCACGCGTCTCCAAAGTACACTTCTGTCCCGTCTTTTACCATCCTTCTTTCCATACATCGGCAGTCGACAGTGTCGTATCGATGTGAAAAGAGTGCAACAGATGCGACAAATGACGATAATGGCGACGGGATAGCCACGGAATAGCGATGAAGAGCGAGATGGGGCAACAAGGACGACCCGTGATAGAGTTCGTTTGGCCGAAATGCTATTCTTGAAGCCTTTCATTTCCATCTCGAAGGCCGGTCCGTCTCCTTTCCCGTCCATCTTCGTCCTTTCCATATCTTTGGTGATGACATTTCAAAGCCTTGCCGGCTTCATTCCAAAGCAATTTGCGTCACGGTGCTTGTTTCTGCAACCACTACATATATCCCGGTGCTTCACAAAGCCTTGCACTGCTTCATACTCTCCTCCGCCTCGTGTCTCATCTCGTGATGCTGCATCCGACGAAGGTGCCGATATTTTTTTTTTGTTTCCATTCTTCTCATTGTCGTCACTTTCTCCTTCATTCCGTCTTCGCCTCATTTTGTTGTTTTCTCACCGTTCCATGCAGTCGACCAGGCTGTAACCAGACTACACATCCTAGCTACATCCTGGCTACATCGTTCCACCCTCCTTCCACGCACGCCTCATGCACTCTATCCAGGAATCGTCTAGTCCAGACTTGAACGTACGTAAACGCCCAGAGAGTCGCATTGGCTGCCCCTCGTCTCCATCCCAGCTTGAAAATGTGCCCCTCTACAAGTGAACCCTTACTTTCGTGCTTATTGTGTCTTTCTGTGTGATTTCGTGTCCATGTGCAGTTAAGTCCGTGCTTCTTGACTGTGTGGTGCTTCTGCCCTTTTGCGTATCGCTCTTTCGATTTTGTCCTTCTGTCTCTTTTCTTGTCCCCATTCGAACATCTGTCATATTTGTCCAAGTGGTCCAAGGTGACCTTGACGACAAAAGGAGACAAGAGAGTTTCCAATTATTTAAGCCACGGATCCTTCCAGTTTTTTGTCGAGGTATTTTTTGGGGTTATCATCCCATCTACATCTTCGTCCCCTTATCATCACTTTTTCCTCTTCTCTTCCAATTCCCCGACCGCTACCAATAGCCCCCAATCTCCCATCTCCGAGCCGTTTCTTGTCCGATCCGACTCCGTGAGGCTGTCCTAATCACAACAACCATTCACTCTACCCCTTTATCTACTTACACTTCCAAAACTCATCATGGGCTCCGTTGTTCCTCGTTCGCCTCATGTGCTGATCATCGGCGCCGGCATGGGCGGCCTGTTCTTTGCCCAATTCTTGCGCAAAAAAGGCATTCCATTCACTATCTTTGAGCGCGATGCCAGCCTGGACGCCCGCAAGCCCGGCTGGGCCATTGGTCTGTCGATGAACGACGACTTTAACAGCTTCATGATGAACGATGTGCCGCCGATGCGAGGAGCCAACCACCTGCTGCCACTGAGCTTGCCTTCGCAGTTTATCATGTATCCGCCCGGCGGAGCCCGCATTGGCGTCACGGACTCGCCCGAGACGCCGTGTGTGCGGGCAAGCCGGGCACAGCTCCGCAAGAATATGTTGGCGGGGCTTGACGTGCAATGGGGCAAGAAGCTCTCCAAGATCGAAGAAGACCGCGACAACCACACTGTCACTGCCTTCTTTGAGGACGGCACTTCGGCCACCGGCGATCTGCTTGTTGGGTGTGACGGCACATTCTCCAAAGTCCGCGAGCACGTCCTGGGTGTCAGCAACACCGAAACGCTCAAGCCTCTGCCAATGGCCACGATCGCCGGTGAGACGACCCTCAAGTACTCTGAGCCCGACGCCGACGGCAAAGAGTGTCTGCTGGCCCGCATCTTCCGCCTCGGCTTCAGCTCTTACCTCACCATCCGGCCCAGCGGCTCCTTCTTCTGCGGTGTCGACCGTGTTTCCCCCACAAAGGACTCGGCCAGCTTCTACTGGTTCCAGTACATGCGCGACAAGGACTACGGCTCGCCGGACCACTGGCTGCGCACAGCCACGAAGCAGCAGAAATTCGACAAGTTTGTCGAGTACACGCGCGAGGCCGGCTTCGACCCGGCCCTCCAGGAGATTGTGTACCATGGCGGACCCGACGCCATTACCGAGGAGTTCCAGTGTCTCTACGACGCCGTGTTGCCGACGCTGCCCACCCATGGCGGCCGTGTCATTCTGATTGGCGACGCCGCCCACCCGACGACGCCCTTCCGCGGCGAGGGTGCCATCATGGCCATCAAGGATGCGCTGCAGCTGTCGAACCTGCTGGCCGAGTCCGTTGCAGCTGGTGATTTGAGCAACGTCAACGCCAGCATCTTTTCCAAAAAGCTCGACGATTTCGAAGACGAAGTGACTGCCCGCGGCTCGCACATTGTTGCCACGGCCCGGCGCGCAGCCATGGGTGAGAGCGGTCCCGCCGATCCCAAGATCAAGCCGTCCAGCTGGGGCCACACGGTGTCGCCAATGCCGGAGTATACTGGTCCGCTTGGATTTGTCGTTGCCAAGGAGTGATCATTGCCCGTGACGAAGTTATGACCATTATTTGCCTGTTATTTGCCTTGCCTTGTATGTTTCCATTAGCATGTTCATTACCACTAAATTGTATAGCTCGTGTCAATTGTATCGTTAAGTATGTGGATTTGTATTTTATTTTGTATTTTGTTGTGGAAGATACGTGGATGCGATATGCTCGTAAAACGTAAACCTCCCACATGCGCCGTGGTGGAGCGAAGATAGGTTGCATCCGTCCTGGTCCGTCCGGCGTTCTTCCGGTCTCCCGGTCTCCGTTCCTCCGTGCCCCCCCGTTCTATTTTTGGTACAGGTAATTCCGTAAAACGCCAGTCCTCGTTGTATGCAAATGAGAGAGAACAAAACAAATGAAATGAAAAGATGGCAAAAAAAAGAACCACGCCTTCCGATGAAAGCAGAGCAGAAAATAAATGTAAACGCAAAATCAAGAAAGTCCAGCCAATGAAGGAGTAGAGTGGTGTATGTAGATGTGTCGTGATCGTCGTGGAGGTCGAGATCGAGATCGAGATCGAGTCGTGTCGTCGCTGTCGGGGAATAAAGAAGAGGGGAGCGCCCTTACAAGGCAATCTTCTCGGGCGACGGAGGCGGTGCCGGCAGGTCCAGCTTGGTGCCGCCTGCCATCATCTTCTGGAAAGCAATGCCGACGCCCTCAATGACGGCCAGCAGCACCGCACAACCAATGGCGCCGTTGCGCGCCGCCTTGTAGCCGCCGCGGATGGCCAGCGAGCCGCCGGTGAAGAAACCGGCAATGATGGCGTTGTAGGGGTCCTCCTTCTTGCGGATGCCCTTGACGGCGCAGTCAAATGTCGAGAACAGACCGCCCCAGACACCAAAGTTGCCGCCGAGGACGGGTGCGCGCATCTTGATGGCCGTCAGCGCACCGATGCGGCGCTCGCCGTAGGGAGAGTTGCGGAAGCCCTTGATACCGTGCCAGATGGTTCCACCAATGGCCTGCGTTGTTAGCGAGGTTCAAACTGGAAAAGATAGAGGGAAAAGGAAAGAAAACATACACCCATGCAGAAAGCACCGCCAAAATCATTGAGAATGACATATGGGCAGGGATCGCGGCCGTGATCCATTGTGAATGTGGTGTGAGGAGGGGAAGAGGGAGAGAATGAGGAAGCGAAGGAGACGACGGAAAAGTAGAGACGTCGAGATCGAGGTCGAAGTCGAGGTCAAGATCGGACAAGGTGTTGTCGTCGGATTATGGGAGGACGTCGAACGAAACAGCCGATGGCGAGGAGGGACCGAAGGTGAGAGGGGTGACGGTTCTGGTCGCGTGTCGTCAGAGAAAGAGGGAGAGAAAAAAGATGCCGTCGGTGAGAATTATGCCGCAACAGAAGGGAAGATGCGTCGTGCGGTCGCGTGTCTGGAGGTAAAGGCAATTGGTGTGCAGTCGTCGTTTGTCGCTGTCGTGCGGGTTTGGCAGAAAAATCGAGGGACGTTGACAATGGGTCGTGAGAAAGCGGGCCGACAAGTGCCTGTTTTTTCTTTTTTTTTTTTGGTTCCTCTGGCGGCGGTCATTCTTCGCCTTTCCTACGCCTTCTTTGGCTCTTTTGGCAGGGGTGTCCCGCGCCGAGCGCTGCTTCGGCTAGAGAGAAAAATTTCGTGCACGGGCCACTCACTCATTGGTGGGCTGTCAGGTCTCTTCACGTGATACGTCACGCTCAGCGTATCCCAACAGCGAAATCATCGAGCTTATGTAATAGCACCATCGTAGGTCAACAAACAATACCTTTCATGCCATGTATCGTGATTTATTCAAAGATATCAACTAAAGATCTGTGAGATATTGTGTCTCCGTATAGGTCTAATATTTCTTTAATTTATACTTTGATTTTTTTGATAGGAGAGTTTTACTACATTTTATTCTCGTTTTTCAATTGATTATTTCCTGGAATAACAAACGAAAATCAAGAAAACCAACAACTGGCTCAATATATTTACATTCAATTATGACCAATTTTATTCAGTTCTTCACATGTGTCTATGGGATCTTATTTAACGTTATCAACCTTGATACAGACCTCAGCCTCTCCACAGTAGGTTCGGCGACTTTGCATCTGCATCCCCTTCCAGTGCCTTTGCTAAGGAGCATTTATGTAACTAAAATGTTTCTAGTGCTAGATTCTTCACGGCACGGCACGAGTATGGAGACGGCGGGACGGCATTAATGAAGCGAAGGATAGAACGACGCAATTGTTCTTATCGCGCAGGACTTGAAAATACATACAATAAACATAAAAAAAGAGGTAAACTGAACGTCTATCACTGATAGCGGATTGAAGCCATGTTTTAAGTGAGGGAAATATGGACTGTAGACCTGAACTACTCGTAAATCCCTCTTGGATGGTCGATTGTGGATTTCGCAATGATACTTAAGACTTTGACTTTTTGCTCATGATTTTCGAACAGTACTTTTTTATGAAAGTTCTGCTCAAAGGGCGCACAGCATTGTCGCTGTGACACGGACCTACGTTTCTTGCATGATGCACTCCGTACTCCGTAATCGCTCGCGTGCTGGACGGTTGAACAAACTGCAGCCGGGTTCCTAGGGTTATGAGAAACACAAGCTGGAGTGCCCATGGGTTGTCCATTGAGCAGGCTGCAATTCATATGCTGTGTTGCTGTTTAATTTTGCATCCCTTGAATCCCAGAAATTGGCAGGGCAAATACTCGTGCTGTGAATATTCCCAGTGACATACCGGAGTCAGTGCCGGGAGAGTGTGAGCGAATAAGAAAGGGATCAAATGTGAGAGCTGAAAATGAAGAGAACTGGCAAGCTGTCTGGTTGGGCAACGAAACGCCATTTATTGCAACGTCTCCCCTTTCTTACTTTTCTTGTTTTCGTGGAAATTTCAGCATTTGCTTCTGTTCTCGAATTGCCCAATTAAAGCGGTGACATGCAAATCAAATCAGCGAAAACGGGTCTACAGGGCTGGAGATGTGATGAATATGAGTGCATGAGACTGAACAACAACAAAAAAATCGCACGAGGAAGACGCAGAAAACGGGGACTTGCGGCGACGCCGATCTCGGTAAAAGAAAGCGGTGCTGCCCGAATGAAAGCAGGGCCTGCGAGGAATTCAAGACAAACATACATAAACACAGACTTTACACGCACAGTCGAGACATGAGGCAACGACAAAACGGGAACACGACATCTTGAAGCCTCACCGTCTTTCTGGCGAATTGCCCCTGCCTGATTCCTGTTGGATAAAAGTGAGTCCACTTTTTCTTTTTTACTGCCCCTTTTTCTTTCTGCTCTTCCCATTGCTTTCTGCTCTCTTACAGCCTGCACCCCCTAAAAACCACATCAATCCTTCCCGTTGCAGTCTTCCATGCTCACACCAACTGCCAACTGCGCCCTGGCTACTTCCTCCATGCGAATCCCGTCTTTTCCCTCACACACTATCCTTTTTAGTCCTTATTAGTCCTTATCCTTCCCCAGCATCCGAGCCACTCCGGAACTTGGCCTTTCGATCCCCGACCTTCCCTTGCTTCCTTTTTTTCTCAATTGTTTTGTCACCCTCACAGTCATTCTACCTCAGGCTTGATTCCGTCTTGCGTCTCGATTTACCGCTTCTTCGTCCCAGACACATGTCTTTTTGCTCGCTTTATTTCTTATGATGCCATCGCATGTTGATTCGCGTCATTCGGCACTCTTGACCTGAACCGCAGACAACGAGAGCAAAGAAGACTGTTTTTAAGAAGAGAGAGAAAAAAGTACTAAACATAGGGAAAAGGGAGAAGAGGTGGGACGAGAAATACAAAAGACGGGGACTGCCGTTTTTGCCCGTCCTCTAGCGCTTCTACTGTAGTTGCCTTCTCTCGAAATATCGACACCAAAACATCGCCAAAATCCCAGCCATGAACAACGATCGATAACACGACACTCTCACCACTGATCTGATATTACCCAAACACGATAGCACAATTACCAGATCTATCTCACGCGGCATCCGATGGCTGCTGCGGAAGTAGTGGCCGTTGCCGCGGCTGGCATGCGGCCAGGGTTTGGACTGAGAAGAAGCGTGGGGGTTCAGAGGAGAGACGTCGACACCACAAGCACATCGACGACGGCCTCCACGACTTCGACGACGTCGATACAGTCTACAAATACGAGGACCACTATCTCGACGACCCAAGAAACCAGGACAGAGGCCGGTTGGCAGATGCCACGAGGGTGTCCCAGTTGCCGTGAACGTCAGAAGGACGACAGCGATGCACCAATTTTGGGTGAGTTTATCCTTTTCTTAGAGTGTTTCCATTATCAGCACTGTGACTTTCATCTCTGTGTTGATTTCTGGATGCTGTGGTCTCGTGCCCATTTTCACTGGAATTTCTTCGTCTGTCGCCTCTTCTACCCACACCGACTCTCATTTCATTTCCCCACGGAAACTGCATCTACCTCTGGTCACCACTCTGGGAGGAAATGCGGACGAGGAAAAAACCAGATCGCACCATATCACTACCCTCCATTTCATTATTTCTCTTCACATTGATCGTCCCCAATCGACTCATGCATCTCCTCACTTACACACTACACCCGGGGAATGCGGCCGCTAAAACAGCAAGCGCTAGGGGACTCCCCATACACTAATCCACTAACATCCCCGAAACCACACCGCTGGTGTCAACAGAAGTCTGGGGGAAGGAGGTGGGAATGGCCCAAAAATGGTCCAGAAGCTCCACTCATTATTCGGCGGGCAGGGGACCCATCAACTTGCCATGCTGCCATCTGCCATGCTATTGCGAGATCAACCAGAGCACTGGCGCAATTTGTTTTAGCGCTGTTTTTGGGGCGTGCCTGCCATTTGCGCCAGGTGTGAGCCACTGTTTCCCAGCGCACTTGTCCCCTGTCTCACTTTAGCGTGGCTGCCATTTTGTGTCATTTTGCCCATTCTCTTGACCCTTTCTGTCTTTTTCAGGTGGCTCCACTTTCTGCGTGCAGCACAGTCATCGTCAAATCAGCTTCCCCAATTGACTGATGTTAATGCACCTTCCCAGCTTTACACCCAACACCTTGCACCTTCACACCACTTTCTTCCTTTCCTATCACCACTTCTCCTATTCCTGCACAACAGCACTGACATCACAGCCATGCCGGCCGTCGTCCCCTCGCAGGCCGCGCCGTGGTCGTCGACAGCATCGCCCGTCCTCGCCATGGCCGACGGCGAGAGCAGCACACAAGGCCCTGTCCCCGAACGACTGCACGACCTCAAGCACGACAGCTCAGTGCTGGCCATTGCCGTCAGCGACGAATACATCTTTGCGGGCACACACGACGGCGAGATCCTGGTGTGGTCTCTTGACAGCTTCCAGCTCGTGACCCGTGTGCAGGCACACAAACGCAGTGTCCTGTGCCTGTTCTTGTCGGATCCGATACCGACAAATACCCCCTCCGAGTCAACAACAGATCCCTCGACAACATCCTCGACCACCTCCTCCCTCCCCTCCTCCCGCCTCCTCGTCTCCTCCGCCGGCGACGCCACAATCAGCATCTGGTCCCCCACAACCTTCCAGCGCCTCTACGAGATCTACAGCACCTACGATGTCGGCGACATTTTCAGTGTCGCCTTTTCGGTGCAGCACCAGACGGTCTACATTGGCGCCCAGGACACGACCATCCAGTGGGTCAAGGTCAATGACCCGCGCCGCCGCGTCAACCAGGACTCGGCCCACCACCCCGACAAGCGCCACCACCGCTTCTTCGACTCCAAAGCCGTGGGAGGCACCACGACGCCCCGCCGCAACGAGGAGCGCTGGGGCCTGATCCCGCGCGCGCAGACCGTGCTCGAGGTGCACCCGAGCGCCATCCGCCAGTTTGCGCACTTTGGCTATGTGTACAGCATGCTGATGGCGCGGGGGCCGGCGCACAATTTGGGCGCAGACGAGGAAGTCCTGATTTCGGGCGGCGGCGACGGCACGGTCAAGCTGTGGAAGATTGGCAACGAGTCTACGGAAAACGGCGACGAGTCGGGCGAAGACGACGCGGCCGAGACGGGCGGCACGATCCGCGAGGTGATGACGCTGGGCAACGACGACGCCATGTCTGTTTTGTCTCTGGCGATCGACGGCTCGTTCTTGTACTGCGGCAAGCTCGACGGCGTGATTGAGCTCTGGGACCTGGACACACGCCAGCGGCTGCGAGTGATCAAAGCACACAACAGCGACATTATGACACTGCAGATGAACTGGGGCGCCCTCTTCAGCGCCTCGGCCAATGGCTTTGCCGCCAAGCACAGCACCGTCCACTACGGAGGCGGGGACCAGCCTACGACCGAAAGCGTGAGCCAAAAGTACCAGTGCCTGAGCCGCTGGCAGGCCCACGACGGCAAGATCCTGGCCTCGGCCACCACGACCTACAAGAACGCCCGGCTCTACATCACGGGCGCCAACGACGAGATTGTCAGCATCTGGCGCGTGCCGGACCCGTGCACCAAGGCGCCCGCCGCGGCAGGGGCCGACGGCCAAACGGCCGTTGATGGCAGCGGCGCCGAGGACGTCATGATTGGCAACCTGCGCGACTTTGTCGCCTACAAGACGGTGTCGTCGCGGCCCGAGTATGCCGAGGACTGCCACCGCGGCGCCACGTTCCTGTGCTCGCTCTTCAAGAAGCTGGGCGGCGAGGTCGAGATGCTGCAGACGAGCGACAAGGCCCACAACCCCGTTGTGTACGCCAAGTTTGCCGGCAAGCAGGTGTCCTCGGAAGACAAGAAGCGCAAGCGGATTCTGTTTTACGGCCACTACGACGTTGTGGCTGCCGACACGAAAAAGGGCAAGTGGTCGTCCGACCCGTTTTCGATGAAGGGCGTCAACGGCTACTTGTATGGCCGCGGCGTCAGTGACAACAAGGGACCCATCATGGCCGCCCTGTACGCAGTTACGGACCTGCTACAAGCCAAGAGCCTCGAGTCGGACGTCATCTTCTTGATCGAGGGCGAGGAGGAGACGGGTTCGCGCGGATTTCAGGAAACGGTGCGTGAGCACCAGGCCCTGATCGGCCACATTGACTACATTCTGCTGGCCAACAGCTACTGGCTCGACGACGAGACGCCTTGCCTGACCTATGGTCTGCGCGGTGTGCTGCACGCCACTGTCTGCGTCGACTCGGCCAACCCAGACCTGCACTCGGGCGTCGACGGCTCGTACATGATGGCCGAGCCGCTGTCGGACCTGACCATGGTGCTGTCCAAGCTCAAGGGCCCGCGCAACCGCGTCATGATCCCCCACTTTTACGATTCGGTGCTGCCCCTCAAGCCGGAAGAAGAGGCCCGCTTCGACGCCATCACGAGCATGCTCGTCCAGCGCAATCCCGAAGGCAGCGAACCCGCCGACGTCCTCAAGGCCAGCCTCATGTCCCGCTGGCGCGAGCCCAACCTGACCATCCACCGCTACAAGGTGTCGGGCCCCGACGGCAGTCTGGTGAGTTGCCACGCGTGCGCCAACATTAGCTTCCGTCTTGTGCCCGGCCAAGAGGTCGACGACGTTGTCGCCCGTCTCGAGACATTTTTGAAGAGCGAGTTTGCCGCCCTCGAGTCGACCAACACGCTCAGCGTGCACGTCGACAACAAAGCCGAGCCGTGGCTGGGCGACCCGGACAATTACATTTTCCAGACGCTGGAGGCGGCGATTATCAAGGCGTGGGGGATGGACAAGGGCGTGCAGGACGTGGAGCCGGTCGAGGAGCCGGTCAAGGTCGAGGTGGAGGGTGAAGCAAAGGAGAAGAGCGTGCAAGTGCTGGACGTGGCCGCCGACGACTCTGCGGCCAAGGCCGTCCCGTCGACATCGACATCGACATCGACAGCGTCAGCGCCAACACCAACACCAACATACAAGGCACGCCGTCCTCTCTACATCCGCGAAGGCGGCTCGATCCCCGCCATCCGCTTCTTGGAGAAGCAGTTTGGCGCGCCGGCTGCCCATCTTCCCTGCGGACAGGCGAGCGATGCTGCGCATCTCGACAACGAGCGGCTGCGGGTGGTCAACCTGCTGAAGAGCCGGGCCATCTTCAAGCAAGTGTTTGAGACTCTGTAGGGGGTGGGTGAGTAAATGGGGGAAACCTTGTTGTCAATTGTGTTAGTTTGTCTCGGAAAGAATGGGCATGGATCATGGTTAGCGATTTCCTATTTTTGGCGTTTCTGTTTGTTGCTTTTCTTGTTTTCCTGTTTCCAATACACAGTAGATCATCGATATATCAGAGGAGAGAGGAGAGAGGAAGAGAAAAAAGCAAACGAAACGAGTCACCGACAGCGGCGTGGCAGAGCATCGATATGCATATAACTGGCTTCCGGTTTATTTTTGGTAGAAGAAAATACCCCTGCAATAAACATTTTCATTTTCAAAAAGGTGCAAAGAATTCTTTTCCATTACCAACACTTTCATACCAAACTGAACTCTAGGACTCGTGCTTCTCACAAAAATAGAATTACAACAACACCAACATCAACATAACAGAATATGCCGCCAAACCTGTGGCACGACAACACTGCTAGCTGACCAGAATCCGTCTTCCTTCTCGACGTCCTCTTTCTGTCTCTTGTCTTCACCCGACCCGACATGCTCGACAAGGCCCCTCGGAGATACATGCATCCTTCCCCCACGCCTACACGCCAGCAGTCGACAAGTGCACTTGTCCACCACGTCCACATCCCTGCCAATGCTTACAAACTTATGCAGTCCGCCTCGACCCTTCCCAAAGTTTATTTCGGTATCATTACAAAGACTCTATTGTTGCAGCCAGGCTTTTTTCATTTTACTACTGGAGTTACAGACATGGCGATGTTGCTGTCGACGTCGGTGTTGGTGATTCTATTCTTGTGTGTAGGATTGACCCTTTTTCGGTCCCTGCTCAGCACACTTTCGCCTTTCCTTTTCCTCATTTTCCTCCTTTTCCTCTCTGATTTCCGTTTCTGTCTCTTGGTTTTATTTTCGTCTTGATTGGCTTTCACTCCATCTCCTTTCGCCCCCCCGCGTCTCACTGTCACTTTCGCCTCTTCAGCGAGTCTGCGTGTCTAGCGTTCATGTTCCCTGTCATTAGTGTTGCCGTATATCATGACCTACCCAACATGGAAAAAGGCAAAAAGAGAAAAAAAGAAGCAAAAAGGCGAATGTGCGAGACTGCGAAAGGGAAACAGCCCCAAGTCCTACGCGGCCGTCGTGTACTTGTACCAATGGCAGTTTTGTAAGGATATTGCTATCCCAGATTCTCATTGGCCTGTTGTCTCTGGTTTCGTATGTCGAGTAATCCCACGATGCCGACTACATGTCAGCTGATGCGAGCAAAAGGAAGAATATACGGAGGATTTGAGTTTGGACAAGGCAAAAAGGCAAAGCCACCCTTTCCACTTCCCCTTTGTTTCTTCTGCTGCCATCTCTCACATATTCTCATCATTCGACTCTCGCCTCTCCTTTCTCCACGAGTGGTCTCTGATATGATACGCTTGGTCTTTGCTTGTCTTTTCCTTTTTTGAATTAAGAATCTCGTATAATTTTCATCTTCACTCTTTTGAATATATCGCAGTTGGTTTAGTCGAAATAGACAGGAGACAAGGTCACCGGACAAGGGTAAGGATCCTGGATATGTCCAGGGCTGAAGATGACGGAGTCTTATTTTCCGTGATTTTCCTGTCATGGATTCTGGATTCTGGATTTCGGGTCTCCGTGAGATACATGTACCATTTGTTGTGTCTTCTGCGGTCAATGTTCTGTCGTTTGGTCACCACAATACTGGTTAAAGTTGTGCCGACGGGGCTGGAGCTCGAGTGAGCATTTGGCCCAGCTTTGCCTATTGGGCGAGCATCGAGTTAGTGATCACTGTGCCTGAAGGAGCAGCGACACTGCAGTCTCACCATTCCCCGGAGTAGGGCGAAAGCAAAAAGCGAACAGTAAAATAAAAGTTATGAGTTTACAGTGATTACGCCAAGTGCAATGTGTAGTGAGAGAGTCATACTGGTGCTGCGCTTGCTTGTTTCACAGTTCGCCTTATCGGTAAAATCATCCATGATCCATGATCCATCAATATCATCCTGCAGTTGCATTTCGCCCTCCGTGATCACTGTAATTTTGCCCTACGGCGTGCTACAGCAGTGATATTGTACGGCGTACGTCGTATCCGAATGGATACTGTATCGAAGCGTAAGATACTCGTACAGCACAACAAATACAAAAGCCGAGGCTGACATACGGCACGGGATGGCAAGGCCACTTTTCACTGTTCTCACTGTTCTCACGACACAAAGTCTGTGTGGTGACTGCTACGTCGCCAGATGGGAAAGGTGAGAAAAGAGAGAAGGAGAGAAAGGAAGCAGAAGATGGCGAAAGAAAATAAACATTTGTCAGTGTGCGGCGAAAACGCCACGATGTACGTGACGAGTGAGTTGCAGAAAGGCACACCATTCGCCGAGGAATGTGCTGTTTTGCTGTTTGCTGTTTGCTGCGCACACGTTATCCTGGGGGCCAGAGCTCAAAATAGAAGCGGGATGTGCTGTTGAGATCAAGAGCTGGGATTTTGGGAGGAAAAAAAAGCTTGGGAGTCGAAAGCAAAAGACTGGGGTTGTGGCTTGACTTAACGGTCAGTGGTCAGTGGTCAGTGGCCGGAAGGTCAAGAGGTCAGAATAAAAGGCAAGGGACCATACTTTGCCCGACCCGACGGAGCACGATGTTACTCGAGTGCTTCTTGGAGGCGGGGAAGAGAGGAAAAGAAGAAGTCGACGAAGAGAGCAAGAATAAACGAAACAAAGATAGAATACGACATACGATTGTCACCGAAAAAAAAAAAGAAAAAGACTGCGGCTCATCCTTCCGGGTCGCTGGAGTTCCGGGCAGTTGGGCCTGGCCAAGCGCTGACAAGCGCGATGCCAGCGCAGAAGGAAGGGAAAGAAAAGAACGGAAGGGGCCAGCTGTCGGCAGGGTCGGATGGGCAGGGACAGACAGAAAAGAGTGGTGACCTACTGACAGAGGATGACAAAAGAGGAAAAGGATGGGACCAAAAATAAGGTTGTTGGATGGAGCACCAAAAATAGTGGAAAAGTGTGGAAAAGCGTGGGAGAAGAAGGCACAGCCACACCAGAAGAAGAAAAAAAATGCAACGGTACAAGGTACTTGTTGTCTACGGGTCTAGAATGCGACGATACCCCAGCAGGCGCTGTCAGATGCCGAGGGGCTGAGCTTCTGTCTGTTGGTGTTGGTGTTAGTGGGAGATTTCACTAACTGTCAGTGAGTAGTACTCACTGAGTACGACTTGCGTGTTTCATTTTGTTTCGTTTCCTCAGTCCTACCAGGCAAACATACAGGGCTCCAAGGCTGTCTTCTGTGTTTCCTCACCTTCCTCACCACCACATTTGCTTCCTTTCCTCACGCTGTCCCCACAAAGCCACTCTTGGCGGTGCATGTCTGGTGGCTGCAGAGGAGACTTTTCAGTGATAGCCCTGCACCTTCCCATACATATGGTACACACTTACACGGATGGTGGCTGAACCGAGATTGGATTCTGGGGGAGGCTCGCGATGTCGGGCGAAGTCCAGTCCAAAAATATACCTGCAAAAACACTGCCAAATAAACACCGTCAGATTGAGTAAGATCGTGCATCAGCAGGTCTGTCTTGTATTTTTGGACGTCTCCTTTTGATGTTTACGAGTTGACGAGAATGGTTTTGGTAGCTCATCATTATCCTCGACATTTCTATATAAGTCGAGGTCATCGTCGTCCAAATCAACAAGTCTTTCTTCTCAGCATCACCAACACAACAATTGAACAATCAAACAATCACACTCCTAACAACACTCTCTTCTACTTCCACTTCTACAACTTTCCAGCTTCTTCTTCTCAACAACCACCTCACCTTCAAAATGTTCGTCAAGACTGCTTCCATCGTCGCCATCCTGGCCGCCGTCGCCTCGGCTCTGCCCTCGTCCGGCACGCCCACCAAGGGCCGCATGGCGTCCCGCACTACTGGCGAGCGCGCCATCACCCACTCGGTCGTCGCCGGCCTCGGCGGCCTTCACTTTGACCCCGAGAACGTGGTCGCACAGGTCGGCGATGTCGTGGAGTTCCACTACCTGCCGGCCAACCACTCGGTGGCCCAGTCCAGCTTTGGCCAGCCCTGCGTCCCGTTGAGCAACGGCAACGGCTTCTTCTCCGGCTTCCAGCCCACCGCCGCGGGCCAGGCCCCCAAGGTCTTCCAGATCGTCGTCCAGGACACCAACCCCATCTGGTACTACTGCGCCCAGACCAAGGGCAACCACTGCCAGGCCGGCATGGCCGGCGTCATCAACCAGAACTTTGACTCGCCCAACACGCTTGCTGCGTACAAGGCCGCCGCGGCTCTGACGGGCGTCTCGGTTGTGCCCCCGGTTGTGCAGCCCGAGTTCTCGGTCATTGACAACCCCAACCCCAACGGCGGCTTCTAAGCAGTTTCTGGGCAAAGCGAGCAGCCAGTGTGTCTCTCTCTTTTCTTCTTCTGAGTGATGTCTGCAGTGCATCACCAGCAACTGCTCTTCTTCCTCTCTCTTCTCACGATTAGACCGTGACATGGATATTGCATAGCACAGGATTGCATGGCAGGGATGGCGTTGTTTCTGGTTTTGTTTGTTTAGTTTTGAGTTCTTTGGGTTTCGTTTTCTTTTCGGTTACTTGCATTTTTTTCTTTTCTCTTCTTTTCTTCACTTGCATCTTCCCTTTTCTACACTTTCTTGCTACAAAGCAGCCCTTCGTTTCCCTTATGGATTCCATTTTACCCTGGACTACATATTATACCAAAATCGATTTTTTTCTGGAAAAATTACTGCTCAACATGACTCGTGACTTGCAGTGGCCCATCTCTAAACTCTTTTGGAAACCTCTTCTGGATAAATGGCTGCCACCACCTGGAACTGCCGCATTAGCAGTCTCTCTTACAGGCAATGCATCTCTCGGTGTGGCGTCGACGTTCATCCTAGCGAATGGTCAACAGCGTGACAAGATGCTTATTGTTTATTTTATCCAGCTGTCATCCTCTGCGGTGCCTTGCCAAGCTGGATCAATTCCCACACAATAACCACAATTAAGACAATAAACACAATAGTGATTTCGTGGTCAACAATACCCACAGCAATCAACGTCAAAGTCCGCTCTCTCCACGGCTAATCTGAAGCGGAGACATTTAAAGGACGGAACGGGCATTGGGTAAACTTGCCATGTACTTTCTGTTGAATGTCCCTCTGTCTCTGGCTCTTTTCTCTGCTTTATTTCTTCTCCTTTCTTCACTTTTTCACTTTCATCGCATTTCCCCGATCCAGTATCCCGTCTTCTTCGAATCACTCTCTGCCCGCCTCCTTTGCATCTTCCGTCGTCCGTCGTCCATCTTCCGCCTCCTGACTTCCCTTTCCCCAGACTCTCTTGCCATCCCCGCAACGCAAAGGCTTTCCGTTTAGCCCTATTTGTGGAATGCAATTCAATTTCATTGTTCATTCAGCTCGACGGGACAGTACAAAACTCGGGCGGGACTCCACGGCAGATGGTATCAAGCATTTCCAAGATGGACTAAGATGGACCAAGATGGGCGTCGACTCTTGTTTGAATCCCAGTGAATTCGGACGATATTATCCACTCGAACCATGAACACCCACAACAAATTTGATAAATGCAACTACGCCCCCGGGACTGCGGAGGAGGGTATTCAATCAGGATTCAATCAGGAACCAGGGGTCAAAGCAAGGGTCTAGAAAACGGCAATATCAGTGTAAATTGCATTTTGTGAGATTCAGCCATGGCGGGAAACAGTCAAGCAGCAAAGGAAGAGGGGAAGCCACGAGAGACGAATGCTTTTCATACAAGTATGTTGTCACCGACTGTCTCGACCTTTGACAGATGAACGATATTCGATATCCGATATTCTGAGACCAGGCCACTCCAACCCTGCCTGCATCGATAACCAACATGGCCATTCTCAGCAAACTGACCACGGCTGCGGCCGTGGCATCCTTCTGTATGTCCCCGCTTCCCCTCCTCCCCTGTGTAAAGATTAAGAGATCACCGCTAACAGCCAGGCCTCCCCGCCTCCGCTCTCGTCCTCCGTGACGGAAACAGCACGGCCGCCGCGTGCAATGCCGTCCCATCCAACAAGACCTATGACTACATTGTCATTGGCTCCGGCGCCGGCGGCATCCCCATGGCGGACCGTCTGAGCGAGGCCGGCCATTCGGTCCTGCTTCTCGAAAAGGGCCCCGTCTCGTCGGGACGATGGGGCGGCACCATGAAGCCCGAGTGGCTGCAGGGCACGAACCTGACGCGCTTCGACGTCCCCGGCCTCTGCAACCAGATCTGGCACGACTCCGTCGGCGTGGCCTGTACCGACCTGGACCAAATGGCGGGTTGCGTGCTGGGCGGCGGCACGGCCGTGAACGCGGGCCTGTGGTGGAAGCCGAACCCGCGGGACTGGGACTCGAACTTCCCCGACGGGTGGAAGTACGACGACATGCAGAACGCGACCAACACCGTCTTTAGCCGTATCCCGGGCACGATCCACCCGTCGATGGACGGCAAGCTGTATGCCCAGCAAGGGTTCGAGATGCTCGGTGGCGGCCTCAGAAAGGCAGGCTGGCAGGAGGTTGTGCCCAACGACCACCCGGACCTCAAGAACCACACTTTTGGGCACAGCACGTTCATGTACAGCGGCGGCGAGAGAGGCGGTCCGCTGGCGACGTACCTCGTGTCGGCCCACGAGCGCAAGGAGAAGTTTAGCTTGTGGCCCAACACCATGGCGCGCCGTCTTGTGCGCACGGGCGGCCATGCCACAGGCGTCGAAGTCGAGTGCACGACGCTCGGTGGCGGTGGTGGCGGCCATGCCGGCGTTGTTCAGTTGACTCCCGGGACGGGTCGTGTTATTCTGTCGGCTGGCGCGTTTGGATCGGCCAAGCTTTTGCTCCGGTCTGGCATCGGCCCTGACGACCAGCTCAACATTGTGGCCGGGTCGGCCGAGGATGGCGCCACGATGATTGCCAAGGACAGCTGGATCGACCTCCCGGTCGGCTACAACTTGAACGACCATGTCGGCACGGATATCGAGATTGCCCACCCGGATGTCGTGTTTTATGATTATTATGCCGCCTGGAACACGCCTGTGGCCAGCGATGAGGAGACGTACCTCAAGAACCGCACGGGCATGCTCGCCCAGGCGGCACCCAACTTGGGCCCCATGTTCTGGGAGTCGATCCGCGGTACCGACGGCGTCATCCGTCACCTCCAGTGGCAGGCCCGCGTCGAAGGCGCCACCAACACGAGCATGACCATCACCCAGTACTTGGGCACGGGCTCGGTCTCGCGCGGCCGCATGACCATCACCAAGCAGCTCAACACGTTTGTGTCGACGCCGCCGTACCTGCACGACGATTTCGACAAGGAGGCCGTTGTGCGCGGCATTGAGAATCTCGTCAAGACGCTCGCGCCTGTGGCCAACCTGACCTGGATCCGCCCTGCGCCCAACGTCACTGTCGCTGACTATGTCAACTCCATCCCGGCCAAGCCTGCCCAGCGTGGTTCCAACCACTGGATCGGGACGGCCAAGATGGGCCTCGATGATGGCCGCAAGGGCGGCACGGCTGTTGTGGACCCCAACACCAAGGTCTATGGCACGGACAACGTCTTTGTCGTGGACGCGTCCGTCTTCCCCGGCCACATCACCGGCAACCCGTCGGCCATGATTGTCATTCTGGCCGAGCACGCCGCCAAGAAGATTCTGGCGCTGCCGGCTGCCACGAAGCAGTCTGTGCCGCCCAAGCCGCCGACCAAGCGGTCGGTTGAGTGAGCATCCGAGATTACCGAGGCGACTGAGATGACCGAAGTGAGTCGAGCGGTGTTAAAAGAAGAATCAGAAAATCAATGAATCTGTATCTTTATCTCGTATTTTGAATATATTTCGTTCGTTGCTCATGACGTTAGTCCCGTGCATCCTTCCTCCACTCATCCAGATGAAGCTCCTTCTTGGGAAACCGCAGGTCGTCTTCGCCATTGTCCTCCCTGAACGTCAAGTACTGGTAGCCATTGTCCCATCCCCGCACCTTGTCTTCCGTGTAGCCGCACCACCACTCCATGTGCTGGTAGCTGACGTGTGAGCCTGGGCCTTGCGGAGGACCAAACCGGATGTAGACATCGCAGGGTCCGGGTGGGCTCGTGGTGTTGGGGAGAATGTCTTCGAGGTGGTGGCCATCCGCACTCATCTTGAACGACAGGCCAGCCAGATACTTGTCGTTGGTCTTTCTGGGCTCGTTTGCATCGTAAATCTTGTCCATAACCACCCCATCCTCCCCGGTATCGGGCATCCAGCGGCCCAAGAGATCGCTGCGTCCGTTCGTGTACACAACGCACATGCCCAGCACCCATTTCAGCTCGGTGCTCCTCCGTAGGTGGATCGTCGCAATCTCCGCGCCCACAATGCCGGCTGTCGAGTGTACAATCTTGGTGGTGCCTAGCCGGAAGACAGGGTCCAAGCCCAAAAGATGTGGCTCGATGCCGGGATACGGGCGAACTTCGGTTGCCGTCGGAAAGCCAGCTCTTGTCACCGGCGGAATTCCATCATCATCGTCGTCGTCGTCTTCTACTTCGTCTTCTTTTGCACCGTCTGGATGCGCCTCCGACACACCCATACTCTTCCATATCCCATCGTCGGACATGGTCAGCGCGTCCGTAAAAAACCCAGTCACCCGTTTCTGCTTCTGCTTTCTTGTGTCGACGGACCCGCCCAGCAGCACCGTCGGTGTATTTTGCCTGAAGCAGATCCAGTAGGCACCAAACATGCGTTCTTGGGCCCTGTTTGTCCTGACGAATAAGGCGAAACCAGGTGTGACGCCAGCGTCGGGCCCGCCGTCGGCCTGGCGAATGAGGAGGATCGCCAGCTCAATGTACTCGTTTTTTGCCAACCGCATATGCTGTGGAATGCCCTCGTCTCGGGTGCCGGCGTGAAACTGCTCGCTGCTCGAGAGCAGGCCATCGCCGCCAAAGTGAGAGGTCATGCCAACGATCCCACTGCCCGTGGTGTACACTGTCAGGCCCGTGGCTGGCCTGTCCCCAATCTGCAGAGGCACATACTCGCACAGACGTCTTGCGGGAAAATGGCGGAGCTGGCCTGCCTTGTACGTGGCGTCAACAATGCACACCTTGCTGCTGTCCTTAGGAGGATCGACGCTCCACAGGGCGAGGTTGGGAAACTTTTGCACCCGGGATTCGGGGATGGCGAACGTGGCCCGGGGGTAGCGGAGAATTCTAGCATAGTCGTCGTCGCTTCGGTCTGATGCGGGCCGTTGCGAGCGAATGTGGACCGCCTTCAAATCGTCTCGCGAGACAACCAACGATGGCGACGTGCTGTTTAACGTTAGAGTGTGAATGAAGCTCCCTTTGCTCGGCGTGCCCAATAGCGGTGATGTCGTGTCGTCCTCGTAGACGAGTTTCACGGCCTGGACGCCCAAAGGGCCGACGTATATCTTTGCCGTCGAGATGGCTGTCTTGGTTATTTCGATTGCCTCTGTCCACTCGTTGTCCTCTTTCACCTCGTCAACAAATGCAATCTTGTCGAGGTAGGTGTGACCAAGTATGTGGCTTGTCGTCGCCACAAGATGGCCAGGCCGTGGGATGGCGACCACTTCCTTGGTCATGCCTCTTGTCGGCGGTGTTGACGACAGCCTCTCCGCGAGACTGGCCGTCTGTTGTGCACGCAGCAAGGATGCGGCCATGCCGTCCTGCACCTGATCAATCACCATTTGCCGCAGCTCGGCCGGCATGTCCAGCAGCCGCGACAGGTCTGATTTCTCCAAAGGTGCAGTCCGTAGTTGTGTCAGGGCCGACTTGTATTCGCTGCCGCAAAACTCACGTGTCCGAGGGAACGTGGACCGCGTCGCTTCCGCCAGCTGGAACAGCTGCTGGAAATTGAGCGAGCTTCGCGTGACTTGCCAGCAGCAGACGTGCACATGGTACAGCACACCCTGCACGTCGTTTTCCCGCTTGTCAAAGTACTCGTAGCCGTTGGTGAGCGGATGCGGCCTCTCCCGGAACGTCACCTGCAGCCAGTCCGTGTCGTCGACCCGGTGTTTCAGAACCCACTCCGGCTGGTAGTCGACGCCAGGCCATGGCGCGCGGGGATCTGCCGGCGTAATGTGTAGGCGGACGTCTTGTTCCTGACGGCTGTCGTTAAAGACATCGTTTTCGTGGCCATTCTCGTCATCTGCCTCAGCCTCGACGGCGCCGTTGAAAAATGCAAGAATGGACGACTCCCAGTCGTTTGGTTTGTCGCTGTCCTTTTTGTCGTTTGTGTCGTTTGTGCCATTTGTGACGTTTTGGCCGTTTGTGCCATCGCTGTTGCCTGCTTCCTCGTCGTCAAAATTGGCTCCTTTTGTTAGGCGTAAAGGGCGGCGGCACAGCACGCAGTACTCCTCCACGGAGAGACTGATGTCTGTCCGCGGCATGTTGGAAAAACTGGTGTGAGGAGAAGATGTATGACGGGAGAAGTAGAAACTGCGAAACGAAAAAAGGGGGAATTGCTGCTGACTTAGGTTCTGCGGGATCAGGCTCAGAATAGGTAGGAGCTGTCAACCTCCAAGGCAGGTACGATGGACGACGGGCGCAGCTGCAGATGCCCCGCAGCAGCGTGGGAAAGCCAAGCTCCCAAGGAAGGTACGACAATACGAAGATACGACAACCAATGAGGTCACCCTGCGCATTGAACATAACGGCACTGTTGGAGCTTTGTTTATTCTGTTCTTTTATGAGATGCATTTGCTTTCCATTGTCTTCAATCTTTTACCCATTCATTTTTCCTTTCTTTTCTTTGAGAACAGCTGTTAAGAGCCTCAGACTCTCATGCCCTTAGCTTCGTGTTGCAATTCTTGCATTGAACATGATATTTAAGGGAATAGAAGTCTTTTTTGATCAACCACCGAGTTTTGGACCCACAACCCCGGCAATAATCTGCATTATTCGCGTCGTTGATTACATTCTCCATCTGCTGATTCTGCTCCTCCTTACTCCGCTCTATAAGTGCGATGCGTTCCGCCTGTTTCTCGACTTGCTCGTTGACCTGGCGCAGGAAATGCAGCAGGAAGTCGTCCAGGGCCATTAACGTCGCGATATCGAAAGCCTTGTAGTCGGCGAAATGCTGAGAAGCCACCTGAGCAAAGATGGTGTGGAGGTCCTTGTCGCCCGACTCGGACACGACAAGTTTGGCTGCTGTGTTGAATACCACGGCACACCAGTTGGCCGCATCGGAATCGAAGAAATCGCTGATCTGTGCGCGGCCCGCCTCCTGCATCTTGGTGATGCCAAAGTACTCTGCAATATTGCACATCTTGATCAGAGTCGTGATGTGCAGTGTCTTGGGGTCGGCAGTATCCGTCTCCTCGACCGCTTTTTCGAAATCCACATTGTCACTCGCAGATTCGGGGGCAGTTGGTAGTTTTGGCCACACGTCCTTGTCGCCGTAAAGGAAGCGGATCATTCTTTTGACGAGGTCAACATTGAAGCCGACAATTGTGTACGTGCTGGTCGTTCCTTCCTGCAGTGTTGTTAGAGAAGAGCGCGCCCCAAAAAGTTGAAGTTGAAACTGCCTTGCTTACCTTGAATTTCCCCTCGAGAGCAGCTCGAAAGACTGGAGACTGAGTGCAGATAAACACCTTGTGGACCTTGAAGGCTTCGGCGCCGCATTCGATCGTACAGTCGCTGTACTCTCCCTCGGGGTCGAGGGTTGTGCAATCGTCAAAATTCATGACGGGTTGGTCTGACATGTATTTGCATCGACGATGCGAGTGGTGGTGTGGAAGAACATTCAGAAGAAGAAAAAGCTGACGAAGAAGATTTGAGTTTATCTCAGTACGTTTTGTTTAAATAGAGAAGAGTTGGGCAAACATCCAATGCTGTCGGTGGTTGAGTGGTCGTGGAGATCGCTTTGCTCTCATTGTATTAAGGCGTGAAGTATCCTGCAAGTGAATGTCCCGTGTTACGTCCCTCGTGACGTTTGGGTGGCTGCGTTAGGCACCAATCCTGTGCGAGCATTCTGCATGCCACAAGCATAGATTGTTACTCAACAATTACTTTTCATTGAGTTTCATGATCTTGTTGAATAGCTTCGCTAATCAACCAGATCACCTGTCGATACTGGACGACTAGAAGCCACACCCGCTAGCGGCTTGCACAATCAGAATCGTGAATAGCTTTAATATCACGTTTACTTTGTCTTGCGCATTGTAGTTCCATTGACGGTACTGGAACTGGCCATGTAATAATATGTACTGCTTGTTAATTCTGTGTAACCCAACAGTGTCTTGGTCGACTTCATAAATCGACATGCCAAATGATCCATGTTTTAATGCCACCGCCAACCTTGTAGATAAACTCGTAGATGACACCAGGACATCGTGCAGCCGTCTCCAGCAACATCGTTCTCTAATCCCAACCTGATTTGGAAGAGTTAGTAATCAAGTTCACCTGCAACAGCTCTTTTACTAGCTGAGCGGTAATAAGTGTTGAAGATGAGCAGAAAAAAGAGACTTACACTCCATCCAATGGGGCTTGATATAGGTGAAACGGTGGTGTCTAGACATCTTGTGGTCTGTAGTAGGCTAGGCAAAATGTCAGATAGTCATCGGCTATGGCAACGCTACTGAGAAACTCTTTGGTAAGCACTGGCGTGCACTCTATCCCCCCCAGATCAGACTCGTCAAGATGCTCAACATGAGAAATAGCAACCTTTGCTATGGCTTTTTGCACATTGACGTCGCCAGTTATCTGTGCAAGGAGGCGAGCTGTGGCACAGTAAATAGAGCGATCCCACTGTTTCTTGAAAACAGAGTGGATTTTCTCGCTGCTTTCCTTGCACAGACCCTCGATGCCGTAAAAGTCGCCAATCGAATTGAGCTGGGCCAGTATCTGCAGCTGCCAAACGATTTCTTTATATGTTTCGTCCGCCGTTATTTTATCGTCCAGAAACTGTCCTAGGCCATGGTGGTGTTCTTCTTCACCTGTGTATTCGTCGCCGTCCTGATCTTTGTCAATGTCGCTGTTGTTGGTGTTGGTGTTGGTCGTTTCAGCGACTTTCTTGATCGTCTTGACTGCTTTCTTGGTCGTCTTCGCCTTCCTCCCTCTTGTGCATATTTTGGCCGAACCGGGCGGCTCAGGCTGCTCATGTTGGGTTTTCTCAGCTTCGGCGTCGTCAGGTGGAGACTCTGGCTCTCCAGGCCAGACATTTGCCGCGCCGTACATGAAGCGCAGCATCCGCTTGACGGTTGCGAGAGAAAAGCCCTCAATCTTGAAGCGGCTTGCCATGCTTTCCTGTGATTGTTAGACATGCCAAGTTGGAAGAAGAGAGAGGCGAGACGGTGGACATTGGACTTGGATGGCTTGCAGAAAAGTTGCCTTCAAAAGCAGCTGAGAACACCGGGGACTGGGAACAAATGACCGACTTGTGGACCTTGAATGTTTCCCCCCAACACTCAATGGTACAGTCACTGTCAGCTCCTGTGGAGAGTAGGTTGGGAAGATCGGTCAGCGGCATTTTGAATCTCAGGAGCCGGACAGCTGTATGGGTGTTAAGGCTAATTAGTCGGTATTTTTCAAATGCATCGAAAAGAGGAGGTAAAAGAAAGAATAGAAAAGAGTCTGGTATCAAGACTCTTCGGGATGCGCATGCTTTTAATGACGTTTTCGAGGGAGAAGCCGACCGAAGTCCACAAAAGACGGGGAGACTGAATGAAATGGGCGGGCGCCTTTCATAACCAAGTGATTGCGGGTGAATGGCGAATGGTGAATGGTGAATATTAGCAACCAGTACTGGCATTCACATCACACCAGCATATGGAAACAGCACAACACCCTGGGTGGAAATGATAGTGTTGAACTTTTATTTTACTTTATTTTTTTTTTTTTTTTTTCGTTTTTCAAGTCATCAAATCAAGTCGTGTTGAACTGTTATACAAGGGGGGGGTCATCCCGTCTTTATTTTCGCTCCATCGACCGTCTACGGCCTCCGCGCAATAACCCAGTGGAAATCGACATCGTCGACGTCGTCCGCCTCCAGCTTGCTGACCTCAAGCTTCAGACCGCCCTCGCCAACGACGGCGGCCTCCGTCTGCGGCACGCCCAGCCCGCTCCAAAACATCCAGCCCTCGTCGTGCTTGAGCCACTTCTCGTGCACCATGCCGGGCATGACGCGGTCCGCAAAGTTGGCGAGGAACCAGCCGGTGCCGGGCTTGAGCCAGCGGCCAATCTTCTTGAGGAGGGCGGCCTGTTCGGGGGCGGGCAGGTGGATGATACTGTAAAAACCGACGACGGCGTCGAGGCTGCCGTCCTCGAAATCCAGGGCCATCATGTCGCCCTCGACCCAGTCGACCTTGCTGTCGGGCGACGGGGCCACCTTTTCGCCGTGTACACCGAGAGCATCACGGGCCATGTCGAGCTGGCCCGTCGAGATGTCGTTGGCGGTGACATGGACGGGGTCGAGGTCGACCAGCAGCTTCTCGGTGACGGGGCGGCCGGCGCCGCAGCCGAGTTCCAGGACGCGCAACGCCGGGCGGTTGGCGGCCTTGTTGCCCTCGGGGCGCAGCTTGGCCGTGACCTGGTCGAGGTAGGCGACGCGCACCGGGGAGTGGTCGATGGTCCACTCGTTGTAGACGGGGGCGATGGCGTCGTACGAGGCCTTGATGCGTGCCTTTAGGTTTTCGGGGAGCGTGTCGGTCTGGGTCGAGGGCGGCGACTTTTCGGTGGAATCGGCCATGTTGGGCGATGGGTGAAGCTGGATTGAGATCTGGTTTCTGATCTGGTTTCTGGGATCTGGTTTCAGAGGTTTGTGATGTTGTTATCTGTTGAAGATGTTGATGCCTTGTCGAAAGTGTGTGCCTCAATCCTCAATCGATTTTATATGACCGCGATTGTTCAGTCAACGGCGCCGTATGTCATTGGGGATCTCGTGGGAGATCTCGACTGTTCATCACTGTCCCTGGAATCATGTTGTCAGACATGCATTCCGGATGACTCCTTGTCCGCGAAACGGATGTTCCAAGGAAAAAGAGCGCTTTACCCCGCCATAGTGTGCACCTTCCCCAACTCTCGGTCTGCAAATCTCTGGGGAAGCTGTCGCCTAAAATGCTAATTGCTACCTGTAAATTTGTTCTTTTGGCGACACCGCGCCCGACACCCGCTGTATCTCACGCACTTTATTGGCTATCGGCGCTATCGTCTTGTGGGACACTGGGGGCGATCGGCATCAATCAAAACTCAAAAACTGCAGGCGCGTGCACACCGGCCGAAAGAGGAAAGAGAGTCGAGACAAAGGCGACCGGCAAACCGGGCGGGAAAGAGCGAGCGAGATGGAGCACGTGTTGAATGCAGTGTTTTGTCATTCTGTCAGATTTTTGTCTTTTCTTTTGTCTCCTCTTTACTTCACTTTGTCGTTTTGACTTTATGATTTCAATTGTTCTGCCGACAGATGATTGCCCCAGATATTTCACGACCAATGTAATTGCAACTGGGCCCGGCACGCAATCAAGCCAATATTGCTCGTCACCATGAACTAGAGTGTCTTTGCACTCCGTTCTGTCTACATAAATTCCTCCCGGTGACGCAGAGTTTCGAGACAACAGAGTTCACCGTTTCGGCCACAGTTCTGGCATCAAGAATTGTCCAGTGCTCCAGCGCCAATTGCCGTCAAATTGGAGATCTCTTGCTCCGCCGGCCTCGGCGGTGTTGCCAGGTTCAACAGGACCGGGATTGACAGCAGCATCTTGATCTTGGCCCGCTTCGAATTGGTCGACGACAGCCTCCCACGCCGTCCAACCCGGGTTCTGCTGAAACTGGCTTTTGGACGAAGAGTTCAGACGATGTTGAGATGCTTGGCTGTTGTAAAGTTATTCGAAACAAAAAGGATGATGAGAGGATGAGAAGAGCTCAAAAACTTCGTGTTGGGAACTCAAACTACGACATGTGTACGAGTGCTTCTTTAAAAATAGGAGACAAAATATCGTGTTGAAGATGTGAGACCGGTTTGGAAGACGAAAATGGAGGATTCTCACTGTGAACAAGCGGCTCGCGTTTGCCATGTTTGTCGTGTTTGTTGCCCGGAAACATCATGGCATAATCGACAAAGAGCGTCAGATTGCTGCAGTTGCAATATTCAACAGCGTCGTATGGAGCTCTCAGCTCTCGTCAGTGCATGAAGGTATGCTGCATTCCGAACTACATTTTCTCTTTTAGCCTGTCGCGGACCATTGAATGTCGCACGTCGCATTGAACACTGTTTTAAGCTTTACCAGAAACACAGAAACCAGTTAAGCTTATTGTTTTCTGCGTGTTGATCTCGTGCTTGATGATTGACACAAGCGCGGCTACGATGTTTCTGGGCGTCCCAGCTGCCACGTTTGGCGAGGATGACGCGTCAAACTGTCAACTGGTTAAGCTTTCTGCCATTTTCAGCCATTTTTGTCGCTTGCCGTCACCTTGCATGTTTTGAAACAAGCCAATAACCTCGTATCCAAAAACGTGGGAGGAAGGATGCATGCGACGTGGGCTGTGGGGGATCAAGAAAGAAACATGGGGCTAGCCATTTATGGGTTCCAAGATGATGAGACGCTGGGATGATGGGTCAACGCCGACCACTTCCCACGCCTACTGTCCATCTCCAGATTGCCACATGATGCAAAAAGAGCCTTATTCTAAGTTCCTGGAACGCCTTGTCTGCATTGTTCTGTGTGCGCTATTTCTCGGTCTCGCTCAGCTCCTTTCGGTCTCGACCTCTTGACAAAGGAGCGGCATCGTGCTGGTCGAGAGCCGCGCGTCTCTTGAACCGATAATTGTCCGTGTTTCCGTAAATCATACTACCAAGTGTGAACAATGCTTTTTCGACCGCTACTTAACAGCTTGCAAGCGTGGAGAATCATACTGGGAGCCTTGCACCTCATATTGATACTGAACGGGCCAGGTTCTCGTTATTTTTTGTAGAGGTCTTTGCTGGCGGAAGTATCACGCACGTGAAAGCCATATGGTAAAACTAAAAACGCTGTGATACAGCCAAGAAAGTCTCGGCTGAGAAGCCCACATTTGAATGCGGGTTGCCAAATGCGGTATCCGGCGGAAGTTCAAGACGGAAGGCTGCAAGGAGGTGGGGGGGGGGGGGGGGGGGGTGTGGAAAGGACAACCACGGCCCAAAACAAAAACCCCTGAAATGGAACATATTAGGCGGCCTTTTCCCTTTTGATCGAACGTTGGGCGCGGATGACGTTGCCAAGTGGAAGGGTAAATATT